>PYUH01000223.1:628548-683256 GCA_016808085.1 Suaeda aralocaspica
ACATTCACCACAGGTCATCCATGTAATCAGTTATTCATTATTAGCAAAACCCACCTGCCACCACCATATGACAGCATAACACCAACGGAAAATAATTTGCTTTTCCATCTTTGTTGGTTAACTAAAGTATGCATCAGAAAAACACAAAACTACTACTCTATCAATATATCTAAGTTCTGGAAAAAAGTTCATCTGGATAGCTTCATTATACACACAGGACAAAGACTCAGCTTGCTTGACTGTAAGAACAAAACTTATCTGAGTGAAGGTGGTATACATTATGCTAACCTGACTTCTCATTTATAAAATTTCACCAGTTGATGAATGGATACACCCTAAGATTTACTACAGAAATTGGACAGCATGTTCTAGACATGTAGGATAACAAACAGTCAAACACACACCTGTAAAACAACGGGTATATTGCACACTTGTAAATCTTAGTTCTTGCATTTTGATGATTTTTTGGGCAAGTCCAAATACTCTTTCCCAGCAACTATTATACTGTGTAGGAGTGTAGGACTGATAAAGCTTCTTTTTGATGTTTATCAAGAAATATCTAGCATTTGTTTTTAAACTATTCGTCTATTCCGCAAGCACAAGGTGTTGCTACAAGTTACGTGGTCTTACTAAAAGCATTCAAGAAGGTAAAGATGCACAAATGTTCAATTTGGACCATCAAAATTCCTCACGTATGTAACGTCCAATGGTGTATGAAGACACTCTATGCCATTGCAGATTACACTCAAGGTCACAATTTTTGGATAATTCACTTATATGATTAATCAACCAATTCAAGTTAACTCAACTGAAATCATTGATCAAGAAATTTTATCAAGGGGCGCATGAGCTGCTTGGTGTTGTATGTGACGGAACTCACCAAACTTAGATTCCAATGATAAATCTGGAAATACCAATTTAGGAAATGGTACATAAAGAAATATGTAGTACTAATTAGGGTATTGCCCAAGTATAATGGTGTATCTACGCCTCTAAAGTTTCAAATACCCCCAAGGATTCATAAATTTCTAAACAGGATTTGCAGACACAAGTAACTCTACTAAGTCTAACATCTAGAGATGCCAAAAGGGAGCGAAGGGAGGATGCTTCAAATGCTTCCAATCTAACAAAAAAATTCGGATTACAAATGCATCCATATGTTATTTGTAATGATTTAATTTAAAAGCAACACTAACCTCGCCAAAGTAGTTTGGATGACGGGTGTACTTCCAAACTCCAATATTGCACCATTGATCCTACAAATTTAGCATAAATCTGGAAATAATTAATCAACATTGATCAAATTCAACATTAATTTAGGAAAAAAATCAGCAATTTGATAAATTTAAAAAATTGCGATAAAAAACGCTGAAAAATAAAATAAATTTCAAACAAAACAACAAAATTGTAACAACGATCAATCAATCAATTAAACCTAGAAAAACAGCAGATCTACATAAATTCAAAATTAACAATAAAAAAAATTAACGAAAATTACCTTCAGGAAGTGAAAATTACCTTCATATCGTTCAGCTTGTTCAGCAAGTTTAGCCAATTAAACCTTAGTTTCAAAAAAAAAAAAGAAGACTTCAGCAGAATAAAAAAATTTAAATCAATTTGCAGGAAAAAAGAAACGTTTCAAAAAAAAAAGTTTAAGGAAGAAGACCTAAGCAGACCTAAGCAAAATTACAGAAACTGCTTGAGGAACCAACGAACGATTTTTAAAAAATTATAAATTAAAAATTACAGAAATTAAAAATTACCAAAATCATTTGAGGAACCAACGAACAATTTTATTTGTTGACGAAACTGCTTGAGACTTCAGCAGAATTACCAAAATCATTAAAAATTACAGAAATTGACGAAACTTCAGCAGAATTGACGTATTGACTGAATGGCGAATTTGAGGAACGAATTGAAAGTGAGACGAACGAACGAACGATGCGAAGACCTGCTTTTTGGGTGGCGAAGAAGAAGAAGAAGGAGGAGGGAGAAGTTTTGGTGGTTGTGAGGGAATTTTTGTCAATGGCGGTGAGAAGGGAGAAGTGAGGAGGGAGTAGTTTTCGTGGTTGTGAGGGAATGTTTTTTTGGCCACAAAATAATAAAAGGGTTTGTTGCTTTTTGCGAGGGAAATTTTGCGACGGAATTAATTTCATTGCAAATTTGCGAGGGCTTATTCTGTCGCAAACACAAAAATCCGTCGTAAAAACTAATTGGTCACTTGATTTAGTTTGTCAATTTTTTGCGACGGATATGTCCGTCGCAAACAAGCAAAATTCCGTCGCAACCTTGCGATGGAAAGGAATCCGTCGCAAACTCTTAATTTGCGATGGAAATTAATTCCGTCGCAAAAATTCGTCGCTATTTTGCCGATTTCTTGTAATGTTTGTGCAATTTTCAAGATTTGCTTCAAATCTTCAAGAAACCTTTCAAGATCCAATCTTTTAATCAAGAAACCTTCAAGAAGTAATTTCCCATGTCTTTAAGGTTGTAAATGAAAGACTTAATGCCTAAAATGAGAAAAAACCCTATCAAGTGAAGTGGGAGAAAACTCATAGGAAAAACCAACTTATTCCCCTTATCAACCATATATTTCCCTTGATTTGTGTGCCCACCTAGATATGTGTGACCATGCACACGCAAATCCCAACCTTAGATGCACCCATTAGACTTGAGTCTCCATAAGCAATTAATTCTCCCATGGTTGCACCCTTCCTTGTAGCTTCAATCAAACCTTCGAAGTTGTGATTAATATTTGTATCAATAGTCTTTAATAGTTATGTACTCAGCTTTGCTGAATGTTTGTTTTGTGTGCATGGCTTTGTCTTGGACTTAGCCCTACAATGACCCACTGGTTGGCGAGTAGTTGTCTAGAATAAGAAAAGTTACAGGTACAAGTGGGCATAAGTCATTTCATGTTGGGCTGGAGTGAGAGTGCTTGTTGTGTAGTCTTCGCAGTTTCTTAATTTACTTGCTCATGGAGTTATCTAACTATTATTCGGATGTTGATTATTTTCAAAGTTTTAGTTTTGGTTTCAAGGGCCATTAAGATGGTTCCGAAGTGTAATAAAGTTTTAAGTTGATTTTTGCTTTGGATGTTGGTTTGAATTTAGTCTTGAGACTGTTTTGAAGTTTAAGTTTAAATTGGTTTTGGTTTTAAGACTTCCGCTGTAGTAATTTGATAAATGCCTTAGCCATTATCACGGTGTCGGTAATACTTTAGTTTTTCCTCGATATTTAGGAGTTTTAATAATAATATTTCTTTAATATCTATAATATATTTTCCGAAAAAATCTAGAGTAGAAAGTTAGGAAATTCCAGGGTGTTACAGGGAGTGATTCTTATGATGTGTATAGTGATGCTTCTAAAAATTATTTGGGATGTGTTTTAATGAAAAAAAAAGAAAGGTGATTGCATATGCTTCGAGACAATTGAAGCCATACGAAGCAAATTATCCCACTCACGATCTCGAGCTAGCAACGATCGTGTTTGCCTTAAAGATATGGAGGTAGTACTTGTATGGAGTGAAGTGTAGGATCTACACGGACCAAAAGAGTTTAAAGTAATTTTTCACTCAAAAGGATTTGAATATGAGGCAAAGGAGATGACTTGAGTTGATCAAGGATTACGATTTAGATATCCAATACCAGGAAGGGAAGGCAAATGTGGTAGCGGATGCTCTAAGTCGTAAAACTAGACATGAAGTGAATTCTCTAGTGGTTGCTAACGAGCTATGTAGAGACATGGAGAGAATGAACTTGGAGATAGTGAAAGAGGGAGAGTTAGAAGGAAGACTTTGTAACCTTAGTATCTAACCAACAGTGTTTGAGGAGATAAAGGAGAACCAGGATAGAGATGTGAAATTGGATAGAATAAAGGAGAAATTGAAAAGCTTGAGGTGCAAAGGAAGGTGTTGTGTACCACAAAAATTTGAAGATTTAAAACGGGAAATTATGGAGGAAGGTCATAATACACAGTATTCAGTGCATCCTGGAGGTGATAGGCTGTATAAGGATTTGAAGAAGGTGTATTGGTGGCCTAGAATGAAAAAAGAAGTGACTGAATTCGTGAGAAAGTGTCTTACTTGTCAAAAAGGGAAATTTGAGCATAAAAGACCACAAGGAGAAATCCAACCACTTGAAATACCAGGATGGAAGTGGGATTGCATATCAATGGACTTTGTAACCTGCTTGCCAAAGTCAAGGAATCAAAATGATACCATATGAGTTGTGGTGGATAGACTTACTAAATCAGCGGTATTTATACCGAGGAAGGAGACTTGGAGTATGGAAAAACTTGCAAAGGCATACCTAAAGTATGTTGTGAGGCTACATGGAGTTCCAAATGATATCGTGTCAGATAGAGATTCTAGGTTTCTTTCGAAATTCTGGAAAAGTATCCTGGAGAACTTCGGTACAACGTTGAAAATGAGTACAGCTTTCCATCCAACAACCGATGGACAGACAGAGAGAACGATACAAACTTTGGAGGACATGCTAAGAGCTTGTATAATGGATTGTCAAGGAAATCGGGAGGATTGTTTAGATCTTATTGAGTTCTCATACAACGATACCTACCATGCCAGTATTGGCTTGGCACCTTTTGAATCCTTGTATGGAAGGAAGTGCAGAAGTCCCCTATGTTGGAGTGACATAAGTGAGACAGTGAATCTAGGACCTCAGTTGATTGAAGAAACTACCGATTAAGTAAGAGTAGTACAAGCAAAGATTCAAGCAGCACAAGATAGACAGAAGTCTTATGCGGACCAAAAACGTCAAGAAGTTGTGTTTGAAGTTGGTGATAAGATGCTACTTAAAGTATCACCGGTGAAAGGTGTAATGAGGTTCAGAAAGAAGGGAAAATTGAGCCCGAAATATATTGGACCATATGAGATCTTGCAAAGAATTGGGAAGGTTGCCTATAAGCTAGCATTACCAATTGAGTTGAGCAGGGTTCACAATGTCTTTCATGTGTCTCAACTAAGAAAATATGTTCCGAATGAGTTACATGTGTTACAACCTGAAACAATAGAGTTGGACCAAAGTTTAACCTGAAACAATAAGGTCAGGGATACTCGTAGGAAAATCTTTAAAATAGTGAAGGTGTTGTGGTCTAACAAAGAAACCGAACAAGCACCATGGGAAGCTGAGGATATAATGACAGAAAAGTATTCAGAGTTATTTCAGGTTAGTAGAGTTACAGGGACGTAACTCGATTCTTAAGAGGGGTAGAGTGCGATATAATTTTGTGCGTTTTTACCCTAAATTTTACAAGTTTTTACGGAAGTTTTATGAAAGTTTATGTCTATTTACTAAAAGTTTTCAAGCAAAGGTTGAGTAAATGTCTAAAGTCTACAACAACATATATAGTGTCAAAATGAAATGGTTTTGAAGTAAACGTAGTCTCATTTCAAATTCCATACTATAATTTAAATAAAGTTTCGGGACAAAACTTCTTTTAAGAGGGGAAGACTATAATACCCCATATTTCATGTACTTTAGAGAGTTAATTTAGTATTTTATACGTATGTTTTTAATATTTTTATTGAGAAATTAAGTTCAATAAAATATTAAAGAAAGGAAATTTAAATAGATTATAATCAAAGTAATTATTTTATGTTTATAAATAATATTTCATGTTATTTTAAGTTTTATTAAATATTTTGAAAAGTTTCTAAAAGTAGATCTTTTAGAGTTTCCTAAATTATTTTAAAACAAGGGCATAAAAGTAATTTTAAACATTAAGGGTATTTATGTAATTGCACCAAATCCTACTTTGGGACCTATAAATACCCCTTAAATCCCAAAATTTCAGATTTAATTTGCAATCTTAGAGTTTTAGGATTTCAAAACAATTTGAGAGAAAACAAAAATGTGCTTGGCTTTTTCCAAAAAAAAAAAAGTATAAAAAAGACTCTTAGCCGCCTTCTTCTTCTTCGCTCGCCTCTCATCGGCGCCGCTGCCGCCCTTACTTCCGGTCACCACTTGCGCCACCACCTCTTCCTCCCCTTGGTATTTTCGAACACTATATAAAAAAAAAAAAAAAAATTCTCTTCCTCTTTTCCTTTTAATTCAATCTTGAAAAAATTCATGTTTATAATTATGTTTAATCATGTTCTTATGGTTTTAATTATGTTTAATGAAGTTATTTTTATGTTTAAAGTATGAATTTATAAAGTTGATCATGAAATTTTAAATTAGGGTTTATGAAATTATCAAATTCATGATTTTATGGTTTCTAATGATTTAAACTTCAATATTATGATCACGAATTTTTTCTGTATGATTTTATGAAGTTTAAATTGATTTTAAAGAGCTTTAAAATGTTGTCCAATTTTATTGATTATATGTTGTCCAATTTTTATAATCATGAAAACTAACAGTAAAAATATTACGAACATGTTTTACTTGATGAAAAATTATTTTAAAGCATAGATTTGATTCATGATGATGATAATAGATTGTAAAAGAGTTTTATGATGGATTTATGATGTTTAGAGGAGTTTTTCATGAGTTTTGAATAATTAAACAAAGTTGTGAATTTTTATTAACACATGTTCATGCACAATAAAAATAGTAACATGCGAAATAAGTAGTCATAATGATTATTAATGCATCTAAGTATTGACTATAGTGTTTCATGATCAAAATATGATGTTTAGAAAGGTTTTTAAGTGATTTTTAAGGAATTTTATAAAGCTGTCATTTTCGGAAAATTACCGAAAATCAAGTATTTTGCGATAGAAAAATTAAAACAAAGTATGGAATTAAATAGAGTCCATATAGGGAGCGTTTTGGACAAATTTCCAACATAAAAAGTTAGTTTAGAGTTGTTGTAGAAGTTAGTCAACAAGGTTTTAATTTAGATTCTATTTTCTCTATGTAGGAGACTTTGAGCTAGTTAATTTCTAGGAGTTGTGCAAATCACCACTAGTTTACAAGATACGTAAGTACTAAAGGCGGTTATAGAATTAAAGTTCATGCTTGGTTGATGATCTTGTATGTTATGCTTGTAAATATAAGTTGTTCGTTGCTTGTCTGACTTGAGTTGATATGCATGAGAAGTTTATGAAAGTATGAAAAGCATGATTTTATATTGTTTTGACATTCCACATCTATATTAATTTTTCTTGATTAAATTGGCATGTTGAATTTATTGTTAAAGTTGGCCAATAGCTTATTCAAGAAGAAAGAAAGTTAGTTAAGTTGATTAGTTACTTAATCAACAAGAAAGGAAGTTTGTGAATCTTGATTCACATGATTAACAGAAGTTAATGAGAAAATATTTATATATATATTGCCACTCACAGTTTAATGTGTGGTCAAGGAGAAGGTAATTAGTTAGCCACTCACAGACCATAGTTAATGTGTGGTAAAGGAAGTTTAGTTTAATTAAAGGACACGCACGAAGACATTATTTTAGAATCACTTAAATCAAAGATAATTTATATGGTTTTGTTTGATGTTGTGTATGTTTTTATATGATGTTGTATGTGAGTTATAACAATGTTAAACCGGTTAATCACATAAAGTGAAAGAGGATCGCACCAAAATTCTTGGAACGTATATACCTTGAGTATGAACAATGTGGGGGGGGGGGAGTCGTATGGAACAGAGATCTATGAATTCTAATCAGGGTACCCCGTTGTACTCTTTTATATTTTTAATGCGCTGGAATTCCGTCACATTATGTGATATAGGTAATACCTTCTTGGAGTTGCTCCCAAGTTGGTGCCCAATAAGGCGATTTTAAAGGAAAGGAAACCCGTTTGATGCGAATTCCAAAGTTTAATTATAATAAGTAATATTGTTTAAATTGAGTCTATGCATAGGTGAAGAGTTTTCAAAGGTAAGAAGTATGTGAGTTGTACTTTTATTTTATTTTCAATATTAATCATGTTTTGCTTAGTCTTTGGTATTTATGTACTCATCTTTGCTGAGTGTGTGTTTTTTGTGCATGACTTTGCCTTTGACTTGGCCCTACGATGACCCACTTGATGGTGAGTAGTTGTCTAGAACAAGAAAAGGCTACAGGTACAAGTGGGCATAAATCAATCATGCTGGAGATTTTGTAGATTTTGATGATTTATCATCATATTCTGTGCTATTTGAAGCATTTGGAGAGTTCGTGAAGAGTTGGAGATCATTTGGGAGGCCTTGGAAGAGTTTAGGAAGCATTAAAGAAAGAATTAGAAGCATACGAGCAAGAACGAAGTGAAATAGTAGTGTGCCCGGGCCAAAAGGTCTTATGCCTAGATGATGGCGTTTCGCCCGGATCACCCGGGCGGGCCGCTCCGAGGCTTTTTTTGGCCTTTTTCCGACTTGTTTTGGGATTTATTATATATAGCTTTTGTTCCTAGGCTAATGTACGTCCTTTTAGCATATGTTTCTAAATCCTAAACTTTAGTTCTCTCTCTCTAAGTTGTAGAAACCTTCAATCATTCATTCAATATAATCTCAGGTTTAAATTCAATTCTTCTTTTATTGTTATTTAATTTATTTTCTCAGTTTATGCTTATGATTTGGTTTATGCTTTTAGTATTAGTTTTTGTTTTTGTTTTAGTTAATTGTTGTAGATTTAGTTTTCATGCCCTAGAATTTATGTTATTAATTTGCTTAGTTTATATTAATTAGTTTGTTAATTTGTTTAATTATGTTTTTCGTTTTAGTTTTTAGTATTGATTTGTTTTTCATAATTTTTAATATGTGTGAGTAGTTTCTTTTCTAGGGCTAGGGGATCTATGAATTAGTTCCAATGCTTTGTTTGATGATTAATTAATATGATTTTTAGTATTTTTGAATTCCTATTGTCAGTTTATATTGCTTTCAATTAAATTCTGATCAGGTTTAATTGTTAGTCTAATATTGTTGAAATTGATGCCGAGAGGTAAAATTATCACAATTGAATCACAGGGATGATAGGCAAAACGAGTCTAACTGAGCGAGAGCCATTAGAGGAGTTTTGAAGGTGTCTAGATTCGAGATAGTTAGCATGCCTTAATTCAGAAAGTCATTAATAATTGATTGTTATTCAGTTCATTGACTAATTTATGGTGAGCTGATGTCCTAGGCTTAGTTATTGTTATACTTTCGTGTTAAATTTCTGTCTTAGTAGTAATAAGTTTGTTAGTCATGACCAATTCAAAGGCCCTTTACAACAAAATAGCTTTTTAGAGTTAGTAGAATTTCATTGCTTCCCTGTGGATTCGATCCCTACTTCCCTATCTATATTAGCTAGCGTTGTAGGTTATTTTTGATAGGTGTACGCCTATCCCTTTCAATGACATGAATATTCTTTTTCTTAGAAAGTTTCGATCGTGGCAATACTTTATTTGGTTCCAACATATTATTTCCGTAATATTGATTAAGTAAACTAATTATGGAAGTTATTAGATTTATTGTCATGTTTATAAAAAGAAGAAATAAAGTATATATTTTCTTGACATTTAATATCATGCAATAATTCAAGAAGGATTGTTTAATTTGTGGATCCACTCACAGTTTAATGTGTGGTCAAGGAAGGAAAGTTAATCCACTCACAGTTTAAAGTGTGGTCAAGTTAGGAAAGTTAATCCACTCATAATGTAATGTATGGACAAGGAAAATAAGCGAAGGAAACAAATACTATGATCACCAATTAATAAAGATTATTTAATATGGTGATATATGTTTTATTGTGTTATATTGTTATGTATATATGTTGTTGTATGTGAGTCATAACAAGTTGTCAAATTGGTAATCATGTAAAGTGAAAGAGGATTCGCACCAAAACTCTTGGAACGTATATACCTTGAGTATGAATAATTGGGGGAGTCGTATGGAACAGTGATCTATGACTTCTAATCGGGATACAAGACGTTATATTCCTTATTTTTGTAAATTAAATGCGCTGGAACTCCATCACTTCATGTGGCATAGGTAATACCTTCTTGGAGTTGCTCCCAAGTTGGTGCCCAACGGGCGATTGTTATAGGAGGAAACCCGTTCGATGCAAAATCCAAATTAATTATAAGTTAATTAATTAAAGGGAAAGTGAGTCAAGTGTCACAGTTAATGGTTTGAAAGGTAAGTTGTGTGTAATTTTCATGCTCTTGCCTAGGATTATTCATGTTAGCGTGTGGCATAGTTCTTTGTATTTATGGACTCAGCTTTGTTGATTACGTGTTTTTGTGTGCATGGCCTTGCCTTTTATCTTGACCCTATGATGACCCATTTCGATGGCGAGTAGTAAACTGAAATAAAGGGAAAGCTACAGGTACCGAAGGGCATACTCAAATCATGTTGGGACTGAGCGAAGAGTGTTCCTTAGTTTTTCCTAGTTCTCTCTTATGGTTGCATATGCTTTGATATTTATAATAAGTATCTATTATTGTTGTTATGTAGGACTAACATTCGTTTTCAAGTTTAAATTAAGTTGGTTTTAAGGGCCAATCATTGGTTCCAAGTTGTAAGTTTTGTTTAAAGGGTTGATTATTTGGTTTTAATTTGACTTTAACTTTTTCGAAAAGTAGAAGACTTCCGCTGTAGTACTATGATAATTGCCTTAGTCCTTATTACGGTGGCGATAATACTTTGGTAATCCTTGTTTTAGTAGTTAATTAGGTGAGAAAATATATTTAAAAAAGAAAGGAATTTCCAGGGTGTTACAATTGCGCTGCTTTGGATCCTCGTTTTAAGTTACAGTTTGTGCAGTAATGTTATACCGTTCTTTATGGGGAAGACAAAGCTCAACAGAAAGTGGAAGAGGTTAGCAGATTATTATGTGATCGAGTTGCTTAAACAATATAGGGATGTTAATGGTAAAGGTGTTGGGAATAATGGGGATCATTGTGAGCTTACAACTCCTAGTGGTATTGCAGCAACTTCTAGTGATAGAATAGTCGGTTATAGTGCTTGGATGAGTATGAAAGAATAAAGCACTATGGATAGGTCACAACTCGAGTTGTATCTGGAAGAGAAGAATAATGATTGGAATTCTAAATTTGATGTATTGGGTGGTGAAAAAATAATGGGGCACCTCGACATCCACAACTTACATCATTAGCTAGCTAGGGATAGCTATTCCTATATGTTCCGTTTCTTCGGAGTCTGTTTTTAGTATTGGTGAGACGTTAATTAATCCTTGGAGGGCTTCGCTCACATCAATGACGATAAAAACACTTCCTTGCTATGAGAATTGGCTACGTGCAAAAGGCTTTTGATATGTGCGGTTTTTATAGTGTTTTTCCCTTTGTTTCGAGTCAATTTTATGCCTAGTGGTTGTTAATCTGGCTTTATTTTAGCTCATTTGATGTTCTTTAGCTAATTTGAAGTGTCTCGCTAAGTTTGGTTGATTTCCGGCAATTTTAGAGCTTTTTAGTTGATTTTTATCATTTGCGGTTGTTATGCTCGGTTTTGGTATGTTTTTTAATTTCAGGCACGGAAACCGAGGCTCGGAACGAAGCCGGAAAGCTTGGACGGGATAAGAGTGAAGATGCATGGAAATGCGTGTCAAGAAGTATAAAACAAGTCTTAAAGAACTCATGAAGAAATAAGAAGAAAAGAAAGTAAAATAAAGCTTCTGAGGTACTTATGCGGGCGCATAAGATGCACATGCGGGCGCATTTAAGAAGAAAAAAAGACTTAGAGGCATTCTGGAGGTTTGATGCGGGCGCATAAACCTCCTATGCGCCCGCATCAGACGATTTTCCCGGATTTTTATTCTTCTTTTATTTTCTTCGTACTTAGGCTTTGTAAGCCCAACTTTGGGTACATTAGGCACGACTTTCTAGGCAAAACAACTTATGCTTTTCATAATTTAGAATTACTCTCTTAGGTTTTAGAATTAAGCACTTTTCTCTCTCAAATTTAATTTAGGGAAATTAGGGTTTTGTTCATAACATTGATTCTCAATTCAATTCAAGTCTTCAATTGTTTCTCCAATTTGGTAATTTTTCTGTTTTTGTTCTTTATTTTAGTTAATTTATGCTTTTTAGTCTCTTTAGTTTAATTAATTTAGTTAATTGCTTATATTAATTAGTTTAATTGTTAATTACTTCATGAATTCAATTAGGAATTTCACAACTATTCTTGCTTTAATTTTCATAATCATGAGTGAGTAGTCTAATTTCTAGGGTTAGGGAAACCTTGATTAATTAATGGACTAATTAAATTAGGTTGCTTCAATTCCACAATTAGTAGTCAATTTCCTATTATTGGTTTCTTTGTTTACAATTGAATTGTGCGCAGATTTAGTTGTAATTCTGGTAATTGTTGAATTTGATGCCGAGAGGTAAAAATACCACAATAAGACCACTGAATAATAGGCGGAATTAGTCTAGGCATGAGCGAGAGCCGCTAGATGAGTTTCGAGGGAGTCTAGATTCGAGAGAATTAGTGAGCCCTAATTTGACGATAATTGTGAGGTTGAACGATCTTTGTTAGTGAATCCATTAGTTGTTCTTGGTGACCCGAATGACCCTAGGCTTAATTCATTGGTTTAATTCTTCGTCATTTCCAGTAATTAGTTAGTAATTAGTCAATAGTTAGTTAGTTAGTCAATACTTCTCGACCAAGGCTCTTTATACAGTTTAAGCTTTTTAGAACTAATAGAGTTCAACTGCTTCCCTGAGGATTCGATCCTTACTTCCCTAACTACATTAGTTAGTGCTGTTTGGTTTACTTTTGATAGGTGTGCGATAGCCTGTTCAACTTTTCTTTGGGTGAGTTTTTTTTTTCTTAACTACAAAATTTCATATTGATGATTGGTTATTTATTGTAATATTTACTCTATTTTTTTATTGCTTTAAGGTCGGTCCCTCTTTGATGTTCAAGAAGATGAAGATGGAGATGAAGATGAAAGAGAGCATGAAGTTGAGGAGGACGATTGTAAACTTATTGATTAGGATTTCAATTTAATTAGACTTGAACATTGTGATTCGAGTATTTGACAATTTGACTTTACTATTGTAATTTGAGTATGAATTGAAGTGAACTGTTGTAATTAACTAATTTGATATTTTGATGTGTGTTTGTGACTTTGTGTTTTGTGATTTGTATTAATTTTGTAACTATAATGTGTGAAAATCAGTGAAAGAATTATGCAAGTTAGAGATTTAGACAAGAATTTTAGGATTTTAAGCACCATGCCCGGAAACCCGACTAGGCCCGCAAAGCTCGTAATGGGAGGGCTTAGTCATCAGGCATACAATTGTTATACTATACACCCGGAGTATATTCCACTATATACTCCCTCTGATATTCATTTTTTACAATGTAATATTCACTTTCCTTCATGTAATATTCATTTTGTTGAATATAATATTTACTTTATACTACTTAAAATATTTTAAGTTATCATTAAGGTTTGTTTATCTTTATTTAATTTTAAAGACAAGTAACCTTGAGTTATTTATTCATTTAAAGTCGAGGGTGCATTACTAGTGGCTTTGGTCTTATTATCAAGTATATTTTGTAGGTTTTTTATTAGCCCATATTTTTTGTCACATTATCCTTGTGAATACTGAACAGTATAGGAAGAAGCTTGCACATTCCTTACCAAGAAATAGTAATGTAGTATTATTTATGACCTAATAGATATTTGGTCAGAAATTTAGAATAGATGTCTTAAAATAGGTATGCTGTATTGGAGAATGATGTCACTTTCATGAATGAACAAAAATATTACATATAAAGAGATGAATATTGCATTTTGAGCATATATATATGTGTGTATAATATTACGTAAATATCATGTATTGGAAATAAATATTCATTGTTGAAAACATAACACATATTGATGTTGAAGATGAATATTACTCATTCACACTTACCAAAAATTTGTTCAGAGAAGAATATTAACCATTTTGCATGAATTTGATGTATAAAGTATTTGATAAGAAAAGTTTAATGAAAAATGAAAAATGCTGTGTATATTGTCAAAAATATTACTTATTGAAAAATAAATGTTATAAAGAGTATATGTTGAAATATACTACTCTCTCGGCTTTTTTTACTTGCGATATTTACTTTTTCGCATCTCCCAAGACGCAATTTATAAAATTAATTTCGACTTTAATATAATAAAAAATTATATTTTCGGAAAATATATAACAAGACGAATCAAACAAAATCCAATGTAACCATATTTTTCGTTACATATTAAATAATAGAGTCAAAATTACAATGTGAATAATATTAAAAACCATAATGTAGTAATTAAAAAAATAGCGATGGAGTATGTTAGCCTAGCCTTAACCCGGCCCATGATCAGGTCATTAATAAGTCAAACTCTTATCCTCAAAGCCAACACGTGTTAAGCATTTTCGCCCATAACATCTCTGATTAAAAGACAAAAATGACAATTTCGTTCCAAATATTTTCCAAACATTTATCTTCAACTATACGACGTCACTTTATAAACTCACTACAATCTCCATTGTCACCGGCTCCACTGTCTTAAACTTTTTTGTGCTATTGCTTCACTCTTTACTCCCATTTTCTCTTCTTCATTCATCAATTACAACTGCAAGCAAATACCAAAAATGGTAGAAATTGGCGGGAAAAAAGTGGGACAAATTGTTGGAAAAATCGGCGGCAATGGCGTAGGTCAAATCCTGGTGGCTGTTGCGGTCGCGTTCTTCGTTCGATTGTTTTCTAGCCCTGGACCTGCATTGTTGCCCGAAAACGATTTCGATGACGAGGACAACATTGTTGATGATGATGACGAGAAATCTTTGGTTAACGGAAAAGTGTTTCCAGTGACGATTCGTTGGCGTAATATTACGTGCTCACTTTTTGACAAGAAGTCTAAATCGGTAAGTTTCACTGAATTTTGGTTTGTTTTTATGTTTTCAGTTTGATTTGTGATAGAATATAATACCAATTCATGTTAAGCTTTTGGTTGAGATGATCATATTAGCGCCAATGTGACACAAAGGTCACGGATTCGAATCTCATCCACCCCGAGAATTATTAAGCGCAGAGTGTGAGAGGGCTCATTCTACATCCACTTTTCAAGCCCAATGGGCTCTCGTGTGAGGGGGCGTGATAGAGTATAAAATCAATTCGTAAGCCTCAACCATTAGCTTAAGCTTTTGGTTGAGATCGTCTTCTAATATAGTGATATTCTAAACGAACTTGAAAGAAAACATTAGATGCACTAGGTTACAATTGCACAAAATACGGAATTTAGGTCTCAAAATCTCTTGTAGTTTACAAAATAATTGATATAGAGGTGAAGTATCATTAAGAAAAATTGTTAACAAAGGTGGTTACTTGGCTTAGTGGAAGGAAGTGCACCAAAAAATGTTAGTGGTAGGACATTGTGAAAACTTATACACCTTGTGTAGCCTTTTACTTGCTACACTAGGGTTTTCGACAATATTAATAGTGTAATTTTGACTCACTTGTCTGGTATCTTATTTGATTTTTGTCGATGTAAATTTATCAAATCTATAATATTTATATTTTTTTTTGAAATATGTAATTCAAGATATTAATTTTAAAAGTTGCTTGTTAGGAGATGTAAAAAAGGGAATGTAGCAAGTAAAAAAGAGAGTAGTTTTAACTAGTATCATACCCTTACGAATACCTTTGCGATGCACAGTTTGAAAGTTTATTAAAGGAAAATTTGTTAGAAAACCCCTGAAAGTGCTAGGTTTTTGACAATAAACACCTACAACTTCGTTTATTTAGTTTAAATACGTCAAGGCTCAAGTTTGCAAAAATTTGTAAATCAGCACATACTAACGTTTTTTCTAAATTAATCTGTCAAGGGGGCCTACTTGTTTACTTCCCACCATTTAACGTGCTGAAATTACACTTATGCCCTCTATTTAATTTTTCTCTTTCTAAATACCTTGTTCTCTTCCATTTAGTTTGGGGCTCTAGTTCATGTCTTTTTTCTATATCTAGTGCATATGTCTTCTTCCTCCCATCTCATCTTATATCCTCTTATTTTTGTATGTTTTGTTTTGCTATAATTGTTAGTGGCTTTAGTTTTCCTTTCTTTCTTTCTTTCTTTGTTTTTTTTCAATATATTTTATTCCTTCCATCAACACAATACCATACCATTAATGTAATGTAAAATGTAATATGTAAAATGTAAAATCTTGGTTTAAGGTTTGGATCGTTGAATTTGAATTAGTGGTTTTGGGAGATTAAATTAGGATTTTTTGTTGATTTATGTGTGATTTTGGGGAAATCATGATGAATTGAGTAAGGCGATCGATTTAAATGAATTAAATTTGTTCGAAGGGTTTTGAGATTCTAGATGTAATTTGGGGGGTCGACTTAGGGTTTTAAATCAACGGATTGGGGGGAAATTGATGATTAAATTGAGTCTCAGGATTTAATTTGGGAGTTTGAGTTAGGGTGGAGTTAATGATTTGATTGGAACGAACAGGTTGTGCAATTGAGATGACAATATGTGGATAATGAAATTTATGAGCAAAAGAGTATGAGTAAAATTGCAGCTAGGTAGCTAGGTGAGAAATAAGAAGACAACATGCTCAAAGTAACAATATTGATGATATGATGGAGTAAATAGAAATATGAAATGGCATAAGAGCAAGAATGGATGGTCATGGATTGAAGTGAGATAAAGAACGAAGAAAGTGAGATAAAGCAAATCAAATTATAAAATGATAAGGTTTTTAAAAAAATTATCAAATTCAACTGAGGGCAAAATAGTCATTTCCACAAAAATATGGAGGGAATGCATTAAGTAGGTTCTCATAACGATGAATTTGACAAAATTTGTAAGTTGGTGCTGATTTACAAAATTTTACAAAATTGAGGTATTTAAATTAGATGAACGAAGGTGTAGGTGTTTATTTTAAAAGCCATACACTTTAAGACAATTTTTCCTTTATTAAATAAACATTTAAGTTAAATTAGCACAATTTTTTTGTTGTAAAAATAAATAAATAAATCAATATCTACTACAATCATCATATATATTCATTTAAATTATTGAAATAACAATATAAATAAAGTTGTTCTCACTTTCAAATATGAGATTCCATGTACGGTGTATATGAAAATAGCTTCTATAATTCTTATTGTGATCCTATGCAATAATATTTTGTTAATTAGCTGGTGATATTCCATGTAATAAATTTTTGAACTATCAAAATCTCATGCTATAATAGCCAACTTAAAAATATGTTGAGATGCAGAGTAATAATAATGCAATTGAAATATTGAGATTCAGCATAATGATGGTAAACTTTTAATTTGAACTACTAAAATCCCGTGCTATAGTTTTTAACTTTAAAACATTGATAGTCCGTGCAATAACACAATAATAGTACACTTGAAATTTTGAGATCCCGTATAATGATATTAATAAACTTGAACTATTTAGATCTTGTGCAATATTAGTGAATTGAGACATTATTGACATGAATCTACTACTACTCTAAATTAATCTAACATATATATATAAAAAAAGATTATCTATCTATTTATTTGTTGTTTTTTATTTTGCGCAGTATACCCAAAATAATTAAAATTAACAAAATAATTAAAAATTTCACATTATTGCTATTTAAATAAATTGTAAAATTAACATTGCGATTGTGCAATTTCAAATGAACGACATAGCTACAATCTTTAACATTTTTTTTTTAAAAAAGTCATTGTTCACGAAAGAATTAGAAAAAAAATAAAATAAAATGAGATTGCGTGTACTTTCTATTGAAATAGCTTCTATAATATTATCTTTGCAATCTCATGCAATTGTAGTTTATTTAAATCTACTGGTATCCCGTGTAATACTTCAATACTTGAGATATTAAAATCCCATGAAATAACATTGCCATCGTGCAATTTCAAATGAACGACATAGCAACCATCTTTACATAAAATAAAAACTAAAAAATTTGTTGTCACTAATAAAATTAGAAAAAAAAAGAGATTAGGTACATGCGATCTCATGCAATTGTAGTATTATTTAACTCTATTGGTATTCTTTGTAATAGTTTTATAATTGAATTATTAAAATCCCTTGCAATAGCATTGCGATCGTGCAATTTCAATGAACTATTTAGCTACAATCTTTACTTAAGATATTAAAAAATACATAGTTATCAATGGAATTAGAAAAACAAAAAAAAAAAAAAATTGAGATTTTATGTATTTTTTATTGAAATAGCTTCTATAATTATCATTGCGTTCTGATGCAATAATTGTACAGTGCAATAATGCCTATAGAAATGGAAATATTCCAAATGTAAGAAACAAATGGAAACACCATAAGTGAAATACGTGACAAACATTGTGATACAGAGAGAATATTTTCTATAAGCAAATAAGGAATGCCTTCCAAGGTAGAGCATAATTTACCAAATATTTGTCATGAAATATTCATATATGTATTTTTTTTGGCAGAATTAATTTTATGGCATATTAATATTAAATCTTTAAATTGATATATATATATAAGACTTCAAATGGATGGGAAAAATTAAATTTTGGTTAATTATTATATTTTAAATACTAAAACATAAGCCGATGAGGGAGTGACAAATGTCGGTCTCTCATCGACTCGCTTGTGTTTTTAGTATAAATAATAGATGTATTGATAATAAAGTGGTTATAAGAGGGTGAGAGGTGGCTTAAATGGTTAAAGCTTCCCTCCTGTTTCCATTATTAGGTACCGATTTCAAAAGAAAAGCACCATTAAGTGGTTAAATCAAAAAAACCTATCAGGTTGTTATTTTTAAACTTTGTGAGACATTAGATGGTTATAATTAAAAGAACCTAAGTCAATAACAATGTATAATGACAATATATCTTGGATAAAAATGTTGATATTATTACACAATTTAGTTTAAGAAAAATTGTGGTTGAAATTGAGTGTGATAGTTGTTTTTAAATTTAAAATAATCTGAAAAAGTATTAAGATATATGAATGTAAGTAAGTTTATTCCATTTTAAAACTTCATTATTATTATAGGATGTAACTTTAGTGAGGAAAATACAATTTTATATAGGATGAATGTTTAATATAACAAAAACTTGCTTGTTAAGTTAACAATTAAGTTTTGGGGGGGGAAAGTGATCGAGAGTGCGACATTTTTCAATTGTTAGGTGTTAGTTGTTTTTTTTGGTTTAGTAGTAGTCATAGATTATAGATGATATCTTAGTTCTCGCTAAACATGTAGTTAAGAAGTTATGAATTAGTTCAAAGATGAAAACAGCTCTGTCTCATACATTTTTGGTGCCCCCGAGCAAAAGTAAAAATTGAGTCCCCTAAAGTTTTATTATTTGTGCACAATTTTGATTTATTGGCAAATAATTTTTGCTCTCATTTTTTTTTTCACTTACAAGAATAAATCCTAATCAAACAAATAAACACAATAGCAATAAAGGAAACAAATAAACACAATATAGCACTTTAAAGACACAATCATTTCACATGGAAGAAAGAAAAAAAGACCTACATAATTGTGGGTTTATGTAGTAAGCTTAAATGGAAAATACATAAGAATGTAAATGGAGAATACTAAGAGGAAGAGAATTTGATGATAATAAGAGGAAGAGAATTTGAGAAGTTGTTGAGGTGAGAAAATCATAAAGAAGAAGATTATGGAAATTGGACAACACCAAACATCAAATACGTTTACACTAGCACAAAAGAGTTGAAAAGGTAGAAATTGAGCTTTTTGTATTTTTATTTATTTATATTTTATACATTAAAAAATATTTTTTTATTTGATGTGGGGCTTTAAAAGGAGGGGACCCTGTGCCGATGCTACTAAAACATGTAATTTATGTAGTGCGTAAAAAATTGAAAATCTGGCTCAATTATAAAGACAATAGCAAACTATTCATAATCTTTGAACTGTATGTTAATTATTTTGTATCACATGTTCTTTGGTTCATCATGGTATGGGTCCATGATATACAACTGGGGATCATGTGTTTGAGTTGTTTTATAATCTTGAAGTTAATATGTTCGGCCCTTAAGCAAAGTGAGCCCATGAGGAAAGTGATCCCATGCTCAGGCCCCCAAATTTTAGGGCCCAACATAAAAAAAACTCGATTTTTTTTAAAGCATATCTCTTTACATTCTTGTTTCGTTATCTCGTGAATTGCTATTATTGTTACCATTAATATTTCATTAACTCATCAATTCCATTTTCATTTTTTAATTTTCCATAATTCTCTCACCTTTTTAACTTCCTAATTTTTATCCCCAATTATCGTAATTTGTAAATATGATGCTTAGTATTCTCCATCAAATGATCATAACTTTTTCCTAGTTTTGCCAAAAGAAAACTTGGGGGTTTTTATTTTGGTTAGCCTTTTTCTCATCATTCATATGATAGTTTTTTCCATCGAATGCTCATTGTTTGATTTTGGTTAGCCTTTTTCAATCAAACGTTTAGTATTCATAATTTTTTTTCCCTATTTTGTCATATGATAACTTTTGTGGATTTGATTTTGGTTAGTTTTGAAATTTCATGGAATTCTTGAAAGAAAAATTATTTATGAAATATTTCTAACTTTATGGACCTCTTTTGTAACTCTCAACTGCGGGCCCCCAAAATGTTCGAGACGGCGCTGAATATGTTGCTTGGTATTTTAAATGCATGACCTTTGTGTATAGTTATAGTCCATTTATACCATCGAACCTCATTATACTTGGTAGTAGTTAGTTTTCTCCCTAATATCATGCTATAGAGGACATCAACACGTAAGATGAAGGGTTGAGAAGATGAGCACTGGAGATACAGTGAGACCGTTATAGAGCCACATGAAGTTTGGAGTAATTGTTGACGAGATCATGAGATTGGTTATTGGTTGATATAACCTACCTTTTGGTAAAGGCTTTAATTTTGGTGTTGTTTGTGTTGTTCTGTTGCAATTGATGAGGGGATATAATTAAATCATCAAATAGTTTAGAAATTTGTTTGTACTAAGTAAAAGGGGCTAGGCCACTCTTGTTACATCTTCCTTGAAAATCTTTTGGGGCTCTTGATTTCATCCTTGAATAATGTTGATCCTGTTTCCTTGCTCAAGAACTCGATTAGCTAACCAGTCTGCTATCTTGTTTCTTCTTGTGTCTCAAGTAGGCCAACTGTTAATGAAACATCTTGTTTACCCTGAGGCTCCGTTTGTTTTGATGGAAAACACTTTTCATGGTAAATAATTTTCGAAGAAAAATAATTTTCAATGGAAAACAAAATTGTAAAAGTAGTTTTCCTTTGTTTTGGTGGAGAAAAACTCATGTAGAAAAAATTAATTGAAAGGAAAAGGGGGAGAAAGAGGTAAGGAGGGAAAATGTGGCATACCTTATTTACAAATGGAAAATGGGTTTTCATTTTTAAAGAAAAGTTTTTCACCTTTGAGAAAATTGATTTCCACTCCATGTTACACAAACAAAGGAAAATGGGAAAATAAGTCATCTGGGAAAAATGATTTCTTCCAAAACAAACGGAACCTAAGTCTCTGATAGTGGAAAATGTTTGTAGTCACATCTACTTACAGATTGTATATTGAATTTAACTATTAGCACATCTTGGATATCAATTATAACTCTTAAGTCTCACTAAGCTATAGTCCTGTTTTGGGTTTTCTAAAGTGCAGCTATGAAGATAATGGATGTGCAAGTGTGTAACATTTGTGTGATTTAGATAACAAGATTTGGACTATGCTTGCCAAGGCTGTAAGCTGTATCTGAATGAATGGATTACTTAGATAGTTCCTTAGAATTCTAACTTCAATTCATTGATCCATGTGACCACTGGCGGTGAACGCTGTTTCTCCTGTTGAACTTCCTAGCATAGGACCTCAGTGCTTATAAGTTCTAATATGCCTGTTACAGGTAAGATTCCTGCTGAAAGATTTATCTGGGGAGGCTAAATCTGGAAGGTTGCTGGCAATAATGGGGCCATCAGGATCAGGGAAAACAACACTACTCAACGTTTTAGCTGGTCAACTTGCAGCATCACCTAGGTTAAGCTTATCTGGTCTTTTGGAGATTAATGGACAATGCAAGTCAAAAAAATCTTTCAAGTATGAGTTCTTTTGCATTAGATTCTTTTGAACTCTAACTTTGACAAATTCCTTTTCTGTTTATCATCTCTTGAGGATGTTCTTGCTGTTCTAGGTTTGCTTTTGTCAGGCAGGAGGACCTCTTCTTCTCACAGATGACAGTGCGTGAAACATTGTCTTTTGCTGCTGAACTCCAGCTTCCACAGATGTCTTCAGCAGAAGCTAGGGATGCCTATGTTAATGATCTCTTGCGTAAATTGGGCTTGGTAAGACTAATTCTGTTGATATATCTTCATATTATTTAATGGATTTTTCGCAAGTATATTGGAGGAATTTACTTGATTCTGTTTCTCTTTAATTTTTTTTTCTTTTTTGTTTGTTTTGAATTTTATTGTTTCCCATTTGATTAATTGATTTCTTCCGTTGATTTCCAATGTTGGGTCTTATTGATATGACCTTATGTCAATAAGGTTTTGTACTTTGTTTTAGGTGGGGACCTTATGAGATGAACTGATTTGATAATTTCATGTGGTTTATTTCATTGTAATGTGATTACAATGGTTGTATTACTGGACATTATATTAAGAAAGTTTTGTTGTGCTTATTATCGACTTAATATGAAGAGTTCTTGAAATATTTTCCCATGTATTGAACTTCTTCCAAAGGTCAGTTGTGCAGATTCAATTGTTGGTGATGCAAAGGTGCGAGGTATCAGTGGTGGTGAAAAGAAACGTTTATCGCTGGCATGTGAATTAATTGCAAGTCCCTCGGTTATATTTGCTGATGAGCCAACCAGTGGTATGTTTGCTTCATTATCATTATGGAAGTTTGGATATTTCGTTCCAGTATGATAGTCTTGTTGTTGTTAATCATGAATTTTTATCTTGCTACATGTTTATATTTGTTCAATAAATGTTAATTTTGCCCATTATTCATTTTCTAGCTAAATTTCAAATACATTGCACTCCTTGGATGTAGTTAGTGCCTATACATCAATTCTCCAAACATTTAAAGAATGAATTTTAATGGATTATCAGACAATGTTTGTGGCAAGACTTGTCCTCCTTTTGAACTTAAGGATAAAAGATAAATATGTTGTGGCTTTTTATGTCGTGATCAATTTATAACTAGGATACATGCATGGGATGAAAGGTTATACCATGTGATCATTTGCCACTGCATAGGTTCAATTTAGACAGACTTTGATTTATATGTAGGTGACATAAAAATTATATGAGTAGCAATGCGAGTTTTTTTCATCTGAGAATGGAATGTCAATGCTAGAACAGCCATATTTTCTTTTGAAACCAGTTTTACGTTACAAGTTACAACTAAGGTTTATCCAAGGTTTTGTTTTTCTTGGGAAAATGGAAATGGAATACCTGCTTTTACTTCTTCTATTATTCTACTTGCCTTCTTATTTTAATTTGTATTATGCAAACACTTAAGCCGTCATTTTCCCTACTAACCTTAGCAACTTTTGGAAAGCTCCTTTATATAGATAAACATGTGCTTCATAGCTGTGCTATTAAGCTGATGCAAAGTATGAGCTATCAACTTCATGCTATAGATAGGGCAGGAATCGAGATGGAAAACGACAATATTAAAATTTTGAAAAAGGGTAAGGCATGGGTATGGCAACAGATAAATATAATTAAATAAAATAATCATTCATATTAAAAAAAGGTAAAAGCTAACTGTAAAAGTTAAACTAAAAGTATTACAGGTACCAAAAAAAAAAAGAAAATGAAAGGGAGAGTGAGTATTGGACAACTGGATAGGTAGGTGGGGACTTGGGTAGGTTTATGTATTTATATCTTCTTCTAGTACAAATTTAAAAATAAAAATGCTGACAACATGGTTTTGTTACTTTGTGGGTAGGGTTAATTGGTTGGGCCTTTTTCTTTAGTCAATTTTTTTAAAGGAGCCCAAAATGTGAGAGGGTTTAGTGACAATTATAGGGTATTAAATTGTTACACACGTACACTTACAGTATTTATACATTATTTTTTTACGAGTATATTATAAGAGTTATTTATGGATATCCATAATACATACAATCCATCTTCGACAAGCGTATCGTTTCCGTTACCGTGATGCCGCATCATTTTACTATTATCGCGTCCGAAACCGCATTTTTGAACCTTGCTTGCCACAATGCTATTTTGTTTCCAAGGTGATACGAATCAAGGTGACAACTTCGAAGGTTTGATAATAGCTTCTATAGATGATGTAGCTATGAGTGAAATAGTAGCTTCTGGGGATTCAAGGCTTTTGGGATCTTCAAAGAGCTCATCAACGGGGTGTATTCTATGTTACTCAGACTCAGGGTATGAGCGTCGGACACGGGTATGGATTCAGGTGTTAGGTGTGGGATAATTTGGAATTGCAAGACATGTGACCCTGTTCTAATTTTAGACACGACACGGGTAAGGGGACATGGCATTACAAGTAAAAAAAATGTAATGTATGGACTACAGAGTATAAGTGTATAACCAAAGTAAAACAATACCTAAACAAAAGTAAAACCAAAAAATGTACACTATGGACCTCTAATCTCCTTCCAAAATGGAAAATGTTCCTTTGGAAACTGCTACAACGCTCTCTCCCTTTTGCTGATAATCTACGAAAGAGGAAAATTCCAACCACAGTAATCTGCGAATTCTGCCAAAAAGAGAATGATACAGACGTTCATATCTTGCGCGATTGTCGGAACATCCAGAGAATATGGCAAAATGGTACCCTGGCTGAAACCACTACAACAATGAGGGTTGACATTTGCGAAGTGGTTGATAAACTTACCTACTTCCTAGAGAGAGATAAGGATCATGATCCACCTTACCTCACAGCCACTTTCAGTGGGCAATATGGTCTCACCGCAATGCAATTCTGTTCCACAACACTCCCTTTAATCCAAACACAATCATGATCGCTCAACAACATCGTTTTCACCGCTGGGCTACCACCATTCAACACTCCCCTACGATTACTGTTATAGAACCCATTAAGAATAAAAGTAGTCCCACTCGATGGTCATTAGGAACAGCAGCTGACAATCCGGTTATTTTTACAGTCACAGTTGACGGTGCATGGAAAGTACAAGGGAAAGGTTACAAAGCAGGTATTGGATGGGTGATCACAACTCAACAATCAGGAAGTTCAAAGAGGTCAGATGCGAATCATGGCGTCAACCCCCCTTCAAGCCGAAGCATTTGCAATGCTTCATGGGATCCAAGCGGCTGTAGGCTGTTGTGCCCACATATTACTACACACAGACTCAACACAGCTTATCCAATACCTTCACAACAAGCACCTAGCCCCGCATAACATCCACGACATCTTAACGGACATTTATCATATCGTACTTAAATTTAATTCAGTTCAGTGTATTAAAGTTAGTAGATCTCTTGTAAACACAACACACACATTAGCGAAGATGCTGTAATAGTTATTTCCTATTATTATCAAAAAAAAAAAAAAAAACGTACACTGTTAGAGTAGTAATTTAGTAAAGTTCTTTGATAAAAATAAAATTGCATTAAAAAAATATTTTGATATTAGAAAATCGGGGTCCACCGGTCCAAGGCAAATGGGTTCCAGCTTAAGTGAGTCACATGGGTTTTAATACCTACTGTTTCCCAAGCTATTTTTTTTTTCTTAAAATTTTTAAAGCAACACTATTTTCTTTTTTTTTTTTTTTTCTTTTTTTCTTTTTTTTTTTTTTTGACAATGAAACATTTTTATTAACTAACAGGGAATGGCAAGTACATGAGCCTCGTTTATAACATGGCGGCTGACCTTAATACATTTAACATAAGTAAAAGAACGAAAAAGTAGTAAAATGTCTTCTATAAGCGATAAAAATAGGGTAGGAGCCTGAGATGGCTGTGAAAGTGCTTGAACTAATTGAAGGCAATCAGTCTGTACCAAGACATGGGAAGCTTTAAAAAGTAAAGCTTTGGTTCCATGAAGCATTGCGAGAGCCTCAGCTTGGAATGGTGAAACGGCTTTAATAGAGCAGCATCCTTGATGTATAAGAGATCCATCATGATCGGATATACTCCAGCCTACAGAAGCTTTGGGCATATAAGAACCCCTTGCCCAAGACCCATCAACCTTTAAACATGTTAAAGGAATACCAGGTTCAAAACAGCCATATTCGCAAATATCAGGTGGTTTCGGAGGAATAGGTTGTTCTGTGTGTAACATATTTGTATGAGCATGGGCAATTGTAAATTTATAGATCTCCGCTGCTTTGGTGGTGTAAATATCAAGTGGGTTGAGGGATATTCCCTTGAAGACGATATTGTTCCGTACCACCCATATTGCCCATAATGTAGCAATGAAATGATTTGTTCTATAACTACCATCTTCCTGCATATCAATGAGCATAAAGTAGTTAATATTGTTAATTATCCATGCTTCAAAACTAATACCTGTTAGTGTGTATCTCCTGATCCCCAAATCCCCACATTGCCATATCCTCTCAGTAAGTGGACAGTCTCGAAAGAGATGGGAAGTAGTTTCTACAGCAGAAGTACAAAACGAACATAGTCCTAAAATAGGTATACCACGTTTCTGAAGTTCATATCCCACAGGAAGGCTGTTCCAGAGAAGTTTCCAGATGAACATTTTCCATTTGGGAGGAATGTTTAAACTCCACAACCTTTTCCAGAAGTTTTTATGATTAGTATGATGTTGTGTGTTACCTAGGAATTGCCAGTATGCTGTTTTGATAGTGACTTGACCAGAAGGATGATGAGGCCAATAAAAGGAGTCTTCCATAGAGCTCTTTGCAGTGCATGTTGGGAGGTGAATGCTTAGAATAGCATGAGCAGTTTGAGGCGGGTATTTATTGAAAATGAAAGCCTCCCTCCAGCCTCCAGTGTCATTAATCAGCTTAGAAACAAGAGTAGGATTATCAGGGGCATTGATTTCAGTGTTTTTGAACTTGATGAACTCGTTGTTTATCCACTTGTGATGAGTTATGGAAATATTCAAACCTGTGGACACTCTCTTATTTAAACTATGGATGTATCGTGATGCTGCTTTAACCATTCACTTCCCACTCCAAGACATTTGACGACTCACTTTGCCTTCCAAAGCTAATAGAATAGGGTCCTTACCATGCCTCCCCTGAAGATTTTTGAAAGTAACAAGTTTGGCTGAGTGTGTAGCCGCTAGGCTTGCTTAAACAGAAGACTGTAGTTGAGTGCTTGAACGTTTTTTAACCCAAGGCCACCTGCATGTTTATGAGTCTCTAAAATGTCCCGTTTTCTCCAGTAGATTGGCCTTGTGCTAGCATTAGTTTTCCACCAGAACGTTAGGAGCTTTGAAGTGATTATTTTCTCAATTTTCCTCGGGAATAAATACATGGACATGATGTGGCTCGTCATGGCAATAAGGACTGCATTGATTAGCAGAAGTTTCCCTGAAGGGGAAAGGATCTTGTTGCCCCAATTGTCGACGGTATTGTGGAGTTTATCTAGCAAAGGCTGGTAACATTTCGAAGATCTGCCATCAATATCCATATCACAGCCCAAATAAATGCCCAAATTATGTTGTTCAGTAACCTGGAGTCTCCTTGTGAGGTTTTTTCGATACTTCAGAGGAGTATTAGGAGTGAAGACAATAGTGGATTTGTTGTAGTTGACCATTTCCCCTGAGACCATGCAGAACTCGTTGAAACTGAAAGTAGCATCATCCGTAAAAAACAAATGGTTAATTGACGGAGCATGGCGTCCAATTTTATCCCACTAAGAATGCCTGATGATTGAAGATGTTGAAATCTTAAGGACAGTGTATCCATAACCAAAATGAAAAGGTAGGGGGATAAAGGGTCTCCTTGTCTTAATCCTCTTTTTGGAATGATTTTTCTTGATGGGATGCCATTGACTAGGACCTTGTATGTAACTGTGGACATGCATTGAAAGATCCAGTTAGTCCAGCATGTTGGGAACCCCATTCTCGTTAATATAGCTACCACAAATTGACAGTTTACTCGATCATAGGCCTTGCTGAGATCAATCTTCAAGAGGGCGGCTCTAAGTTTTCCAGTTTTTTTCTTTTTAATCCAATTATTGAGTTCATGAGCCACCATAGCTGAGTCCCCCATCAACGTTCCTGGAATAAATGCATTTTGGAATTCACCCACAAGTGTCTTCAAAATTGGTTTCAGACGATTCACCATGCATTTAGAAATGATCTTGTAAGTAGTATTGCATAAGCTTATGGGTCTGAATTGATCCACTTTGGAAGGAGATGTTGTTTTTGGGATTAGGGCCAAATATGTTCGATTTACTTCTTTGAGCAAGAACCCATTATTGAAAAAACTGAGCACCGAATCAATGACATTAGGTCCAACCAAATCCCAATTTTTGGGAAAGAAAATTGGTGAGTATCCATGAGGCCCCGGAGACTTAAGTCCTTTCATGCTAAACACGGCAGTAGTAATTTCAACATGAGAGAATGGTTGCTGAAGTGCTACTAAGTTCTCCTGAGATAGTTGAGGAAGATGCTGGATCCATATTTCCAAAATTTGTGTAGATGGTGGAGAAGATGTAGGAGGATTGAGTAGATTGCCAAAAAATTCTGCAAATGCTTCATTTATTGATTGTGCATCATGAAGCCATGTACCATCAATATCCTGAATGATTGAGATTTCATTTCTTGCTTCTCTTGTCTTTGCTTTTCTAAAGGAGAATGATGTTGGTTGGTCACCCAAGTTATCCCATTTCAGTCTCACTCTTTGCTTCCAGAACAAATTTTTTACATGAATTTCATCTAAGAACTTGGTTTGTTGATCCAGATTTGTAGAAACATTTGTGTCAACAGTTATACCATCTTGTGAGTTTGCCAGATTATCATGAATGACATTCCATTGAATATTATTATCCCTTTTGAAGCTTAGAGTCCAATTTTTGAGGGCTTGGAGAGTATGTTCAAGTTTACGTTGCAGAATAAATGGAGTTGAACCCATAAAACATGTGACCCATGCATTCTTAATTAAATCAGCAGTTTGGGGAATGCCTATGGACCATGCTTCAATTTTGTAGGGTCTTTTTCTTTGTGAAGTGTTTGTTTTTGTTGTTAGGATAAGGGGACCATGATCCGAAATTAGAATAGGAAAATTTGTTATAGTTGTATCCGGAAAAAGTGTTAGCCAATCATTAGAAGCATATCCCCTATCCAAAGTCTCAAACACACAACCATTGGCTCGCCTTTTATTACTCAAAGTAAACCTAGTTCCATTAGAAGGTATGGGAAATAGATTATTTTTCTCCTTAAAATCTATGAAATCCTTCAGGACAGGAATCACAGAAGAACCTCCTAATCTTTGTTGTAAAGATTCAATTTGGTTTATGTCACCCACCATTATCCAGTTATTTGAAATTAATTGAAAAACAGTCGACAAATAATCCCACACCTCTAAGCGTTGTTCTGTGTAGGGGCTACCATAGACAAACAAAATGTAATACAACGGCAAAGAAGGATCATTAACTTTAACAAGGATAAGGTGGAAGGAGCTAAAGATCACTTCCACATCGAGTCTTGGTGGCCAACACAGTAACAGACCACCACTAGAACCACATGCATCCACAGCAAAAGAAGATGAAAGCCCATAATTTGAGAGGAAGTTACGGGTTTCCATTGTACTACACTTAGTTTCTGAAAAAAAAAATAAAATCTAAAACAAAGGACTTAACTAAAAAACCTACATAAGAAAAAATGACATCTTTTTTACTTCCTAGACCTCTACAATTCCAAGAGAATAATTTCATGGATTAACCGAAGGCTTTTCCGCGTAAGCCGCACCGCTAGTGATTGCATTTTTCCATTCAACAACTCCTTCATCATCATCTGAGACAAACTCTTCTCCTAGACATAAGCCATATTTAAGACATGCTCGACCTTGACGTTTTCCATAGTAAATTTTTTGTAATTTCTTACGTTTGTTTCCCTGGAGAAGGGGAGAGGTAATCAGAGTAGTGCTGCAAGTTTTGCTGACTTTGACTTTTTGCAAGTTGTGAAATAAATGACACATGCTCCATGCAAATGTGTGGAAATGAACAGTATCGTAATCTCTTCTTTGCCGTAGCTTGTAGTAAGTAGTATGGCTTGCGTTTGTGACATTGAGATGCATGCATTTGTGTTGAGAAATTCTGCAGTCCTACTTCGCCACGTAGCATACGATCATGGGAGGATCACTGGCTCGTCGTTTTTGATTTTTGTTTTGATCTGGAGGTGGGTCATGAGAGTCATCATCCTGACTATCAGAACCGTCATTGTCGTTTTCATGGGTGTCCATATCAGCATCATCATTGTTTTCATCCGGTTCAGTTTCACTATCCTCCGAAAGTGACGTATCGGAGTTATCAAACGGTACATAGTCTTGTGGCTGGATGAGAAGATTGAGGCGCATTGTTCGGTTCTCTTCCAAATTTCGCAGTCCAATAAGCTTTTTTGTAAATAGCAAACGATTGGAGGGAGGTTGGATAACAAACCGAGAATGATGTGTAGTTAACTTACGCATATGCCTTAGAATTTGGGATTGTGCAGTGGTGGGTGTTAAACGACAATGTGTTTGTCTATGGCCTATTTTTCCACATTTGCTGCAAAAATTAAAAGTTCCTTCATAACGGAGGAATATCCAAGCAAAGCAATTTTTATCAAATTCTAGGTAGAAACCAGGTATAAGAGGCTGTTTAAGGTTTAAGAGCACCCGCACTCGAATTGTATCCAAAACCCCTGAACTGGGAGTGTTCTTGCCCAGAACTGCACCAAGCTTGTTTAGAATTGTGGTGGCAACTTGTAATTGATTTAGATGCAACGGGATACCCTCCATCTTTATCCAAATAGGAGAAGTCTCAAAATTAATATCATTAATGGCTGCACTCTTGAACCATGGTTTGAAGATGAACAAAGCTCCGCGGTAGTTTGCCGTACCCAAGGATAATAGCTTTTCTTTATCCGTAGGATCCTCACAGAAGAACATGAAAGTTTTGTTACTGAGTTTTTCAACTTCTATAGTGCTCTCTGTAATCCAAAGTGAATCAATCCAAGATTGAATTTCCAATGTAGTAAAGCGACGGAAATCTAGTGCTTGAGCTACGATTGAGTTGTTAAATTTTTGTTCTTTTTGAGGGCATCGGAATGGTTTCCAGTCTACCAAAGGACCCATTCGTTTCAGGGGAAAAGAAATGGAATGCATATTAGGAGGATGAGAGTTCACTGAAGCAAAGGATGAAGGCATTTTGAGTTGGTTATTGGGTAGAAAAAAAATGTTGTGTGTGTTTTTTTTTTTTTTTAACCTAACTTAAAAAAAACACTGTAGGAAGTAATACAGTATGTAAATTAAGAGAGGGAAGCTCTCAGATTTTTAGAGAGAGAAAAAAAAAGCTTTCCACTCCAACACTATTTTCTACTACTGTACTTCTCTTATCATTGATGGTTAGAAGTTTTCCCATTATTGCTATAATGTCGCCGAAGAAGATGAACACGAGTAAAAAAATGCACCACGTGATTCGGAATTATTATGAATTATCTTCAGAAATTTCTTCCATTTCATGGTAAACTCTCCTCCTTTCATCACAGTGGTATTCAAGTGACCAGCCAAGGATCCGGTACGGATTCCATACCCGGATCGGTGTTGTGTGGGGTTGACCCGGGTATGCGCTACAAAATCCCATGTCGAAGTAACATTGATGGTGATTCACAAATTCACATCATCGAATTAGAAGTATTGGAAAGCATGGTGAAAATGGTGAACAAGTCGGTTTTGCCTATGAATTTTCTCCCACTTTAGTTGGTAGGGTTTTTCTCATTTTAGGCTTGTACTGCTTTGAGTCTTAGTAGTGTTTTATCCATAATATTTCATCTAAAGGTCGAGGGAAATACGTTTTGAAGCTTTCATGATTAAAAGATTCAATCTTGGAAGGATTCTTATAGATTGAAGCAAAATCTTGAAAAAATGTGAAAAACGAAGAACACAAGGGTGAGTATTTACCGTTAGTTTTTAGTGTTTTTGGGAAACTTGGTTTTCCCTAGAAAGTAGGAGGCTGTTGCTGGATATTTTGGTTTGTTATCAAGTAGTTAGAATAGTTTCCTAAATTAGTTAGTGTTTTTTGTGAAAAATCGGATAACCTAATCTTATTGAGCTAGGAAGGAAAGTGGCTGGTTTTAGGGTTGTGTTGTTTAAGCTTGTTTTTCAAGTTTTTTCCTAATTTAGCTTGGTTGTTAGGGTTGTTAGAAAGTTGTTAGAATTTGTTAGCAGGTTTGTTAGGATATTTTGGCTGTAAATAGCATGTAACAAAACATAGAAAAATCAGATTGAATTGAATAAACAACTTTGTTTCGTTTTTAATTGTTTGTGTCAAAAATAAACTGTGTGAGGATTTCCGTCTGAAAATTCGAGTGAAGAGGGTTGGTCTTAGGCTTTAGACTCTTGTGAGGGTAATAGCAATTGAGGGTGCTTTGGCTTTAAACAATTTATAAAATTATTCGACCTAGGATTGTTTTCTTGGTGTTTCGCTTGAGAAATTAATACTAGTTTCTATTTTTACGTGAGTAAAGGTTTTCTTACCAATATTCATATCATGAAGTAGTGAGGATTTGCTTTATTTTCTTCTACGCATTTCAATCAATCCATCAATCGGCCTTAGTCCCATAAAATTTGGGTCAGCTACATGAACCAGAAATGATCATTATGTGTGGTCATCCACATAGATTTTCCTCCTCCATCCCCTAGAACCTCGTTCTCCCCCAAATAACATGGGTTGTATTCTTACTTTTCAATGGTAACTTTGAATTGTTGACTATTTTGTAGTATGTCTCATCTTCTCAATTTCACTTTATCTTTTCTTTCTCAAAAAATCAACCGAAGAGAACCACAAAAGAAATGACAATGAGAAAAGCAGCTATTCGTGAGTAGTAAAAACAGCGTGTTTTTCCAGTTAGGGATTATAGTTTTGGGTAACACATGACCTCGAAATGTCCCTAACTGTCCCCCTTCCCGGCCCCATCTTAACCCCAGCGTCCCCATTCCACGTGGTACGTCTTGGGGGTGAATCTCTACTGTCCTACATCGTACCTGTCCCCACGCCATCTTTGGTACAACTTCATGCATGGAGCCGACCCCATAGCAATTTTTGTAGTACAACCAAAGGTAAAATAAAGTTATTCATTTGATTTAAAATGAACCAAAATATAGCTTCAAATCAAATGAACACATTTTTTATCGCTGGTTGTACCTTAGAGCACCTTATTAGGTACAACTAGTTATATTATATATATCCTCTTAACCCCGTGCTTCATAGGTTTCTAGACAACAATTGTACTAGTGGTTTTCAATGGATGGTGTGGACTACGATCGTACTTGTTGTAGTTCAGTAGGATAGGGATGGTGCAAAGCAGATGTTGCTGTCTCCATCCCACCCACGTCTCCATATTCATCTTTCCCATCTTCTTGTTTGGTTTGGAATAACCCTGGGTTCATATGTAAAGCCATCCTCGCCCTTCCAACAACCGAAACCTAATGGTATACACGAAGTACCTTGTTTCCTAGAGATATCCATTCGTAGTCGAGTTTGGATGGATAATGGGTATTGTCGTATTGAAGTGATAAAAAATTATCTCCCCGCTTATTGTCAAATAGAGAGTTGCAAATGAGCATTAAGTTAAATTCTTAAATCTTCATTGTAGGTGTTGCTTGATTAGGATGTAGAGGAAATAATTGAGACTTATCTAAGTTTATTGTTAGCCCAACTATCCCAATGGTATAAATAAATAAAAGTTGTGAACTAAATTTTGGATATGAGATAAGGGTGTGAATATTATGAGCTGCATTGCATTAGCCTTGGACAACTTCTATATTTTTCTAGTTTCTACTTATTAATTTGTTTCAACAATGCAGTTCAATACTACTGCAATAAAGGTTAAATTTTTATTTGAAAAGTAGTTGTACAAGAAGGGCTTGTTTCCATAACTCGGTGAGAGCGATCTTATTTGTATATCAGCAAGTGTTGGAACACACGTTACGGAGATATTCCAAGTTTTTCCACCTCACTAAGTGTCATTAGTTCCTCTGCTCCTTTGTTCCTTTTTGTATCCCTTTGTTTGTCAATGAAATATCTCCTTTTATCTTTGGAACTTGCTCTACATATTGTTCTTGATATGTTTCTTATGTTCTTCAAAGGATCATACGAAGTATTATATTAATTTTGAAGTCAACAAAACAAAGGGAGGAATATCCTGGGAACTTGTTCCTTAGGTTCTTTTGACATTTGTTCCTGATGGCTGATTGGTTGATTTACCCTGAAAACCAAAATCCAATATAACACTCCTTGTGCAGTTTCACTGTTAGTAATTTAGTTAAAAAGACACAACATAATTACAAAACTAAAGCGTACAAAGGATTCAGCATAGGGTTTTTCAAGAAAAATACTTCCTTTGAAATTTGAATGTTGTTGTAATCTCCGAATCCCATATGTAAGTGATATGCTTACAATTGACATGTAGGTAATCGTTTGAATCAAACATTTACTGAAGAGAATATGGAAAGGAGCTTATGCTTTGTTCCTGTTAACTACGAACAACCAGTATAGTTTGATCAACAACTTATACCAAATATGCTTGATTCATTCTAGTATTCTTAGTGCTACCACTAGTTTCAGCAAATCTATTGTCTATGTTCCTTGATTTGTGAAACTAGCTTATATGGGTTTTTATATTTCAAAGTTGAACCTACAAAACAATCATAATCCTAAACACGAAGAGCAATTGGGTTATCATTATTCAATTGAACTTCATGAACTACTTATCTTCTTCTACCTTATTACAACTATGTATCGACAATAAAAACAATGATAATAAAAGACGTAGTTGCAAGTAAAGACAATGAAGGTCCACACATAACTAAAATGATTTGGTCATCTTTCTGAACTTTGTTCTTCAACATTTGGTGTCAACCTATGCCCGATCACCATGGATAATCACACCTATCAGGCACTCAACAACTCAACATTATCATATATTCTAAATTACTTTTGCTTCTTGTTTTGTCCCTTGCCCAATTACCTTATGAATAATCACCCCTAACGGTATGCGAGAACTCTATCCAATGTCATTGAATCTGTACAGTATGCTCCTCTTAAGCTCCTTATGTTTGGTAGGATATGAGTTAGTCCACTTTCGCACCTGCAAAATAGTTATTAAAATACGAGCTACACTATGAGGGTTTGCTGACGTAAATATTTCGATAGGGCTTAATTAACTTATTAAAAGCACTTAGTGACGTAGTTAAAAGCCATATGTTACTTAAGACTTATTAACTTATTAAAAGCACTTAGTGCAAGTGTGAAGCCACTTAAGACGAGACCGTATGTTTCGTTGATGATTAATCTGCCTTACTCATTTGCCTAACACCATATGCGTACATAAAATGCCTTTCTTATTTTATTTTTTAGAAAAATTGCTTCTAATAATCCCACCTTTCACAAATTTGAAAATAACAGTCCCACCTATTGATTATCCTAAAACAATCCACACATAAAACCATCTCTTTCTTTCTCTTGGTCTTCATCTACTCTAGTGTAAAACCACCACTAACCTGAAAATCCAAACCACATAGACTTACATGGAAACCAAACCATTTCTTACCTCCCCACTCCGCCACGCATGAAACGCCATCGCCACCTACTCACAAATAACCACCCTCACCCACAAAACAACCTTAAAATGTCAACCACAAATCAGCACCCTCCTCTTAGTAACCTCCTTTTAATTAATTATACAAGCAACCCCACCACTCCACTCTCCTCCCCTGCCTCGCTTAATTCACCTCCACTCTCTTCCCCTGCCTCTCTTAATCCACCGCTTGCACACCCACTCCCACTACCTCCTCTTCGCCCACCACTCCCAATTTCTTGTTGGAAGTAATAAATATTTTAACAGAGATGACATGGCGACTTAATGGTGCTAGTTGAAGACCAATCTTCACCATAAGTTATTTTGATAGAAATCAACCTCTTGTTTTTATTTTATTTTTAGGTTGAAGACCATTCTTCACCCTCAAATTACTTTCTAAGTCATAAATATGGATAATTAGGGGTGTTGGTGGTTGTGGTGTGGTGGTGTGTTGATATATTTGGAGTTGTGTTGGTGTGTGGCATATTTTTGGGATGGTGGTGGGTCGAATTAATGAAATTATCTTTAGTTAAAACTAAACCCAATTCAACTTTACTAAAAACACCCTTGTACAAAAACAAAAAAACAATTTGAAAGGATTTAGAAAATTAAAATTAACAAATTAAACAAAGATCATATAAAATTAAACTTTGATCAAAACCCACTAAAAGAATCATAAATTAATTAAATAATCCATTAAAACCACTACCCCAAATAAATTATCTCAATAACAAAAAGAAACCCAAAATTAAAATATCAAATTAAAGCAAAAAGAAACAATTTGAAGAGGGGAAAAGGGGGCTGATTTAGAGGTTTTGGGGTATCATTTGGGTAACGGAGGTGATGGATATAATTTGGGTGGTTGTGGATCAATTTTTTTTTTTGGGGTTATAGTGGTGGTTGGTCAGTCTTGTAGGTTGTGGTGGTGGGTCAGGTGTTTTTGGTGTGGTATTGGGTCAGTCTTTTTGGATGGTGTGGTGGTGGTTCAATTTTTAGGGTGGTGATGGTGGATCAATTTTTAGGCGGTGATGGTGGTGGGTAAGGCCAAGAATGGGAAGAGAGAGATAGGGAAAAGGAAGCATGAGTAGTTGTGACCTGCTGGTAAGGTCCACTAAAACCAAATGAGGTCTAAAGGTGGGATTGCTCTAAGATAATCGAAAGGTAGGATTGTTATTTTCAAATTTGTAAAGAAGTGGGATTATTAAAGCATAAGTTTTGAATGTGTATCTAATACATTATCAATCACTATGTTGTCCTATTTATTTTAGTGTCCTATTTATTTTGGATAGTCAGAGGCTTGTAAGTGAAATTCAAATTAAATCTTGGTGGCTTAAACGGGGAGGAGTGTCTTGGTGGTTGTGCGATTGAAAAGTGCACATGAGGTTAAAGGGAAAGTTCTGTAAGACTGCATTAAGACATGCATTACTATATATGGGTAAGTATGTTTGGCAACTAAGGAGCATATTTGAAAACTGGGTATAGCAGAAATGCATATGTTGAGGTGGATATGTAACACTTAGAGGGACAAAATAAGAAATGTAGATATTAGGAATGAGGCTGAAATATTTGATGTTGAGGATAAATAACGAGAAACTGGTTACGTGTGGGCGATCAAGTGATGCACCAATTAGAAGTATAGGGGGTTTGGATAACAGGGATGACCAAAGATAACGTCGATGTAGAGGGAGTGCAAAAGGACCCGATGAGGTTCGGTTTACAATCTCATTCGGCTTTGGGTAATGGATAGGAAGGAATGTAGAAGAAGGATTTCTATGGATGATTGTACAGGATGAGCATTGGTTCATGCAGACAAACCCACCTTTTTTGGGATAAGGCTTTGATTATGATGTTGATGAGGAGAGGCTTGTAAGTGATATGATTGCATGATCTCTTTTATGGTTGTTTATCTCCTCCAAACGTATATTTTGTAATTTGAAAAATGGGCTGCAAGCTTTTTTATTCTTTTTTTTGTTTTTAATCTGAGTAATTGCTTCTAGTGTTGATGATTTTATGTGCTCCAGATTATTTTTTCAGCCGTGGTGTACAATCGCGACATGGATAGATATCTAAGAGTCCGTTTGGTTCACTAAATTAAAATGGAATTGTATGAAGCTTGATAAATTGATACCTTGGTCGAATGGACTCATGACCTGAATCCCCATGCCATCCATTTTAATGCGTAATGCAATGGATTAAAGGGAAAATTGTTAAATTCTGCCAATTACTTAAGGTTTTATATCATTTACTACCACTTATTTAAAAACTTAGCAATTACCAAAAAATGGTCATGTATATTCTAACTGGTACCATGTTTCTGTTTTTGACCAAAAGTGAAGTCTTAATTCCATTATTCTTATTTTTTGCCATTTTCATGAAATCATTATGGGTCGTATTTCATGCTATTTTTATGAATCATCACTCTACAAATGAGTTTATGATGTCATTTTGGGTCCAAAAAGAAAATTTGGTACCAATTTAAATACACAGTCATTATTTGATAGTAATTGCTGTGTTTTATATTAACCGCAGTAGATGATATAAAATCATAAGCAATTGTTAGTATTTAACACTTGATCGTGGATTAAATGTCCATTCTTGTTATTTGGCTCAAACTTGGAATTGATTGTGAAGAGTCATATTGCACGTGACAAAGTAATTCTTTGTTGCAACATTGGGCACAGCAAGAGGTGAGGAGGAGGAACCCTCAAACTATTGCCGATGCCATTGCCATTGCAGAATCCCTGACAGAGTTTAGGGGTCCCAAGAAGGATACCAGAAGTAGTGGGAGTAAAGGAAAAGGTGGGGGAGTTAAATCCACCGAGCGAAACCACGTTCACCAAGGGGAAGGCAGATTTGAGAGGAAGGATAAAGGAAAGGGTCCAGCACCTTCCTCAGACAAGCCGAGGAGCCGTGGTTGTTTCTTATGCGGAGGGCCGCACTGGGCCAGGGATTGCCCAGCCAATGGGAAGCTTAGTGCCATTAGGGGTTTTATTTCCGTATATATCAAATATTAGTTATTTTTCTTTAATCATTAGTCATTAATAATAATAAACTAATCTTTAGGTAGTAATTAATAATCATTAATTACTAGTTACGACTTATTAATCCTATTATCATTGTTGTCTTTTTATTGATGAATATGTTAGGGTTAGTATCCATATGGATGGAGTTTGAATCGTATGGGATAAGGTGGGTATGGGGTAGTAGGGGTCTGTAATGGAGTTAGAAAGTTAAAGGTAGGGTTGATAATGAGACGAGTAAAGCTCGAGTATCGCTAAGTTCGACTTGAACTCGTTAGGAAAAACTCGAGCTCAAAATGCTAAGCTTAAACTCGACAAGTTAAGGAATCGAGCTCAGCTTGAACTTAACTTGTATTCCTATTGAGAACTTCGAAATTCCAAAAAAAAAAAACGCCAAATAACAATGCTATTGTGAAGATATTTGTAGGCTTGTGGGAGCTGGAGCTCTTATTTGGTTCTTTTTTTTTTTACCAATAACATATCTTTAGGCTTTAGGGCTTGATGCTACCTCTCATTGTATTTTATTATTTTAGTATAATAATATTTTAGTATAATACATAGACATGTGAAGATATTTGTGGGCTTGTGGGAGTTGCAGTTCTTACTTGTTTTTTTATACCAATAAGATATCTTTAGGCTTTAGGGCTTGATGCTGCCTCTCATTGTGTTTTATTATTTTAGTATAATACATATACATGTGTATATATATAAAAAAATAAAAAAATAATAATAACAAATACTCCCTCAATCTTGTTTTAGTTGCTACATTAGGACACTATTCAGATTGTAATGTTGACTCACTTTGGTGTTTAATGCGTAAAGGAAAATATAGTCATATAGGATTTTGTATGATTTGTCTCAATATATACTTTCCAAAATGTAATTTTTATAATTTTTTTATTATACCAAACATGAGATTAATATTATAAATTACTTCTTGGGAGATGTGAAGAAGTGGATGTAGTAACTAAAAAAAGGCTAAAAAAAAGATGAAGGGAGTATATCGAGTTTCTCGCAAGCTTATCGAGTCAAGATCATCTGTGCTCAGCTCGACCTATTATCTCGAGCTCGAGCTGAGCTTTGACCGAGCCGGTCTTGAATAGCTCGCGAGTAGTGCTGTCTCATAATCACCTTTACCCAAAGCTTAAGGACTTCAATTAACACTCCAGATGCAGAGGTCAGAAATTACCTGAAAGTCCATCATAAAAATGAACAACCAAACATTGGAATGGAATGAAATCCATACCTTTTCATTCCAAATTACTGAACTGAAAGCCCACTTGAAATACTTCTACAAGCACTTGATTTTAAGATATTATATGCTATGTTTGAGTATCTCTTTTGTCGTGCTGATTTTTTATTACATGTAGGGCTTGATGCTTTCCAGGCAGAAAAGGTAATGGAAACACTAAGTCAACTTGCACAAGACGGTCATACTGTAATCTGCTCAATACACCAGCCTAGAGGATCAATTTATTACAAATTCGACGACATTGTCTTGCTGACAGAAGGTTCTCTTGTTTATGCTGGACTTGCTAGAGATGAGCCCCTCTCATACTTTGCGAATCTTGGGTTGGTGTCTGACTCTTATGCAATCTACGGCTCTGCTGTTGTGTAACTCTTGGTATATAATGATGTTAGCTTTAAAATGTGGCCTAACTTGGCTCCAACCAACAGGTACCCATATCCAGCTCATGTCAACCCTGCTGAGTTCTTGGCTGATCTCATATCAATTGATTATAGCTCATCTGAAAGTATGAACAGCTCCCAAAAAAGGAAAGATGGTCTTGTGGAGGCCTTTTCACAACAAACTGCCTCAATTATCTATGCAACTCCACTTGGTAAAGATAAATACCCAAAAGGAACGAAGTTTGGTGGAAAAACTTCTGCTAGGAAAGGGGGTTGGTGGAGGGAGTTCTTGTTACTTCTTAGACGTGCTTGGGTCCAGGTATCTAATTGCCGCTGCTCCTTCTTTGTGGCCATTTGTTATAAAGTGCTCATATACGAGTTTTTTTCTTGGAATGGTTCAGTTTGGTTGATAACTGTTGTGCTTTCCTTGTTTGGGGGGGTGTTATAATATTGATTTTTTGTTCAACTTGTCATCTTTTTTTTTAGCAATTTCCTCCTTTTAGTTTCATTGCAAAGGCACTTATTTTTTTCCTACTGAAATCTGCTTTCTGCTTAAGTTTTCTGGTTGGTATTGCTATTATTTAGAATGCAAGTATCAATCTCATAATTATTGCTGTATCTCTATTGGACAATTTTTTGAAAGAATTCATCAGTTCAATTTTGCCATGAGCACCATGGATATGGTACTTGTTAGTCTTTTTGACCTCAAAATTTTGCTGACTCAGGCTTCTCGAGATGGACCAACTAATAAGGTAAGGACCAGAATGTCAATTGCTTCAGCAATAATATTTGGTTCAGTCTTCTGGAGGATGGGAAGATCTCAGACATCTATTCAGGACAGAATGGGGCTGCTGCAGGTACAATCTGTAGTTTATCAGTTGGTAACTTCTTTTTTTGGATCTCTACCAAAATATATCGTGGCCATAGAAAAAAAACTTAGTCGCGGTAACGGTCGTGTTGTCCCGGGAACGGCTTGTATTGGCATGATAAAACATTTCGCGGCGTAATAAAATTTAAACTTGTTTATTCATTTTTATAAGTATTTATATTTTTATTGTCATTGTTATTTGTCATTAGTATTTTTTTTATTTTTATTTTCATTATTTTTATTTTTTTTTGGGAGTAAATAAATCAATTTATTAATCAATAGTCATACGACATCTACAAAAGAGATCAAAATAGCAAATACAAATTAATCCAAAACAAATAATAAGTCAATTTTGCAAAAGTAGGATCATTGTGTACGAAATCTGACATTGACGAATATCCTCTTTGATATTGCTATTCTATGCAGCCTTCACCGAGGGGGTTTTTCGATGTGTTGTAGTTTTGAAACTGACCAAAATCCAATCCAATTAATTGTAAATGCAGAATTGTCATCTCTTGCAATCCTATATAAATCTTCATCCATGAATTGGATTTTCTAGAAAAAAAAAACACAACCCCAAACTCTCACAAGGAGAGAACTATAACTCAATATATGGGTAAAAATAACCCAATACATGGGTAAGAAAACTCCCTAATAGAGAGAGAATGGAGATTTGTTGTAGATATAAATAAAAAATCAAAGCAAAAGGGATAAAGAGGGGCTTACCATCGGCCAAAAATGGCCAGTGGAAGCCCCTAGATCTGATAAACCTAGGGTTTATTTAGGAGGAAGGAGAGAAAAGAGAAAAGAAGGGAGGCGGCGAGTGGTTCTTTAGCCATTGATTTCATTAGTAGTTGTATTAAATTACTACCTCCGTTTCTTATTAGTTGCAACACTTGAATTTTTTATATCTCACAAATAATACCCAATTGTTGCAACTAATAAGAAACGAAAGTAGTAATAATTTTGTTATTATTTTTAGGAAAATTGTTATTACAAATAATCCAATTTAGTTATTATTTTAAGAAAAATTGTTATAATCCAATTTTAACTTGTTACAAATAACAAATAAAACCCTTTAATTTCCAAAACCCTAACCCCTAACTCAATTTCAATTCCGAAATCCATCCACCACCACAAGTCCATAATCACTGTCAGCCTCACCCACAAAACCACCCTCACATCACGAAACCCACCTTATACTCACCTTTTCACATCCCCACTCACCCACCACCACTAAACCTGTGCGAACCATGTCCACGACACCATCCTAATAACCACCTGTTCAAAGTTTAAACCACCACGAAACCACCACAACACCTCGCTATTTTTCCCCCGATTCATCCCCTCATCCCCACCCAAAATGACCACAACCCACTCAGATGGTGCATTGTGGGAAAGTCAGGGTAAAAGGTTGGATTATTGTGGGATTATACAAAGGTGGGATAGAACTCCGCCAGTGGGTTTTCCCTAGTGTTAGTCCCAAGCCTGGATAAAGGAGGAGGGTTGTGGTAGGTCGGTGACAGCCAACGTGAAACTTAGTCACATCTTATGACATGAACCAAAATGATGATTTTGTGGGGGCGTTCCCTACTCAGCAACGCGCTGCACTTCCCGGACCCGGCTGTAGTGATAAATATGCAAGGGTTGCTAGGTCGTCGCCCCGAAGCAACGCGCCACACCGTCAGAGGGTGATGTCAAATGAACACAAGATTGTAAGTGGTGCAAGAGAGCGAAGGAGGAAGGGGTCTACTGTTGGTTTACGGGTTGGTTCTTGGAATGTGGGGTCTCTAACGGGGAAATCAGCAAAAGTGGTGGAGTTAATGAAGAGAAGACGAGTAAACATCCTGTGCCTTCAAGAGACAAGGTGGACAGGACAGGGGGCTCGGTGCTTGATCTTGGGGTATAAGGTGTTGTATGCTGGACAAGACAAGAATCATGGTGATGGAGTTAGGAATGGAGTAGGTGTAGTCCTTGATGAACGACTTTCGCAAGAGGTAATCGAGACTTATTGAAAGAGCGGCAGGTTGATAAGGGTGAAGCTGTGGTGTGGTAATCAGTGCTTATGCTCCCCAAGTTGGGCTAAGTGCGGAGGAGAAACGACATTTTTGGGAGGATCTTGATGAGGTGGTCCAAGGTGTCCCTTACACGGAGAAGTTATATATTGGACGTGACTTGAATGGGCATGTTGGGGACCGTCGGGATGGTTTTGAGAGTGTTTATGGGGGTTTTGGGTAGGAGCAGAGAGACGATCACGGAGAGACCATATTGGATTTTGCCTACTCGCATGACTTAATTTTGGCTAATACTTGGTTTAGGAAGCGAGATTCCCACTTGATAACTTTTCGTAGCGGAGCAAATGCAACTCAAATAGACATAGACTTCCTGCTCACAAGGAGGGAGGATAGACGAAGTTGCATAGATTGCAAAGTCATCCCAGGAGAGAGTGTGGTTACCCAACACCGGCTATTGGTGATGACTATCCGTTTAAAAGAGAGTGGGAAAAAGAAATGTAGTAAAGGGGAGCCAAGGATAAGATGGTGGACCTTGAGGGATGCAAATGCTAAGGTTTTCACAGAGAAAGTGATTAAGGAGGCGAATTAGGATAAAGAGGCGGATCCAGAGGTAGCTTGGTCACAGATGAAGAGCTGTTTCCTTAAAGTGGCCAAGGAGGTTTTGGGGGAATCAAGGGGAAAGAGTATGATGCATAAGGATACTTCTTGGTGGAATGAGGAAGCGAAAGCAGCAATAAAACACAGAAGAGATTGTTATCTGGCATTGGGAAAATGTAGGACCGAGGAAACCTTCGCTGAGTATAAGGAGGCTAAATATAAGGCAAAGGTGGTTGTGCGGCAAGCGAAAGAAAAGGTTTTTCAGGAGGTTTATGAAAGGTTAGACTCTAAAGAGGGAGAAAAAGAAATCTACAGAATGGCAAAGAGAAGACAAGAGGCGAGGAAGGCTATTGGCTTGTTAGATAAGAACCATAAGGTCTTGGTTCAAGACGAAGACATGATAAGAACCATAAGGTCTTCGGGAGTGTTATGTGACAAAAACTCCCATTAAAGTGGAAGGGGAAATTCTACCGGACTGCCATAAGACCAGTGTTGCTCAACGGTACAGAATGTTGGGCTTACAAGGAGCACATTCAAAAAATAGGAGTTATGGAGATGCGGATGTTGAGATGGATGTGCGGGAACACTCTAAGGGATAGAATCAGAAATGAAGTAATACGTTGAAAAGTTGGGGTTGCAGTCATAGCAAGCAAATTAAGGGAGAATCGTTTGCGTTGGTTCGGACATGTGAGACGAGTGAAAGGGTGGGATCATGGAAATCTCAAACGAGGTAGGGGAAGACCGAAAATGACTTGGTGGGAAGGGGTTAAAAAGGATATGAAGCTTTTAGATTTACAAGAGAATGAGGTCCTTGATCGCAGGCGGTGGAAGAGGAAAATTTATGTGGATAACCACATGGAATGATTAATTTTGGTTCATGTAGCCGACCCCAATTTTTTTGGGATTAAAGCTGTGATTGATTGATTGATTGATATACAAAGGTGGGATAGCCTGAGGTTAATCGCCTAAAGGTGATATTATTCATGTAAATTTTTCCTTACAATAATTCATAAGAAAGTGATTACCAAAAGAGGTATTGATAGATTTGTATTGATATGTAGTTCCAAAAATGCTATTTTTTCGGATTAATTTGACACGATGGCAAATATTTAGCTATAAATAAAAGCAAATAAGGTGGCAAGGTCACATCACAATATGTCAATTAAGATATATGGCTAATTTATTATATTAGGTAGTGAGGTCACATCATTGTATGTACAATTATCTTTTTTATTTCTTTAATCAAGCTATGCCAAGGCAATCGATGATAATTGCACTGTTTATCATAATAATTACAAATCATATAATGACTTAACTCCAGAGATGGCTAACTGTACGAGTCCAGGTATGAATGCAATGTTTCCTTGGTATTGCAAGTCTGAAAACGTTGAGGCCTCTTCCTCATCTTGTCCTTCCACACCCCCTTCAGCTACCTCACTAGTACTTTTATTCTTCCTTCTGCTCCTACTTTTCTCTAAGTTTCCCCTTCTATCAGGTTCTGGCTTCTCCCTTAACTATTCTCCCCCTCCTCTCTTTTCCCTTTCGCCCCTATGACTTACCTTCCTAGTTTCCCTCCTCCTTCTCTTCTCCCCTTCTTGCTCCCATCCAGCTTTCCCTCCCTTTCCACCCGGCTTTTCTCTCTTCTATAACGGCTCTCAGGTACTGATAGGATTGTAGTGATATATGTTCTAAATATGTTTTTTTTTTTTTTTTTTTTTTTCCGGATTAATTTGACACGACGGCAAATATTTAGCTATAAATAAAAGCAAATAAGGTGGCGAGGTCACATCACAATATGTCAATTAAGATATATAGCTAATTTATTATATTAGGTAGTGAGGTCACATCATTGTATGAACAATTATCTTTTTTATTTCTTCAATCAAGTTATGCCTAAGCAAGGGAATCGATGATAATTGCAGTGTTTATCATAATAATTACAAATCATATAATGACTTAACTCCAGAGATGGCAAACTGTAGAAGTTCAGGTATTTTCCGTTTAAAACTTTAAGGTACTTTATTATAAGACGAGGCTTCAGCACCGCCTGTGTCACTTTGTGACATTTGTTGCCAGTCTTAAAAAGTATGCAAGGACCACTACTCCTTAGGTTGTCACCCGGACGTGATGCGCCATCTTGTCGCCGTGTGGTGTTGTCAAATAAGCAAGGGTTCTCGGGTAATGGTTGGGTGTGGGTAATGAGGAGAAATGTTGAGCGTGGTAAGTTGTGGTTTGGGAAATGGAACATCGGATCTTTGTAAAGGAGGGTTCCATAATTAGTGGAGGTCATGATGAGGAGAAAAATAAGATTTATATGTCCCCAAAAGACCAAATGGTTTGGACAAAAGGCAAGGGAAATAGATGGGTATAAAATTTGATGTCCGGAATTCGTGAAGAAATGGAGTGGGTATTCTCATGGATAACTGGATAAGATATATAGCAATGATCTGGTAAAGGTAATTAAAAAGAGTGATCAGTTCATGAGCATTAAGGTGGTGTTAAGGGATGGGGTTATGACTATAATAATGCACCAAAAGGACTGTTGCTAAATACATTTTTTCTTGTTATTTAATCTGTATGAGTGTAAACATCATAATGGGTTAATTCCTTTGCATGTATTGTGCAACTACCAGGTTGCTGCTATAAATACTGCGATGGCAGCTTTGACAAAGACTGTTGGTGTGTTCCCGAAGGAGCGTGCAATAGTCGATAGAGAGCGTTCAAAAGGGTTATACTCCTTAGGTCCATATCTTTCTTCGAAGTTGCTGGCAGAAATACCTATCGGAGCTGCTTTCCCATTGTTATTTGGTGGCATCCTATATCCTATGGCACGACTGCATCCCGCTTTGTCCAGGTAAAGTTATTTTGATGTACCCTAAAGAATTAGTTAGTGAGATCAATTGACCAACTTTGCACGATCAGTCCAAATGATTATGCTGAATTTTGAATGATTACAAATTTTATAATATCTTTGCTAAATGACCTTCCTTCACTTTAATTTATAGTTTATGCTTAATTAGCTGTATCTTTTCCATGCATTTTTTAGCCTACTGCCTGACTTATTTTACCCGTGGTGAATGTCTTTTCCTTCGAGTGAGGAGCAAACTGTTGTTTCTAGGTTGTGGATAAGATCTTGCTCACTAATGATGAACATAAATTCTTGTTTTTGCTTGGGTAGTTTAGGTTCAGATTCTTCTTCGATGAATTTACAGCTATTTTGAAAAGATCTGAAGTTGAGTGAATATCAATAGACATTAACTGAAAGTAGCGTAATACTTTATTAAAGTGAATTCATGTTGGTAGGCATGTTATGATGTTAGTAAATCCTCGAGTAAGATTATATTGCTTGGAAAGCACTTTTTTTGACACTACGCTCTAAAAAGAAGATCCACTTAACCCCAATAGCTGCATTCGTTGGTTTAAGAAACAGTTATTTTAGGAGCTTAGTACTCCCTTTGTTTCATTAAGTTAATCACTTTGCTTTTTCACGTTTTCCAATGCAGGCTTAAAATGTTAATATCTATTGCTATAATTTATTAAAATTAATAAAAAGTTGAGATACAAAAACTTAAGATTTAGAAGATTCTAACAAAATCTCATGTTTGTTTATAACTATATTTTATACTGTGTTATAATGATTTTTCATGTTAAAGGTTCTCTCTCCAAGTATCCAAGATTCCAAGCATAAAACGGAGGGAGTATGATTGTTTTCAAAACATACACACTAGTGCTCTGCACAAGTTTTGATATTATTGAAGATACAAATGGTATGGTGTTCTAAACTTGTCTTCAAATGGGGTGCTGGTTGAAGTGGAAGAAAATTTTCTATTTTCTAAGTAATTGAGGTTTCCCTATAAATTGGAGGAAAATTTCTTCCCTGACACTGCCGCAGTCCTGCTGTTTGGGACCTATTGTTGGGTTTTGAAATATCATCATGTTCATAATATAAACGTGGCATATATGTGTATGCTATGCTGGAGGTGTGGGCATACAAGAAAGGACAAGATAACAAAAGAGGTTGTTAGGAAGAATATAGGGGTTGCATCTATCCATTAAAGAATGAGGATAAGATGATGAAAAATCTTTAGTTTTTAAAGTGTGCGCCTTGCCACTCAGAACTCGCCACCCAACACTCAAGCGTAACCACCCACACAAGACGCTGAAAAGCATCATGCATGCCCTCAAGCCGCATAAAAACTTGCTTCTTGTGTGGTTGTGAGTTTTTTTAATTAAAAATCGATTTTATATAGAAATTCACATGCCTTTTCCATGAAGGGATTTTCTAAATGGTACCATTGTAATATTGACTTTTCCAAATGGTATCTTTACTTTATTTATGCTCCAATTGGTATCAGCTAAGTTTTATGCTTAGCAAAAGCGTAGGCTTGGCATTAGTAAAACATTGAGCATGACAATTGTCTAGTTGTTTTGTTAATCTGATTACCAAACTAGCCCTTTGTTCCACTGCCCTCCATTTCTTGTAATTATTTTCCCTCTTTCCATTCCACCCGTACCAGTAAACCACCTTTTTCCCCAAATCAGATTAGGACCCTACAACCACGCTTTACTTCTTGCATGTTAGTACCCGTCCACCCCTTGATGTTTCCGTCGCCACCTCCCTTCCCTTGTTAATGCCACGCCGTCCTTCTTTTCTTTTATTTAAAAAGCCGAAGTTTATCACAATGAAAATGGTAAGTTGAAGGTATATAGAATTTTCATGCTCGAATTAACCTTATTAACCTTAAATTGATGATACCATTTTTTTTTTTTAATTCCATTTTTGTTGGATATGTTCCTATTTTTTAGTTGAGTAATAAGTGTCTTTTGGTGAGAATGAGTGTTCTTGTGGGGTTGGATTGGTGGTTTTTGGTGAGTTGGGTTGATTTCTTTGTTTGTTGAGTGGTTTCCAGAGTGTTGGGGTTGATTCACTTCTGTGGTTGGATGGGTTATTTTCGGCGGGATGAGGATGGTTTTGTTCCTGATTGAGGATGGTTAGAAAAGGTAATGATATGGTGGTCTTTGTTACTTGTTATTGGGTCACTGTTTGTACTTGGTAATTAGTTTGCAGTTTTACTAACTGCAAATTTCACTAACCGAAGTAACTATCCAAACACTAATCATGTTTATCATTTTACTAATAGCAGGTCTACAGTTTTGATTAGCAAAAGAGTTAGGGAACAAAGATAAAGTAGGATACCATTTGGAAAAGCCAATAGTTGAATGGGTAGCATATGGAAAATCCCATTCATCAATCTTGTGTGTTCCATAATTACGAGAGAAAAGTGTTGAGAAAGAGGGGAAAAACCCTAGAATTCTTCTCACACCACCAATGCCCGCTGCCTTGGTCAGATCTCAATTCTCTCTCTCTTTTTTTTTTTTTTTTTTTTTTTTTTTTTTTTTTTTTTTTTTTCTGTACTCTTATTTTTTTCCCTCTTCTCAGTTCTCTATCTTCTTTGCCTTGTGGTGCTGTGAAATTCTGGTCTCCCTCTTAACTTTATCTCTCCTTGTCCTTTTATTTTATATTTTTTTTGTTGCGTGACAGAGTATTTATTTGAGTCACCACTGACCATTGACACAGCATGCTAGCTTTTCTAATTTTAAATCTTTAATTTTTTATTTTGAAACAACCACACTAAGTTGGTCTCATACTGATCCATCTTCCCGTTTCTATTCTTACGTAATCATTTTTTTCCCTATAATAAAGATATGACGGTGATCCACCTGCCTTTTCTTTCTCTATTTTTGTCTTAATTTTGCTATCCTTTAGCTCCTAGAGTCCTAGGTTGCTTCTTGATTTTAAAAACTAAATGAAAATCATGTGGATTTTTCAAGAAGAGATCATTTATGTAATGATGAGGTGGTTTGTAGAGTGGTTAAAGGATGGATGGGCACGGAAAAAAACTCGACTGTTATGTAATGAAACGCCCTGCTGTAGCTATTTGACCCACCAATCAAAGACACCCCCCGTTATAGAGCCAGGAGTTAGAAATCAGATCGAACTCGTTTTGATAGTTCCGTAACATGGGAACACCGTTCTATGACGGATTTTGTATTGAACATTTTCATGTTTTAATGAATTTTAAATTATATTAATAATGAAAATCACATTAATTTTGTTTGAGACTATATCTAAAAATGGTACATTTTATAGCGTCTTTGAAGGTATATTTTATCGTGTTTGAAGCTATTATATTTGACTTATTCTTCATTATAATATAATATTTTATAATTAATTAAATCTATTAATTATTGAAGTATTTTAGTATTTTTTCATAAAGTTTTTAAAAATAAAGTTGTAATAACGTATTTAATATTGTTTATAAAAAACATATTATATTTTTTGAAATGTAATAACTAGAAGTCTTATTGAAATAATATCCGCATAAAAGAGCTGCATAATCCGATACCATCAAACTTAATGCATCATTAACCATTGGGATTAGAGAGCGGGTACTAATATTGCAGATTGATGCATCTTGGTTAAGTGGCCTGACGTGCAAATCCATGGGTAAAAATAGCACTTGGTGCGGGCATTGCACTTATTTTTTTTCTTTTTTAGATTACACTTATTTCTCGTCTTAATAATGAAATAAATAATAGTAAATATCTTTTTGTGAGATAGTACCTTTTATAAGCTTTGTTTTTGTTTTTTGGTTTTTTTTTTCTTTTTGGGAATAACACCTTTAAATTTTTGTTGTTGATTAGTACGTTAAACTAATTTTTTTGCAAGATAGTACCTTGTGCCCATTTTCAGGTATTGACGTTGAATTCTTCATTTGACCTTGACCAAAATGTGTGTTAGTAAAATTTGTTATATTTGCACCCTAATTTCATTGATAAGTACCCTTCTCATCCTTATTCTCAAAACCAACCAACCCAACTAACATCATCATTCAACAACAATAGCACCACCACTATTATATATTCATCTTCAACAATAACAACAACACCATTTCATGATAATTAACAATATCATCATCATCAATAATCAATAAAAGTTGAACAACAGCATTAACAGTAGCAAACCCTTTTGGGCAGAATTTGCAAAATTGTCAAACCTGGGCTTCATTATCTTTTTGTATTGTATCTTTTTTTATTTTTTATTTTTTTATTTTTTTTTTTTTTTTTGCTTTTTCTTTCCTTTTATTTATATATTTTATTTATTTATTTATTTATTTTTGCAATTGGTTGATTTTGTGATGGATAAAATTTTTGTTTGCAGTTTGATTGCTTTCAGAGGTTTAATTTTTTTTGGGTTTAGTAGTTGCCTTGATAATCAATTGGGATTAGAATATTTGTTATATTTTCTTTTTTTTTTTTTTAGTGATTTGGAGGATTTGTGGAAGAAGATATGAGGGAGAAAGGAGGTATGGTGAGGAGGAGGATTGGAGGTAAATGAAAAAAAAAAAAGGGACAAAGAGGAAAACAAATTAGGGTGGAAGTAGTGAGTCAATGTCGGATATCGCGCTGACTCTATCTCGCAAAAATATTCATTTTAAGGTACTAATATACAACTATTTTTTTAAAAGGTCTATTTCACAGAAATAAAAAGTTTATTAAAGATCCTATCTTATAATTTTTCCTCGTACTTAAAATATAATCAATTATTTAATTTAAATTTTTTTCAAATCAATAGTCTACAATGTTATTTTGAACAATTATCAAGATATTATTAATACTTTGCGTTTACTATTAATTTTTTCTTACAAAATTTGTAAGCCTTTGTTTTTCATCCAATATCCAAATTTTTTATATTGGAAATTCGGTCTAGATGTATTTAATATTCCCGGACATCTGAGCTCGATCCAATTTCATTTTATTTAAAAAAGAGATAGTTAACAAATTATGAATATTGTTGAAAAAATAATACGTAGTATTTGACTTTTCGAGGTTCTATTGCTTAATCTCATTATTTACAGTTTTTGCACTGCATACCTCTGAACCATGAGGTACCCTCAATATTTTATGAATGCACCATGTACCCCTGTACTTTAAATAAACATGCACAGAATACCCTTCTAAGCTGATGGCGTTAGCTGTGAAGTTGGAAACATAATGCACCATATACCCCTCTCTTTCAGTAATGCACAGAATTTTCTTAATGATTAGTGTTTAAATGTAGGCTATAAAGCAGCCACTATAATTGCTCCTCCTTTCCTCTATATAAACTCATTGCTTCTTATTTTCATCAACATACTCCTACTTTGTTACGATCCTCCATAGTCATCATTTTTTTTTTCACTTTGTTATATTAAGTTTTACATTTGTAATGATTATTGAATTTGTAGCACAATCATCACATTTGTATAGAGTCTATCTTGGTTTAGAGGTAGAGTTTGAGCTCTTAATTGTCATTTTCTTACAGCATGTGCAAGTGAGACTAGGAATTTTGATGTAACAAGATTCAAAGTTTGACAATGAAGGATTTGAAGACATTTATACATAATAAAAAAAAAAGAAAAAAAATGATTATGGGGAGGTTTCTAACAAATGGTAGTTTTTTGATTAAAAAAACATGGAGTTTTTATAGAGGAAAGGAAAAAACAATTATAACAGCTAGTTTGTAGCCTATATCTTAGAACTAGTCGTACAGGTTATTATGCGCATTTACTAAAGTATAAGGGTACATGGTGCATTAAGTTTCCAAATTAACACCGCTTTAACGCCGCGCGATTTACTAAAAGTATAAGGGTACATGGTGCATTAAGTTTCCAAATTACACCACTTAACGCCGCCAGCTTGCAAGGGTATTTCGCGCCCTTTTTTAAGTGCAGGGGTATATGCTGCATTCCTAAAACATTGAGGTTCCCCGTGCATTTCGCAAAAGTTAAGGGGTATGTGAAAAGGCAGCACTCATGGAAACAAAACTCGGCCATTTCGTTATGGAACGCCCGTTATGTAATGGGTTTGAGATTTACCGTCCGCAAAATCCCATTTAATGTTGGGAGTTGGAAATCACACCAAACTCGCCGCGACACCGTTACGTAATGGTGGAACAACCGTTTTATAGTGGATAGAACGACGTTATTTGCAAAAAAATAAGAAATTAGAAGAATCCAAAGACTCGAGAACCATTTTTTCATCAATCAAAACTCAAATCAAATCTTACCTAGGCTTTATAACTTTATTTGACCAAACCCGTCAATTAATTTTTCAAATTACTTTGACATTTGTGATTTTATTAGTAAATAAACATACTGCGAAGACCGTGAAACGTTATTTTAAGCCGTTAAAAGCCGTTCCCGCGGCAACGCAATTTTTAACCGCAACTGTGGTTTTTTTTGTTTTGTTTTTTCATTTTTTTAATATGGCTGCACTATTTATGTTAACTATTTATTGGCAAGTTGAGGTTGTTAATTTGTTGTAGAAAGTAAGGAACCCTCCATTAATTCAAAATATATAACCTACGAAAAGACATAGAACTAGAAGTTCTATTTATTTTTATAATATCCATTTTTTTTTTCTGATAATTTTGGGCATTTATCAAATAAACTTTTGAAGAAGGTTATATTTTGTGTTGTTAGATAGCCATGTTTAATGTTCATTGTTTGATAAATTTGTGTTTGGGCACTTCTTCTCATTATAATTTTTTTTAGGGGATCATCATTGTAATTAGGTACCCGATTTGAGCACACTGGGTATCTGATCATATTATCTAGAACTAGTCCGTCTGAATGGGTACCCGGTTGTAGTTTTTTACATTGGTTTATTTTATTATTATTTTTTTTCTGACAAGGTATATGTATATATATTTTTTTTAATACTTTAATATCTTATTTTTCTTTTGAAAAATAGAAGATTCAACATCAATTACAACATTCCAAATATGAGTTCTATCACTTATATCTTTAATGTCTAAAAACATAAAAATTAAGTGAAATAGCGCTCATAATCGGGTCCAATTCAAGTACACAACCGATAATTGGATCTGGTACAATCGGTTTGGTCCGAATTATGCCTCTCCCCCCTCCCTAACCGCGTAGTTATTTTGGACCTGGTACCGCCCCAGTTCAATAGAGTCCGATCTTTACCCAACGGGTTCAAACGAGACCTGGTCCACAAGCGGGTACCCGTTTCCAATGCTCACCCCTGAGTGTAATATGAAGAATTGAATTATAACAAAATAGTAATTACACACCGCCAATGTCATTTTTTTTCTTCATAATAAATATTGTAGTGTCAGAGGCGATTATGGATGCAAATTCTGATTTCCGACCTCGGACAATAAGATATCTAATGCTGAATATCATGTTCAAACTAGACCGAAGTGGATCATAGTTTCAATGACCAAAATAATCTCAGATATCCAATCTGGATTTCCAAACTGAGTCGTTTACCGATTTGCTTTATTCCGTATTGGATGGGTATCAGGCTACGTACTATACAGTAAGTAATTAAAAAATGAGATTATTAGAAAACAAGTTTTGGACACATCAGGTATATTTTGATCCTCTGTTTTGTTTTGGGTGGTGAAATTAGTTTGGATTTTTCACTGATTCATTGTGTTAAAACAATACGACACAAATGGTTTACTCTGCCCAAGTTTTTTCTGCATGTATGTTTTTAAAATACCTTGGTGTTGAGTATTTAGTTCCTTTGTGGGAGTCATCTGTGAATTTATAAGCCTAGAGTTCTAGTCATCTCGGTTCCATTGTAACATTTTGAGTAATGTCATAATTTTACTTGAATTTGTAACTTGTAGGTTCGGGAAGTTTTGTGGAATTGTAATTGTTGAGTCATTTGCTGCATCTGCTATGGGTCTAACATGTTGGAGCCATGGTTCCAACCATGGAAGCAGCTATGGCAGTTGGACCATCTCTAATGACGGTCTTCATTGTATTTGGAGGATACTATGTCAATGGCAGAAAACACACTATTGTTTTTCGCTGGATCCTCGTGTATCCTTGATAAAA
>PYUH01000223.1:683281-747841 GCA_016808085.1 Suaeda aralocaspica
GGTGAGAATGGAGTACACTGTGAATGATGACTTTTCAAATGGTATTTTACTTATTTATGCTCCAATTGGTATCAGCTAAGTTTTATGCTAGCAAAAGCGTAGGCTTGGCATTAGTAAAACATTGAGCATGACAATTGTCTAGTTGTTTTGTTAATCGATTACCAAACTAGCCCTTTGTTCCACTGCCCTCCATTTCTTGTAATATTTTCCCTCTTTCCATTCCACCGTACCAGTAAACCACCTTTTTCCAAATCAGATTAGGACCCTACAACCCGCTTTACTTCTTGCATGTTAGTACCCGTCCACCCCTTGTGTTTCGTGCCACCTCCCTTCCCTTGTTAATGCCACGCCGTCCTTCTTTTCTTTATTTAAAAAGCCGAAGTTTATCACAATGAAAATGGTAAGTTGAAGGTATATAGAATTTTCATGCTCGAATTAACCTTATTAACCTTAAATTGATGATACCATTTTTTTTTTTAATTCCATTTTTGTTGGATATGTTCCTATTTTTTAGTTGAGTAATAAGTGTCTTTTGTGAGAATGAGTGTTCTTGTGGGGTTGGATGGTGGTTTTTGGTGAGTTGGGTTGATTTCTTTGTTTGTTGAGTGGTTTCCAGAGTGTTGGGGTTGATTCACTTCTGTGGTTGGATGGGTTATTTCGGCGGGATGAGGATGGTTTTGTTCCTGATTGAGGATGGTTAGAAAAGGGAATGATATGGTGGTCTTTGTTACTTGTTATTGGGTCACTGTTTGTACTTGGTAATTAGTTTGCAGTTTTACTAACTGCAAATTTCACTAACCGAAGTAACTATCCAAACACTAATCATGTTTATCATTTTAATATAGCAGGTCTACAGTTTTGATTAGCAAAAGAGTTAGGGAACAAAGATAAAGTAGGATACCATTTGGAAAAGCCCAGTTGAATGGGTAGCATATGGAAAATCCCATTCATCAATCTTGTGTGTTCCAAATTACGAGAGAAAGTGTTGAGAAAAGAGGGGAAAAACCCTAGAATTCTTCTCACACCACCAAAGCCCGCTGCCTTGGTCAGATCTCAATCTTCTCTCATTCTTTCCTTTTTTTTTTTTTTTTTTTTTTTTTTTTTTTTTTTTTTTTTCTCTGTACTCTTATTTTTTTCCCTCTTCTCAGTTCTCTATCTTCTTTGCCTTGTGGTGCTGTGAAATTCTGGTCTCCCTCTTAACTTTATCTCTCCTTTGTCCTTTTTATTTTATATTTTTTTTGTTGCGTGACAGAGTATTTATTTGAGTCACCACTGACCATTGACACAGCATGCTAGCTTTTCTAATTTTAAATCTTTAATTTTTTATTTTGAACAACCACACTAAGTTGGTCTCATACTGATCCATCTTCCCGTTTCTATTCTTACGTAATCATTTTTTTCCCTATAATAAAGATATGACGGTGATCCACCATGCCTTTTCTTTCTCTAATTTTTGTCTTAATTTTGCTATCCTTTAGCTCCTAGAGTCCTAGGTTTGCTTCTTGATTTTAAAAACTAAATGAAAATCATGTGAGATTTTTTCAAGAAGAGATCATTTAATGTAATGATGAGGTGGTTTGTAGAGTGGTTAAAGGATGGATGGGCACGGAAAAAAAAAACTCGACTGTTATGTAATGAAACGACCTTGCTGTAGCAGATTTTGACCCACCAATCAAAGACACCCCGTTATAGAGCCAGGAGTTAGAAATCAGATCGAACTCGTTTTGATGATAGTTCCGTAACAGTGGAACACCGTTCTATGACGGATTTTGTATTGAACATTTTCATGTTTTAATGATATTTTAAATTTATATTAATAATGAAAATCACATTAATTTTGTTTGAGACTATATCTAAAAATGGTACATTTTTATAGCGTCTTTGAAGGTATATTTTTATAGCGTGTTTGAAGCTATTATATTTGACTTATTCTTCATTATAATATAATATTTTATAATTAATTAAAATCTAATTTAATTTTATTGAAGTATTTTAGTATTTTTTCATAAAGTTTTTAAAAAATAAAAGTTGTAATAACGTATTTTAATATTGTTTATAAAAAATACATATTATATTTTTTTGAAATGTAATAACTAGAAGTCTTATTGATAATAATGATCCGCATAAAAGAGCTGCATAATCCGATACCATCAAACTTAATGCATCATTAACCATTGGGATTAGAGAGCGGGTACTAATATTGCAGATTGATGCATCTTGGTTAAGTGGCCTGACGTAGCAAATCCATGGGTAAAAATAGCACTTGGTGCGGGCATTGCACTTATTTTTTTTACTTTTTTAGATTACACTTATTTCTCGTCTTAATAAATGAAATAAATAATAGTAAATATTCTTTTTGTGAGATAGTACCTTTTATAAGCTTTTGTTTTTGTTTTTGGTTTTTTTTTTCTTTTTTGGGAAATAACACCTTTTAAATTTTTTGTTGTTGATTAGTACGTTAAACTAATTTTTTTTGCAAGATAGTACCTTGTGCCCATTTTCAGGTATTGATCGTTGAATTCTTCATTTGACCTTGACCAAAAGTGTGTTGTTAGTAAAAATTTGTTATATTTGCACCCTAATTTCATTGATAAGTACCCTTCTTCATCCTTATTCTCAAAACCAAACCCAACTAACATCATCATTCAACAACAATAGCACCACCACTATTATATATTCATCTTCAACAATAACAACAACACCATTGTCATGATAATTAACAATAATATCATCATCATCAAATAATCAATAAAAGTTGAACAACAGCATTAACAGTAGCAAACCCATTTTGGGCAGAATTTGCAAAATTGTCAAACCTGGGCTTCATTATCTTTTTGTATTGTATCCTTTTTTTTATTTTTTATTTTTTTATTTTTATTTTTTTTTTTTGCTTTTTCTTTCCTTTTATTTATATATTTATTTATTTATTTATTTATTTTTGCAATTGGTTGATTTTGTGATTGATAAAATTTTTGTTTGCAGTTTGATTGCTTTCAGAGGTTTAATTTTTTTTGGGTTTAGTAGTTGCCTTGATAATCAATTGGGATTAGAATTATTTGTTATATTTTCTTTTTTTTTTTTTTTAGTGATTTGGAGGATTTTGTGGAAGAAGATATGAGGGAGAAGAGGAGGTATGGTGAGGAGGAGGATTGGAGGTAAATGAAAAAAAGAAAAAGGGACAAAGAGGAAAACAAATTAGGGTGGAAGTAGTGAGTCAATGTCGGATATTCGACGCTGACTCTATCTCGCAAAAAATATTCATTTTAAGGTACTAATATACAACTATTTTTTTAAAAGGTGCTATTTCACGAAAATAAAAAAGTTTATTAAAGATCCTATCTTATAATTTTTCCTCGTACTTAAAATATAATCAATTATTTAATTTAAATTTTTTTCAAATACAAATAGTCTACCAATGTTATTTTGAACAATTATCAAGATATTATTAAATACTTTGCGTTTACTATTAATTTTTTCTTACAAAATTTGTAAGCCTTTTGTTTTTCATCCAATATCCAAATTTTTTATATTGGAAATTCGGTCTAGATGTATTTAATATTCCCGGACATCTGAGCTCGATCCAATTTCATTTTATTTAAAAAAGAGATAGTTAACAAAATTAATGAATATTGTTGAAAAAATAATACGTAGTATTTGACTTTTCGAGGTTCTAATTGCTTAATCTCATTATTTACAGTTTTTGCACTGCATACCTCTGAACCATGAGGTACCCTCAATATTTTATGAATGCACCATGTACCCCTGTACTTTAAATAAACATGCACAGAATACCCTTCTAAGCTGATGGCGTTAGCTGTGAAGTTGGAAACATAATGCACCATATACCCCTCTTCTTTCAGTAAATGCACAGAATTTTCTTTAATGATTAGTGTTTAAATGTAGGCTATAAAGCTAGCCACTATAATTGCTCCTCCTTTTCCTCTATATAAACTCCATTGCTTATTTTCATCAACATACTCCTACTTTGTTACGATCCTCCCATAGTCACTCATTTTTTTTTTCACTTTGTTATATTAAGTTATTACATTTGTAAATGATTATTTGAATTTGTAGCACAATCATCACATTTGTAATAGAGTCATCTTGGTTTAGAGGTAGAGTTTGAGCTCTTAATTGTCATTTTCTTACAGCATGTGCAAGTGAGACTAGGAATTTTGATGTAACAAGATTCAAAGTTTGACAATGAAGGATTTGAAGACATTTATACATAATAAAAAAAAAGAAAAAAAAATGATTATGGGGAGGTTTCTAACAAAATGGTAGTTTTTTGATTAAAAAAAGCAATGGAGTTTTTATAGAGGAAAGGAAAAAACAATTATAACAGCTAGTTTTGTAGCCTATATCTTAGAACTAGTCGTTACAGGTTATTATGCGCATTTACTAAAAGTATAAGGGTACATGGTGCATTAAGTTTCCAAATTAACACCGCTTTAACGCCGCGCGCATTTACTAAAAGTATAAGGGTACATGGTGCATTAAGTTTCCAAATTAACACCACTTTAACGCCGCCAGCTTGCAAGGGTATTTCGCGCCCTTTTTTAAGTGCAGGGGTATATGCTGCATTCCTAAAACATTGAGAGTTCCCCGTGCATTTCGCAAAAGTTAAGGGGTATGTGAAAAGGCAGCACTCATGGAAACAAAACTCGGCCATTTCGTTATGGAACGCCCGTTATGTAATGGGTTTGAGATTTACCGTTCCGCAAAATCCCATTATAATGTTGGGAGTTGGAAATCACACCAAACTCGCCGCGACGACCGTTACGTAATGGTGGAACACCGTTTTATAGTGGATAGAACGACGTTATTTGCAAAAAAATAAGAAATTAGAAGAATCCAAAGACTCGAGAACCATTTTTTCATCAATCAAAACTCAAATCAAATCTTACCTAGGCTTTATAACTTATATTTGACCAAAACCCGTCAATTAATTTTCTAAAATTACTTTGACATTTGTGATTTTATTAGTAAATAAACATACTGCGAAGACCGTGAAACGTTATTTTAAGCCGTTAAAAGCCGTTCCCGCGGCAACGCAATTTTTAACCGCAACTGTGGTTTTTTTTTGTTTTGTTTTTCATTTTTTTTAATATGGCTGCACTATTTATGTTAACTATTTATTGGCAAGTTGAGGTTGTTAATTTGTTGTAGAAAGTAAGGAACCCTCCAATTAATTTCAAAATATATAACCTACGAAAAGACATAGAACTAGAAGTTCTATTTATTTTTAATAAATCCATTTTTTTTTTGCTGATAATTTTGGGCATTTATCAAATAAACTTTTTGAAGAAGGTTATATTTGTGTTGTTAAGATAGACATGTTTAATGTTCATTGTTTGATAAATTTGTGTTTGGGCACTTCTTCTCATTATAATTTTTTTTAGGGGATCATCATTATAATTAGGTACCCGATTTGAGCACACTGGGTATCTGATCATATTATCTAGAACTAGTCCCGTCTGAACTGGGTACCCGGTTGTAGTTTTTTACATTGGTTTATTTTTATTATTATTTTTTTTTCTGGACAAGGTATATGTATATATATTTTTTTAATACTTTAATATCTTATTTTTCTTTTGAAAAAATAGAAGATTCAACATCAATTACAACATTCCAAATATGAGTTCTATCACTTATATCTTTAATGTCTAAAAACATAAAAATTAAGTGAAATAGCGCTCATAATCGGGTCCAATTCAAGTACACAACCGATAATTGGATCTGGTACAATCGGGTATTGGGTCCAGAATTATGCCTCTCCCCCCTCCCTAACCGCGTAGTTATTTTGGGACCTGGTACCGCACCCAGTTCAATAGAGTCCGGATCTTTACCCAACGGGTTCAAACCGAGACCTGGTCCACAAGCGGGTACCCGTTTCCAATGCTCACCCCTGAGTGTAATATGAAGTAATTGAATTATAACAAAAATAGTAATTACACCGCCAATGTCATTTTTTTTCTTCATAATAAATATTGTAGTGTCAGAGGCGATTATGGATGCAAATATTCTGATTTCCGACCTCGGACAATAAGAATATCTGAATGCTGAATATCATGTTCAAACTAGACCGAAAGTGGATCATAGTTTCAATGACCAAAATAATCTAGATATCCAATCTGGATTTACAAACTGAGTCGTTTATCCGATTTTGCTTTATGTACCGTATATGGGATGGGTATCAGGCTACGTACTATACTAGTAAGTAATTAAAGAAAATGAGAATTATTAGAAAACAAGTTTTTGGACACATCAGGTATATCTTTGATCCTCTGTTTTGTTTTGTGGGTGAAATTAGTTTGGATTTTATCACTGATTCATTGGTGTTAAAAACAATACGACACAAATGGTTTACTCTGCCCAAGTTTTTTCTGCATGTATGTTTTTAAATTACCTTGGTGTTGAGTATTTAGTTCCTTTGTGGGAGTCATCTGTGAATTTTATAAGCCTAGAGTTCTAGTCATCTCGGTTGCCATTGTAACATTTTGAGTAATGTCATAATTTTTACTTTGAATTTGTAACTTGTAGGTTCGGGAAGTTTTGTGGAATTGTAATTGTTGAGTCATTTGCTGCATCTGCTATGGGTCTAACTGTTGGAGCCATGGTTCCAACCATGGAAGCAGCTATGGCAGTTGGACCATCTCTAATGACGGTCTTCATTGTATTTGGAGGATACTATGTCAATGCAGAAAACACACCTATTGTTTTTCGCTGGATTCCTCGTGTATCCTTGATAAGATGGTAATTACATGTTACATCATCTTTCTAAGTTTTATCTTTTTCTTTGAATTGTTGGCTAAACAATCATAAATTCAGTTTTGCTTCATATGGCTATGCAACTTTGCTCACATTTGAAAATTTTACTTGTCTGTAGGGCTTTTGAAGGACTATGTATCAATGAATTTAGAGGCTTGGAATTTGAGCATAAAAATCCATTTGACCTACAAACCGGAGAACAGGTATTGATAATGTGGACTCCTGTATTTTTAGTTTTTTCATAGATTTCATGGGTCATTGCATCTGAAAACCTCAGACTTTTAAATACTAAATAAAATAACATCTAAAAAACCTGCTGTCTAAGCTAAGCCTTAAAAACACGCTCTTCAGAACGCATAGGTGCACTCTTTCCCTAGAGCACGCGCCCAGGTGCAGAAGGCGATGGCCTTTTGGTTTTTCTGTTTTTTGCATAAATTGTTAAATGTCACGTCTTGATCACTTGGCTCATTTATCCTACTGTGAGCAACTTTAGGAGAGAGAGTGTTGAAATTTGTACACTAATAGGGTGTAGGATGGAGTGATGGACAGCTACACTTTTATTACTACGTGTAAAATTCAAACCCTCAAGAAAAAAATCACGTTTCTCTTGAAAGTGGGAATATATATTAAATAAAATCAAAAATTCCCAGCAGTAATGCTCTCTTTCTTTCTTCTCTGGTTCTTCTTCTTCGAATTCTCCTATCATTGTTTTTTTTTCCTCCTTCGTTCTTCTCTTACTTTCTTCTGTTTCATAATTCTATTTCCCCCCAAAAATTTTATTTAGGTTTTAGTGAATGAAACTATGAACAGAACATTTTATGTTCATTCTGCATCTAAATTGAGTTATTGTGTTTATATATGCTATAAACTTCAATTTTGCACTTTTTGAAAAGAACACTGTGCTGCACCCTCGAGAGGCGCGCCTAATCGCACACGTAGAGGCGCCTCTTGCCTTTAAAAACTAAGCGTCCAAGATGTTGCAACAAAAAAATTAAAGTCTAAAAATGAGTTGTTGATGATGCTTCTCTTCAAGTTTTGATACTTATTTGAAGTGACAAAAGGTTTTAACAGTAATCTTGAAAAATCTGTAATTTCATGTTGCAAAAGGTCAGACTATAGAAGTATAGATAATTGGTAAAAATCAGTTCTACTCACTTTTAATCCGAAAATTCGATTTTAGCTCAATATGAAGGGGAAATTATGGTTTGATAAGACCACATAAACTTGTTATTTCAGAGGCAAACTTAAAGTTTCTTCTATCTTGAATTGCTGTTTGCTCTTTCTTTTTGCATAGGTGTCTTTACCGAATCTAACTTGACACAATTGTAGTAACCCATTGGCTGCTATTTTTTTGCTTGGATTAACATGTTCATATGTTAGTATTTCTTCCTACATTTTGCTGTCACCAATGACAGCAAACTCAATAAAAACTTTGTGAAAAATTGTACAAACTTGTAATTAAAGTAGATCAATTTTTTTTGAGTAGAATTAAAGCTTTGATACTGTTAACTGTCATAATCAATCAATCAGTGCCTTAATCCCAAAACTGGGTTCGACTACATGAACCAAAAGTAATCATTCCATATGGTCATCCATATAAATTTTCTTCTTCCATCCCTTGCGATCGAGAACCTTATTCTCTTGTAACTAATGAGTATTCCGTGCTTCATGATTCTAAGAGATCTATACTCAAGCCTTTACCTCCTAACCACAAAAACGTGAAGACTCTACAACTACTTCTTCCACACATGCTTGCTTTAGTTCATGTCATCAAGAGATATTAGATTCTTCATTAGTTCGTCCAATAAAAGGAGAAACGTGAGAAGGCATTACAAAATCGTCATGGTTCTAAGCTAAGTAGGGGATTATGTATGGTTGAGTCCTAATGCGCAAAAACTTCTCTTGGATTACAAGAATGACGAGCCAGTTGATGATGGACCGTTCAAGATCGAAAAGAAGATAGAGTATGAGACGTTAAAGGTTCTACTCAACAATGATGTTTGTGCTACTCTAATTTTTGCAGATTTGGTTCCTTGTTTGGAACCTGAACAGGGGGAGTGTGATGTGAATATAAGGCGACCATTCACTCCAGGTTTCATGGTGGTTTTGCCTATGGGTTTTCTCCTATTTCACTTGATAGGGATTTTCCCACTTCAGGCTTTTTAATTGCTTTCTTAGGAGTCATAGTTGGTCATATTTGGTAAATGATGCATAAGGATTACGTTATTGAAAGTTTCTTGATTAAACGATTCGTTCTTGAAAGTTTCTTGAAGAAATCGCAAGAATTACAAGAAATGCGCAAAAATGGGCAAGGTGGGAAAATGGCGTTTTTTTGGTTGTTCTTGGTTTCTGTGTTTTTGATGTAATCATTACAAGAAATTCTTGAGTTTGTTAGGATAATTATCTATATCGTTAATATGTTAGCAAATCAAGAAGATAAGGACTGAAGTCCTGTTGGTGCACAAAGACAACAATTTCGGATTTTTGGGGCTTGTTTAGGATTTATCTTGTTTTTGTGTTGCTGAATTTTATCCTAGTTTTAGGTGAGGTTTTATTGGTTTAGAATTGGAGGATTGTTCCATTCATAGTCCTATAAATACTCATAGTATTCATTGTTTTGGAGTTATGATTGTTTTGAATAAAAATTGCTTTTGCATTGAATTTTGATTCCGGTGATTGAATTGATAAAGTTTCCATAGTTGTTACTACACTTTGCTTCGGTTCCATAGCATAATCCTAGTTCTTGTGAAACCTTTGGCGGGTGAATAAAAAAGATAGAAATTCATGAGCTTTGAGAGAGATTCACAAAGCCTTTTGAACTAAACTACTAAAATCTAAACTACAATCCACTACACTTGTGAGTTTTATTGTTAAACCATTAAAATTCACATAAGAAGGTCCATGTGTTTCTTAGTGAGTGAGTTAAAAGACTCCACAAAGTGTGTTGTGTTATTGATAGTGTATTGTTGTGGCTATTAAAGATAAACTATATGAGGCTCACTAGTCTAGTAGTAAGGGTAAGTAAGGATCGAATCTCACGGGAAAAGAGCTTCTACACTAAGGCGTTCTAAAGAGTAAGTTATGTTGGGATTTGCTTGGAAAGCAAGTTTTGTCACAAAGATCGGTTTATCTACGTTAAGTCTAAAGAATTAAAGACAATTAAGGTAAGAGATTCACCGCTCACTTCCTACATTAAGGCGCGGATTCTTTGGTCAAACTGAACATAGAGGGAAATGTCTAGTTGAAGTCATTTTAAGAACCCTGTCTACTCTCTCGAGCTAGCATGACGAGCGGAACTATGGTCACGACCTATTCTCATGGCGTGAATACAAGACGGTTCCTAACCGCTTATTCACGAAGACTAATAACGTCCCTTAACTTGAACACCTATTCTCATGTTTTTCAAACTAATCAAACATGGGTAGTTTTCACTCAAATTTATCTCTCAATCTTTTGTTAAGGAACCTAAGACGACGTTTATGGTAGCAAGTCATAGGCTACGTGATTATAACCCCATGTAATGACTCTAGTCACCCCCAAGATCGATTTTTACTAAGAACCAACTAAGTCAAGAAGGTGGTGAGGGTTTCACTCACACCTAAGCACTAAAACTACTCACTACTCATTTTATTAACTAAATTAAGATTTTTATTTTTTATTTAGCAATTTTATAGCACATAAATAAGTTATGACAATGATTATACACTAAACTATAGCAAAACAAATAATTATTAGGAGAGTTATTAATACCAAATTATAGCAAAGAAGTAAGTTATTCAAGTGAATATATTAAACTACAAAAGCTACTAAACATAAGCATAAAAATATAAGCGAGGACAAGATTACTTGAAAACTAAAAAAGGAGTAAAGCTTGAATCAAAATGGAAATAAAGTAGTGCAAGAGATCGAAATGATTACTAAAAGCTTGATTATATAAATAAGGAGCAAGGTTTCCGAGAATTCCAAGAACTTTAATGCAAACATGGTGAGCTACTTGCTTCTAGGAAGAAAATGAACAACTTTCTACTCACTAAGCTATTCTATTTAGGTTGAAAGAGAGTTAATAACTAAAATCTAAGAATGTAAACTAAATAATGTAAAACTAGATATCCATTACAAGGTATATTACTACTGAATATGTAGGAGAAAATCGTAGCAAAGCAATTGGGCAAGTGGAAAGAAGCCAAAGCAAACTTCGCCAGGACAAGGCCTAGCGGGCACACACTGCAGAGCAGCGGCCACTGGCTGTACTCCCGTGTTTCCCAGCTTCTTCACATAAAGAGGCAGTAGCTTTTCTTCAAAAGGCGAAACTTGAAGCTTGAGGAGCTGCTTCCCATGCCTCCCACGTCGCTAGACCATGCTTAGCGATATCGTGAGCCAAGCTTGTGATATCGCTAATTCCTTGAGCAAAAATGATGGGAAGTTGGGAGCCTTGAACAAGAGGCATTGCTTGATCAAACCGACCCAAACCAACACGAAACACTTCATACACCCATGTTAGGGGAGACAACACACAAAACAAAGTAAGACAAGGTATAAAATGCCAAAAATGCGGCGGTTCGGGTTTAACTAAATGTTAGGGGAGAAATAGGGAAAAGGAATGGAAAAATAGCTAAACTTACTAAAGAAAACTCCGGAAAATATATACAAATAAACACTACATCAGTTATGATCACAACAAACATCAGGCTCAAACTTACGCCTAGAACACTTCTTAGAAACATCCCTCAAATCCCCCAAATAAGTATGAGTAATTACATTTAACTTCCCTATCTTTTCCATTTCCTTGGTGTAGACATAGGCATTGTAAGCATCAGCGACTGTCTTTTTATTTTTAAATGCCCTGTTTTATTAAATGCCCCATACAAGTGTTGATCGCAAATCCTCCTTGTGGCTCTAGGAAAATCCTTAAATGAAGCTCCTTCAACACCCTGCAATATCATTAAAGACACTTAGCATTATTGGAAAACATTAAAGCAAAAATTAAACTTGCATGAAACTTAACTCCTTTATTGATGAAGGTGTAATCATCCTTTGCCTCTCCATGAATCCTGAATATTATCTTCAAGTTTCTGAAGAAGTACAACCAGCTCTTTGTGCAAAAGCTCTCACTGTCTACTATGTCATAAGTTAGGCAAAAATTTCATTTTTCCCATCAATGCTTTAATAGACATCCCTTATGGTAGCCGCTCTAATGAGCCCCATCGAAGCCTATTATTTGCCTACATCCACTGAGAAAATCCTTGACTGGAGTTGCAAATGAGATGAAATAGGCCTTTAAAGTAGGTGCTACAACTTTGTTGTTTCCACTCCATGTGATAAGTGCAAAGTTGCTGGGATTAGTTTCTTTAATCACCTCTGCATATCCTACGAAGACTCACCATATCCACATTAACCCTCACCTTGAACAACAACTTCCTCTATACTTTCATCCTAAACTTGTCCAAGCACAACCTGTGATGAGAAGCTCACTGCTGCTCTCAATGCTCCCAATGCTGATGTTTGGTACATTACAAATGTCATTTTACAAATGTCCCTCAAGCAAAGTTAACCTCACACTTGAATTGTCCTCTAACCTTCCACATAGGGCATGCTCTCCCATCAATGTTTTGATTGCCCGACGAATGCCATCTTGCATTTGTGAAGCATAAATCCTCTGGTCACAAGTTGTGAATCTCCTGTTATCATGCTTTTTAACCCTTGCTGCGAACCCTTCCTTAATAGCGTAGTCCCTAAATACCACTAAGAAGTGGTCTTTTCATTCTTTTGAGTTGAATATCATCCGTTTCTGAAGTTTTGCTTCCCCAAAAGGCATATCACCTACGATTACACCATTTCAGTACATCTTCTTTACACCAGGTCCTCTTCATCAAAATCATCACTGTTGTCAATTCATTCACCTTACCCAAGTTTTCCCATCAAACTCATCAAGTAAACCAACTAAGTAGTCAGCCTCATCCTCTTGGCTACTCTTATTTAACCCATCGTAATCATCACCATCATCCCAAGGTTCATCATCACCACCATGTGGATCACCGTCAATCTCCACAGGTTTTCTAGCTAGCTCTAACGGAAGCCCTTCTAACACCCTTTTTCTTTGGCACATGTGTCCCGTTGGCCTTTTGAGCTAACAGTGCTTGGAGGTTGCTTCTTTTTAACTAGAGGCTTACTTTTGGAGTTGGAAGCATTATAAGGTGGCTGGGGACGACGACTGACCAAGAAACATCACCACCACAGCTGCTTTGTGTGAGCTATAGATCCTCTCAAACTCAACACAACACATTTCACTGGCTCTTCTATCTCCTTTTCAACCCTCACTTTCCTTAACTCTTCTTTCTCCTCCATTATGTTTCTTTCCACTCCCTTCTCATACATTTGTTGCTTCTATCACTAACCTTTCCTCTCCTTTTGAAATTGGCACAATAAATGATTTCCCAACAGTGTTTTGTGTCCATTATGACAATCACAATCTCGTCCTCCCCCATTCTATCCTAACATGTCTTAAGTGGAGTGGTTGAAAACTTGAAATGGTGAGTGGAGTTTATTCCATTTTATACATTTTGAGTGGTTCACCCAGAGCCTTTTCTACGCATCCATTTTAAGAAAGCTCGTAGCTTTGGCCATCAAAAAGAGAAAAGAAAGCTTCTATCTCCTTACTATTGAACAACAGACAATCATGAGTAACTCCTTGACTTGATGTAATTTGATTGAACTTTACATTAGATAAGTAATTAATGAGTTACAAAAATCTACTCCCCAGTATTCTCGACTCCAACTACAAGCTTTCATCAAGGGTTATAGTCACAAAATCGCTAAAAATTGAGAACCAACCGAGATCATTTACAAATTGCTGTTGATGGCATTTTCAAATCAGGCCTTCCAAAAAAGTCTAACTAAATTGGTGAGTTTTGGATCTTGCACAATGTAGTCGTGCCAAGTATTTACTGTACAGGCTGCCCTATCCCTCCTCAGGCTGTTACCTTTTCCTACTAGATATGATGTGTCAGGTTCTTCCGTTGTATTGCTTAGGAATTTCAGCTAAAATTTCACCTCTCAATACCTGTCTGCTTTATTTGCACAAATTTTGGTATAACATTTTCTTCCCTGAATTCTAGCCTTCCAAAAGCAAAGAAAATCTTGTTGGAACCTCATATGTCTAATGTCTATAGTATATAATGCTTTAAGGATTGTGTGCATCTAGTGGAATACCTAAGTTTCAATTCTATATTTTTGAATCAAATTTTCTGCCTGGTTGTACTAGCTTTTAGGATGGCAGATTATACCGCCACTTAAATATGTTGAGTGAGGCTGAATTGGTTTGGCAAGTTTCTGATGAAAGCCATTTTTGAATTGGCACCCATACTATGATCTTTGTTTTGTATTGTGGTTTGACTTTTAAATGATGTGAGACTCTAATAGCTTTTGATTTTGGCGCATTTCTATATTTCATAACATGACACCATATTGCAGGCACTTGAACGTCTTTCTTTTGCTGATACTCAAATTCATGAGACCCTGGTTGCACAAAGCAGGATACTGCTGTTTTGGTATTGTACCACTTACTTATTATTGCAGAAGAATAAGCCCAAGTATCAGTTACTTGAGGCTCCTTCCCAAAGTCAGGTGTTGCAGTATGAGACTGAAGAGGAGAATAAAGAGCAGCCTTTATCTGAGCAAGTTGAGGAGTATCAGCCTGTTGAACCTCAGGCAGATCAAATTCAACCATTTATACTGGAAGGTTTGTAGAGTCTTAGGTATATTAATATTGGCAATACGACGTGGAGCCAATGTATTTTTTTCTATCTCATACAGGTTCTAAGTAAAAGAAGATATACTTTTGCGCCAACGGAGGTCGTCATGCGCACGTTGATCAAAGAAGATAACTCAGTAATCAAGCTTTTGTGCTACACTCATACAGCAGAATAATAATAATTGTTTGTAAACTGATCATTTTGGGGGAGGTCTTGGTCAACTTGGATCTGAGCTAAATGCATGTATTCCTGTACATAACCACTAGAGTTTTAAATTTAGATCACTCATTTTATGGTAAAGCACTGTAGTTTGTCAATGATTTGAATAACCTGATATCACTTTCACATTAGTGAGTAATCATTGAGTTGAATAACCTGATATCACTTTCACTAATCAAGCATTGCTGCACTCTTCCTTAGCAGCTAATCATTGGGGAAACAATCCCAAGATAGGGGTGTGCAAAAGCGGGTACCCGCAAAGTTCGGGTACCCGCACTTTGCGGGTAGTGAATTTTACTACCCGAGACCTACCCGGAAATTTCGGGTATGCGGGTCGGGTAAGCAGGTACCCGCGATTTCATTTTCCTATTGTTTTTTTCAAGTAAAGTATAGTTGGAAAAATTAAAATATTTATGTTCCTACTTGAAATTACAAACTTGTTCTTTTTCTTATAAGAGTGAAAGCAAACATAAAAAAACATAAATTACATATTACATCACTTCATAATAAAGAGGCAACATAATCCATCACTAAGACATGGAAAATAGTAAATTAGTAAAATAAAAAACAAATGTATAAAAAAAAAAAACAGAAACGCAAAAATATTTAAAAAAGAGAGAGAGAATAGAAAAATCAAAGCTATATAAAAAAACGAGAGTAAGAATTACAGTAAAGCTAAACCAAACAAATTAGAAAAACAAAGATAAACCAAATAACATGAGTGAGGCAAAAAGAAACAATAAGACTATGATAGTAAGAGTGAAAGAGAAAGGTGGTGAGTTGTGCGAAAAAATAAAATACAAAGGCCAATCTAAACTAAAAAAATTTAGGAAAAATGAAAATATAAAAAATGAATAGGGTATCGGGTACCCGGAACAACAAAATTCAATACTCGTACCCGGTTCGAAAAATTTCGGGTACCTGGTATGTGGGTACCCGACTTGTAAAAATTGTTTTTAGCCCAAAAATTACCCGTTTTTAATGATCGGGTAGTGCGAGTATCAGGTCGGGTGTTCCGAATCGGGTTTTCTTGCACACCCCTACCCAAGAGCAAGTTATTTTTCGTTTGGGTCCTTGTGAGGAAAGGTAAGAAGAGAGATTTTTTTTTTTTTTTAAATTTTTTTAAACTTTTTAATTTTGTAATTTATGCAATTTAATTTACTTATTTATTTTTTTGAGAGAAAGACAGCGGAGATAAGGTGGAGGGGTAATGCCATAATGATTGTCAACTCAATCAGCATAATAAGTTTATGGACCCCGTGAAAACACTAGGATTGGATAGCTAATTGATCTATATTTTGGTATAGGATAGGTGTTGAAATATTTAGAGTATTGGATGGATGTATCCATGTATATTTGACTAGTGTTATATAGTTAAGGTGTTTTAGCATTAGCAAGCATAAAGTAAAGCGAAATAGTACAAGCTAGTTTTGCACCTTTTTTTTTAATATATATATATATTTTGCAGCTTTGACCTTTTTATTTTTTGTAAATGTGTGGTTCATTTCCTGTACATATATGTTATAAGCACAAGCTAAATGTAGAAGAAATGAGAGTCTTATATAACTTCTTTATAGAAGTGTTCACATCATCATTACAAATACCCACGATAAATGTGGCTCCATTGAACATCGTTGATATTTAGTGCTACCATTGTTGTTAATTCAATGCATTTGAAAAAAAACTCCGTGAAACCCGGTGCTCAATTATGAGGTCGGAATATTGTTTTTGGGAAAGTGTCTCACGTTGCGAAGTGTTATTTTTCTCTCAAAAATTTGTTATTTGTGACCCTTGTAACTTCATTAGTGTAATTCCTCTAACAATAGCCCACAACCTAGTTTCAGATACTAAGAACTCACACTGTCGAAGTCGATTATTAAGTTATTAGGAGAATTAACTGCAAAATTGATGTGAATATAAGGCCACCATCCACATCAAGAACATTATACGCCAACCAAGAGGCTTGTTACACGGTTTTAAGAGATTTGGTGGCAAGTATTATAAGCATATTTTAAGTATAGTTAACTAAGTTAGTTAGTTATTTGAATATTTTAATTGGATAGGTTAACTAGTTAGCTATGAGAATATATTAATTAGATAGGATAATTAGTTAGTTATAAGAGTAATTTAATCTTAGCCTAATGTTAGTGGGAAAATCAGAAAACATTTGCGGAGTATCCACTAGTATATTTGGCGAAGATTACTTAGCTATTTTCCAGCTTTTGTAGTTATCTTTTTGATATTTTCCTACTAATTTTAGATTTTATTTTAATTATTTAGGAAGTTAGGATTATTGTTTAACTCATGTACTATAAATAGGCCATAAGGTTAATCTATAAAATCAGATGTTTTGTTTTTGAGTTCATATCAAAAGTTCAAGTTTGAACAAGTTTCGAGAAGTTTTGCATGAGTTGCATGAAATTTGACCGAGACTCAAATTTCTAGTCTTTCAACCGAGATTGAAAGTCATACCCTTTATTTTATTTCGTAAATTCCATTACACCACCAAAGTAATACACCATTTATTCAAAAGAAAAAAAACGTCACAAATTCATCACCAAACCAACTCCATATCCACGTAAGTTGTGTTCAACAGCCCTAAGCGTGGTTTTGGTGGGTTTATTCTTGATAACCCCTAAAAATATGCATCAAATTTTGGTGTGGCTGCAAGGATAGGAAACTCATACGTCCATAGGTTTCCTAGATAGATTGAGATTGAAGGTAAACAACCCATAATGGCGAGTCAAGAGGACGGAAGTTCAAGCAAATGATTTGACGAGATTCTTGCTCGTTTGAGGGCTGTTGAAGAGTGCAACGTACAACTAGGAGAACACATGATGGCGCTGCATAAACGCTATGAACAACTAAGAAACTACAAGGGTAAAGAGGATGAGATTAAACTCATAGACTTGCCTAGTTTTGAAGGTGATAATGACCCTGATTCATATTTGGATTGGGAAAGGAGGATGGAACGTATCTTTGATCACAAGCGTATGCCATACTAAAGCTCATGAGGTATGCTTCTTTGTGGTTAGACTCCATGCAAAACCGTAGGGAACGTGATGGCAAGGCAAAAATCGAGACTTGGACGGACTTGAAGGTAAAGAGGCGTAAGAAGTTAGTGCCGAGATCAAACAAGCAAGACCTCTACATGAAGCTCAACACCTTGAAGCAAAACCATATGATGGTCGAGGCATATATCGCCGAATTCAAATGGTTATATATTTCTTGTGGATGTCAAGAGGAAGAAGAACAAAAAATTGCCAAATTTATCATAGGATTGAGTTCACCCATTCGGTTTCAAGTAGAGTTGCAACCAATCACTACCTTTGATGAAGCATGTACATTGGCTTTGAAGGTTGAGAGGCAAAGACTTGTGAGCAAGGGCGACCATAACAAGCCGGCATGGCTTAAATAAGACGTAAGTCCAACACATAGCAAGCACGTCGAGGATTCAAATCAAAGGGAAGCTAAGTTGATGGCAGAACTCAAAGCTACGCAAGGTACTCCTACGCCGGGACAACAAAAGATGAAACAAATTATTTGTTACAAGTGCCAAGGCATAGGACATTGCTCAAAGCAATGCCCTAACAAAGTGCTCATAACTAGGGAAGAATATCTTACATTGCTAAGCCAAGGCATAGAAGATAAGATGGAAACACCAAGCAGCAAAACCGAAAGCTTTGACGAGGAGGACTCGAGTTTTTGGTCGAACCAAAAGAGTTGTTATCTAGAGGAGGAGCCTAAAAGGTTGATTGTGAGAAGGAGCCTAATGTCTATGCAAGTTGAGGATGGTGAGGATGAGCAAAGGACGAAGCTTTTTCACTCTAAGTGCATGGTTAATGGAAAGGTACATTAGTTCATAATCGATAGCGGATCGTGTGTTAATGCTTGTGCACAAACTCTCGTTGATTCTATGCAACTACCTACTCGCAAACATCCTAATGCCTACAAGCTTCAATGGTTGAATGATGATAGTGGATTATTGGATTGAAAACAAGCTCTAGTTAACTTCAAAGTAGGCGATTACGATGATAAAGTATGGTGTGATGTCGTACCAATGACTGCATGTTCATTACTATTAGGGAGGCCATGGCAAAGTGACAAACGAGTAATGCATGGGTAAACACGGATGCTACTGCATCCTCTACAAGCTCCTAAACATCCAACCACGAGTACAACTGCAGAAGGGGGTCACGTATGTTTTAGTTCATGCCATAAGGAGTTACTTGATGGTTCTAAAGACAAAAAAGAAAGACGAGCTAAGGCACTACAAGTTCATCGAGGTTCTAACCTAAGCAAGGGAAATCGAGTTTGGCTATCTTTTACTCCACAAAGGCTTCATATTGATCATAAAAACAACGAACCAATTGATGAAGGGCCATTCGAAATTGTGGAAAAGATTGGTTATGAAACGTTTAAGGTCATGCTAGGGAATGGGGTGTGTGCTACGTTAACTTCTGCGGACTTAAAGTCGTGTTTCAATGACAACACTTGAGACAAGTGTTCTTTTAAGATGAGGAGTGTAATGTGAATATAAGGCCACCATCCACATCAATAACATTATACGCCAACTAAGAGGCTTGTTACACAGTTTTGGGAGATTGGCGGCAAGTATTATACGCATATTTTAAGTATAGTTAATTAAGTTCGTCAGTTATTTGAATATTTTAATTAGATAGGTTAAATAATTAGCTCTGAGAAAATTTTTATTAGATAGGACAATTAATTAGTTATAAGAATAATTTAATCTTAGCCTAATGTTAGTGGGAAAATTAGAAAACATTTGCTGAGTATCCACTAGTATATTTGTGAAGTTTACTTAGCTATTTTCCAGCTTTTAATGTTATCCTTATGATATTTTCCTACTAGTTTTAGATTTTATTTTAAATATTTAGGATGTTAGGATTATTGTTTAACTCATGTACTATAAATAGGCCATAAGGTTAATCAATAAAATAAGATATTTTGTTTTTGAGTTCATATCGAAAGTTCACGTTTGAACAAGCTTCGAGAAGTTTTGCATGAAATTTGACCGAGACTCAAATTTTTAGCCTTTCAACCTAGATTGAAAGTCATACCCCTTATTTTATTTCGTAAATTCCATTACACCACCAAAGTAATACGTCATTCATTCAAAAGAAAAAAAACGTCACAAATTCATCACAAAACCAACTCCATATTCACGTAAGTTGTGATCAAAAGCCCTAAGCATGGTTTTGGTGGATTTGTTCCCGATAACCCCTAAAAATACGCATTAAAAATTAATTACACATGGTTCACTTTTATGTTTTCACACTCAAAGCTTACGAATAAAACTCACAAAAACACACGTTTTAATGTAACAAACTTGTTTAACAAACTTGAAATCTGATTTTTATTGAACAATAGCATAAAAATAATTATCATACACTATCTTGAAAACCCTAAATTTCCTTTAAAACATTTAGATCATTGACAAACTCCCTAACAACTAGAAGAACCCAAAATTCACATCCACAATAAGGAAACTTTGGTTTCCTTGTAAGCCAAGGAAAACAACCCCCTTTTTTCTCCTATTTTCATTTCAACTATTGATATGAATCAAGGTATATATCTAGACAACTTCGATGGTTTGATGGATGCAGCTAAATACAATGCAACATTAGGGTAATTGGTGGCCTTTGGTGACATAAGGAAATTGGGTGTATCTAAAGCAAGTATTTATGTGTGCATGGTCACATGCAATTAATTCCTCACCAAAAAATTTTAGTAGTGTTTATAGTGTTTAGTGGATATTTTGCCTATGAGTTTTTTCCCAGTGCAGTTGCTAGGGTTTTTCTTATTTCAGGCATAGGTGTTTTCATTTCTTGTTGAATCTTGATCATCATAATCATCCTAAAATCCTTGGAGACTGGTTTCTTGAAGTTTTCTTGATTAAAAGATTGAATCTTGAAGCATTTCTTGCAAATTGGAAGGGTTCTTGAAAGTGGCGCAAAAATAAGCAAAGATTGTGGCGTGATTTTTGATGATTTTCAAGATCATAGGGCAACATGGAAATGGCGTGTAATTTTAGGGAGATTTGTTAATTATTTTATTAATTAATTTATTAGTCAAGTTGTTAGAATAGAATCTAGTTAGTTAGAGTTAGTTAGAGTTTGTTAGCAAGATAAGATCAAGTGGCAATCTTATCTTGAGTTTGTTATGCAACTTGGGAAAGTGGCCAAGTTGGCGATTTTGTCTTGTATTTTCACGTGTTTATCTTGTTTCTTTGAGTCCTAGGAAGTTTTTAGGATTTAGTCCTTGGTTATTCTATAAATAGCCTTGATATTGCTTTGTAACAACATAGATTGAGTGTGATCTACATAATTGTTGTGCAATTTTTATTGTTTTCGTCAAAAAAAAAAAGATTAATCCTATGTCTTGTGAATCGCTGCTATTGCTTTAGATTCATGTGAGAACAAAAGAGAGTTTGAGGGTGCTTTGGCTTTAATCAAATGAAATTTTGTTCTAAATTCCCCTAGTATAAACTGTTGGTGATTTCTTTATAGAGGGGAAACTTCAAATTCACTTCAAATATCTAACAAACTTGAAATGCTATCGGGCGCTGAAGGAGCGCTAGGAAGCCCAGAAGCGCCAAGACGCTCGAAGAATGCCCACTGAGCGCTGTGGCACATGCCCTTTGGGCACTGGTTGGGCACCTGGATGCTTTCCCTGCACTATGGCGCTCGAGCCCCTAATTTTCCAGTTCTACGCGGAATATCTCCGATGATTCCTTATTTCATATATTTACTTCCATAAACCGAAATATTTCGATATATTACAAATATATACGAAATTCACTTCCATAACACCACTTGTACACTTCCATATCCTAGAGTTGCCATAATCCGAACAAACCCTTCTAGAAGGTTCGTTGAATCCGGTCACATTCATACGCTTACATCAATTATTTTATTTTCGAAAATGAATTAAAAAAGATGAAGTCAAAATGAAATACTAAATGAAAATATAAAATAATTAAATGAAAATAAGTAAATTATATTAAGCGTAATTCAACCGCCATAACTCATCATCGGCTAACCCCTGTAGAAAATGGTTTTATTTATTTATTTCAAGCACTCGACTTTCAATAATCAGACATATTTGCGACGTGGTACACGATAATCATTAGCCATTAAGCGGGACCAAAAATAGGTGTCTACAAACGGGTATAACAAAGTGGTAGCAGTCTGGTCAGCTTACTGGCCAGACTGGTACCGTTTGAACGACCCCGTCGTCCAACTCGGTCAGAGAAGATCCTGCAGGCCGAGTTGGTCCTTAGCCATAAGATTTTGAGGCAGTTCGGTCAGGACGTGTCTTCTTGATCGGGCTGCACGTTGGGTATTAGGATGGGGGAGGCAGGGCGACCACTTACTGTTCTAGCCCGCTTGGTACCCTTTTTGTTGACCTCGTCGTACAAATCAGCCAACCGACTTCCTTTTGGCCGACTTGGTCTGATGTTTGTTGTAAAATACTGCTTGATGATAGGCAAATCGGTCACCACCCCCCCCTTTTTTTCCGACTTGGTTTTGTTTTAACGACCTCGTCGTACATGTCAGCCAGATAGACTCCTCGTGGCCTGCCTCATTGTGGCTTGCCTCCTTATGGCCTGTTATGCCTTATGGGAAACTTGGTTAAGAAGTTATTGTTTTATCCTGACTGGTTTGGTTGCCTTTTGAATGACCCGTCGTACTAGTCGGTCATGGAGACTCCTTCTAGCCGAGTAGGTGTCATTTACTGGTTTTATTTGTGCTTTTGGTTTTTAGATGTGTTTTAACTTGTGTTTTTTGGATGTGTTTCAACTTGTGTTTTTTGTTTTTGACTTGTGTTTGTGTTTTTGTTGTAGGCTCAAAAATATGGTAGACCCTCTGTCATGGGTCAAGAAAGGAAGAAAGACAAGGGGAAGGGGACCCCAACATTTGGCAGGTCTATCAAGAGAAGGGAGGATCTGTCCTCTCCTTCCACCCTTGTAGCCAAGAGGGCCAAATCAGAGGAGGAAGTGAGTGAGAAGGTAGGTTCTCACTCCACCAAAAGTAAAGGGGCTTCTTCCTCCCCAATCAAGGCTGCTCCTCTCCAAATAAGGGAGAAGAGGAGTAAGGGAGCAAATGACTCCACAACTTGAGTTTCTAGGGATATCATATCATGCCCATATTTCAAAACCTTGATGAAACTGAAGAAGGATTGCTTGACCTATACAACAACAAGAGTATAGGGAGGCAGGTCTTACAATTGGGGGTACAAGCCTTGTCTTGACCCTTATGGATTCTTTGAACCTTCCTCCTCCTGATGACAACCCCTTGGCCAGCACCAACAAGTACATTGGGGAGAAGATGCCTCAGTCTACTTAAGAAGAGGCACATGCATCTGGTGGTAAGTTCCATAGAAACATTGTTAGCACATGTTACTCCCATTCAGGAAGTAAAATCTCTTCTCCAACAGATCCTAAGGTAGTGATTTTTCCCATTAGTATTTCAAATGATGCACAATCTACTGGCAACTTCCTTGATGAGGAAGACGATCTCCCCCCCACCAGCAAAACGTACGACTCTTACTATAGGAAGGAAGATGCGAAGAAAGTGTTGAAGTGTGGAGATCTAGAGTTCAAACGAACTTTGAGTGGGATCACTAAGGGCCACCTGGGTCCTATCTTCAAAAACCTGATTGAGGTACAAAACTTTCTTAAGCTTTTCACTTAACCAATTTTACTTAGTTTTTCTTGACTTCAAATTTTAATCTCTTTGTTGTTATGCTAGGCTATCTTCAGATTGGAATATTTCCAGAAATACATGATCAATGTCAGGAAGAATCACGGAGAGCAAGAAAGCTGCTAGAATGCAGACTCTTGATGATGCATACATCACTTAACAAACTGAAAAGGCCAAAGCTCATAACTCTCATGCTGTGAGGGCTTTGACTGAAGCTCTTGGAAAAGCTGAAGAGGAGAATGCCTCCTTGAAGAGCAATAACATTGATCTTATGTTTCTCTTTACTGACTACAAGAAGAAGGAGCTGGACATTCAGTCTGCTGAAGAGGCAAGGAAGATGGCCCAAGAGGAGGCGTCATCAGCTGCTGATAAGGTTGCTGATCTGGAGAGGCTACTTAAGGATAGCCAGAAAGATTTGGAGAAGGCTGACAAAGATAGGGATGAAGACAACTCCCGAGCAGACAAGATGGTTGTTGAGAAGTTTCTTGAAGGAGAAGCTTCCATGAAAGCCTGTATTGCTGACGCTTTGGAGATGGGACCTAGTAGCTCTGCTCCCTTTAGCTGGTTTGAAAGGAGGTTAGATTATGTCAACACGATGAGGCTGGCACAACTTGCTGGTGAAGAGCTTCCTCCAAATTATGATTCTAAAGCTATGGTTGAGGACACCACTATTGAAGGGGATGAAGCCCCTACTGATGACAAGCAACCATAGCTCTCCCTTCCCCAAAAAGAGTATTGTATTAAATTTAGTTTAGTTTCATGAACAATTTCAGAATTTCTGTTGGTAGAATTCAACAATTTAACTTTGTGCATTAAGGTTTTGCACCTTAATGAGAAATAGTTAGCTTTGATACTTAGCTAATTTTTCAATCCTTTCTTGAATTTTGGCATAACACCAACACTTAGTTGATTCATAACACCAACACTTAGTTGATTCATAACACCAAAACTTAGTTGATCCTTGGATAATTACTTGAATTATTGCCATGTTGCTCACTTGCAACACTATTGACATCAAAGCAGTGTTTTTATGTGTGGCATGGTAGGGTACTTACTTTTCCCCAAACATAGTTTTGATGTACGAGCTGGCTTGATGTCAACAGTTGAAATCACTAAGTTTATAAAACTTAAAGTTGATTGATTTATTACTCAATAGGAGTGATGAATCAATCAATCATATCGATTGCCCTTAAACTTAGGGATTGAGACTGTTTCCTGTAACCTGTTGATGAAATAACACTTAGCTTAGAAAAAATTATTCACTGACACTTAGCCAATTTGAATATATACCTAAATTTTAGTTAAGTATTGGGCCTTGACCTGGTAAGTTACCTTACCCTTAGTTCATAACTCTTAGTTAAGTATGGGTCTTTGCCCTTATAATATTCAAGCTTTATGACGCTTAGTCAATTTTTGACTTCCTTAACTCTTAGTTAAGTACGGGCCATGCCATAATCTATTGAATCAAAAGTCTCTAGCTCTTTGCTTTTGAAATTATAATTCCATCATAACAAATACATGATTTGCATACAAAAAAAAAAAAAAATGAAAATAAAAAACAGACATGGAAGGAAAGCAGAAATTTCATTAATTGCGGCCTGTAGCCAATTCAGTACAATAAGAAATTTCTGATACCAATTGATCATCATAGATCAAATGGTTGGGCTCTTAGCCTTACATAATGGTTTCTTGAACCAAATTAAAGACAATACTTCTTCAAGTTGTTAGCATTCCAAGTTCTGGGCACTTCATATCCACCTAGGGTTACGTAACCGATAAGTTCCATTCCTTAGTACTTCAACTATCTCATAAGGGGCCTCCAAAAAAGGAGTAATCTTGCCCTGCTCATCTTCTCTCCCAATTCACTTCATCTTTCTTAGCACAAGATCACCTAACTTCATTGGTCTATGATTAACCCTTTTGTTGTGTTCTCTAGCTGTTGACCCTAGGGGTTTTGATGGTGACAAACACATACTACTAATGGGTTACTTGTTTGATGTCAAGATAAACATATATTAGTAGCCGTTGTACCAACAGAAGAACTTGTCTCAAGTTCAGATGTCTCAAGTACGTATCGAAATAATTAATACGCAATTCAGAAGATTTATACACTTGAGAATATTCAGAGAATATATGACAACAAGACTTCAAAGTATATTCTGAGAAGATATGGAAGATATATTCTAAGAAGATACCATAAAAGATCTTTGAAGATATTTGGAAAAGATATACACAAGATTATGGTAACAAATCTATGAAGAAAAGAAGAATGTGAATTTAGATGGAGAATTGATCTAAATTCACTTTATGAAGAATATTCACCAAGATATTGGTAAGATATGAAGCGTGAAAACAAGGAAGGAAATCAGAGAAACCCTACTTGTAACTTCACTATAAATACTGAAGATCAGAAGAGAAGAATTCAACCAAGACTTACGTACTTCATTGAAAGCATACAAGACTAGGTACAAGAGTCAGTTGTACTAGGATTGTGTTCTACTTTATGAGTCTGTAATCTTGAGTTCAGGGAAAGAAGAGTGATTTGAGTGAATCACTTGTAAAGAGAAAGAGAAAGAGAAGAACTCGTTCAGGGGAACAAGTTCAAGGGAATAAGTACTGAGTTGTACTTAGAGAATAGAGAAGTACTGAGTTGTACTTAGAGAATTGAGAAGTACTGAGTTGTACTTAGAGAATAGAGAAGTACTGAGTTGTACTTAGAGAATAGAGAAGGCTGGTTAAGCCACCAAGAGAGAAAGAGAAAGAGAATAGAGAAAAACTTGTTCAGGGGGAACAAAGTACTGCGTGGTACTTAGAGAAGTCCATATTAACTAGGATTGTAACAGAGTCGTTGGCCCTAGTTAGTAAAAAGAGAATTGAGTCAAAATCCCTAGTGGTCGAGGTTTTTTCCTTCCTATTGGGCCTAGGAAAGGTTTCCTCGCTAAAATCGCGTGTTCTCTACTTGTCTCTCACTCTCTCTATACTTGTCTCTACTTTACTTGTCTCTAGTTTAATCATTATTGTTTGTCAAAACTAACACTAGCCATCTTTAGCTTGTACATCTCTTGTTGGAGAAGAGCATTGCCCCTTATTTTAGGTAAGGTATCTAGGGTAGCTTTCATCAATTCCCAATTAGCATCTTCATCATATAGCATAACTCTTAGAGTAGGCTCATACATTTCAATGGGAAGAACAGCTTTTGCCCATACACCAACATGAATGTGGTTTCTCTTGTTGAGTTCTTTGATGTTTTCCTGATAGACCAGAGAACATTGTATAACTCTTCCACCCATAAACCTTTTATAGCTTTCAATTTCTTTTTCATTCCTGTACAGATGATCTTATTGAAGGCTTCAACCTGTCCATTAGTTTGTGGAATTCCAACTGAAGCAAAGTGAGCTGAGATGTTCTAGTCTTCCAACCAAACTCTTAACTGGGGAGTCTCAAATTGAGGACCATTGTCAAACACTATTGAATGAGGAACTCCAAACCTTGTTATTATATTCTTCCAAATAAACCATTTGAAATCTCCATGCTTGATATTCAATTCTTCATTGGTTCTGCCTCAACCCACTTAGTAAAGTAATCTACAGCAACTATCACATATTTCCTCTGCCTTGATGCCTGTGGATATGGACCAAGGATATCCATTCCCCACTTAGCAAAAGGTAGAGGAATCAAAATCGGATTTCAATTGTTGGCTGGTCTCTGTGGCAAGTTACCAAACAATTGAAATTTTTTACACTTTTTCACATTGGTCATGGCATCATGTCTTATACGAGGCCAACAATACCTAGTCCTCAGTGCCTTCTCAGCCAGTACTCTCCCTCCTATGTGAGAAACACTGAAACCTTCATGGATGTCTTCCAACACCTCCTTCTTCTTCTCTGGAGTAATATGTTTGAGTAATGGATGAGTGAATGACTTATTATATAGCTTCCCCTGCCAAAGAACAAACCATGCATCCCAAGCCTTAACGTACTTTGCTTGATGTGGATTGCTTGTCAGGGTTCCATTGTTTTTACAGTCAATGATATCATCCATCCAAGGGCTTCCACGGCTAATGAAATTAACGTCCTCAAACTCTTCTATGCTTCTTTTCCTTTTCATTTCCCAAACTACTATTTGAGGATTCTCTCCAACTGCTGAGCTAGCCAGCTTGGAAAATGCATCTGCCTAGTTGTTCTCAGATCTTGGTATTTGGATGATTTCAAACTTCTCCAAACTTTACACTTGTTCTTGTAGAATGTTCAAGTATTTGGCCATGTTGACATCACTGGCTTCATGATCTCCCAAGTATTGACTCACAATAAGCTGAGAATTAGACATTGCCTTTATCTTCTTTGCCCAGCGACTTTACATATTTTAACCTCGGCAATCAGGGCTTCATACTCAGCCTCGTTATTTGATGTCTATAACTTGAACCTTATGGCATACTCATAGATGTCACCTTCATGCGATATACAGATAATACCTACCCCACACCCATTCTAAGTGGTTGAGCCATCAGCATACAAGGTCCAGTGATCAATACTTGGTTTTTCTGTAGGAGGTCTTGTCATTTCAACAATAAAATCAGCAAAAGCTTAGCCTTTAATGGCCTTTCTTGGTTCAAAAGAAATATCAAATGAGTCCATTTCTAGAGCCCCACTTGAGCATCCTTCAAGATGTTTCCTATGAAAGAGCTTTCTTGGGTGGTTGATTAGTATACACAATAATTTTGTGGTAAAAAAAATAGGGTCTCAACTTTCGACTAGACATGAACAAGGCTAGCCCAAATTTCTCAATTAGAGCGTACCTAATGTCAACATTTTGGAGCACATGACTCACAAAATATATTTGTTGTTGGACCCCATCCCTCTCAACTAGCAGGATAGCTGAGAGTGCATGCTCTGAAACTACTAAATAAATAAACAAAGTTTCTTTTTCAATAGGGCTGATCAATCTTGGGAGATTATGTAGATGTTCTTTCAAATGAATGAAGGCTAACTCGGCTTCTTCTGTCCATTCAAACTTTGGACCACCCTTGATTGCCTTTACTTTTTTCTTGATCGTATCAAAGAAATAATGGCATTTATCACCTGCCCTTGATAAGAATCTACCAAGGGCAGCTACACATCCGGTCAGCTTCTGATCCTCTTTCACATTTCGGGGAGATGTCATATCCAAGAAAAACCTTGACTTGGTCTGGATAAACTTCGATTCCTCTTTCATCCATAATAAATCCCAAGAATTTTCAAGAGGTCACTCCAAAGGCACATTTTTTTGGATTCAACTTCATCTTATAACTTCTTAATGTTTCAAAAGTTTCTCTTCACTCTTGACGATCATATCATCATTGTAAGCTTCAATATTCCTTCCCAACTGGTTTTCGAAAACATCATTTACCAAACGTTGGAAGGTAGCTGGAGCATTCTTCAGACCAAATGACATTTTGGTGTAGCAATATAAGCCTTTCTCAGTTACAAAGGTTGTCTTCTCTTGATCTTCCTCCATAGAGGAATCTGATGAAATCTCGAATAAGCATCCATAAAACTTAGCAAGGCATGCTCAACCGTAGAATCAACCAATCGATCAATCTTAGGCAAGGGAAAGTTATCTTTAGGACAAGCCTTGTTGAGATCCGTATAATCAACACACATCCTCATTGTACCATTGGGCTTTGGAACAAGAACCACATTGGCCACTCAATCAGGATATTGACATGGTCTAATAAATCCAGCATCCAAGAGCTTATTCAACTCTTCTTCTGCTGCTTTGTTGCGAAGTTCACCCAAATTCCTCTTTTTTCGGTGGATTGGCTTTGCATCAGGCTTAACATTCAGCTTGTGGACGGCAATGCTTGGATCAATGCCTGGAATCTCTTCAATCTCAAATGAAAATACATCCTTGTATTTTCTTAACAACTTCCTCATCTCTGCCCCAACATGGTTGTCGGGTGCCTGGCCTACCTTGACTGTTCTATCATGCATAGTCTCATCAAGAATAAAATCTTCATGTTCACCAACTGGTCGAGGTCGAGTTACTTGACTCAAACTATGGATGGCCATCAATTCATTTTTAGCCACCCCCTCAACTTTCCTCTTCTTGCTAGGCTCTTCCACCTCCTCAACCCAAGCAGTAGGTTTGAGAGTGGTTATGTAGCATTCCCTGGCCATCTTTTGGTCACCATGGAGATTTCCCACTGCCCCATTGTTACACTCATACTTCATGAGCATGAGGTGTGTAACAATGACTGCCCTGGAAGCATTCAAAGTTGGTTGTCCCAAAATCACATTATAAGTTGATAGCTCTTTAACTACTAGGAACTTGACGACCATGTTCCTAGCACAATCCTTGTCCCTTATCCTTATTGGTAAAGAGACAGTACCCAAAGGGTTGATTACACCTCCCCCAAAACCAATGATGGGATGGTGAATAGGTTCCAAGGTGGATGGGTCATACTTTAATTTCTTCTAGCAAACATAGCTGATAATGTCAGATGAACTTCCGGTGTTGATGAGTATTTTCTTAACTCTCATATTGGCCACTTTTAGTTCCACTACCAAGGGATCATCGTGCGGAGTACGAACATTTCCCGGTCCTTTTCACTGATCAAGACCTTTGGGAACTTGACCTTGGCATCATATCCCTCCTCTGGTGACCCTTCTCGGGAGAGACTCCGTAAGTACTCTTTACTCCCTCGAATGGGTTGTTCGTCAGTTGCAAACCCACCAGAAATGACGTACACCACATCTTGCCCCGCATCATAACCATCTTTGGGATCATGAGCCTTAGAATCCATCTTCTATTTGGAGCTATTCTCTTGAGACTTTATTAAGTGTTGTGAAATTTTTTCCCTTGGCAGCAAGGGGCTCAAGAGTTCTCTTTAGATTGAAGCAATCATTAGTATGATGCCTCGTATCTTTGTGAAAATGGCAATACTTGCTTGAGTCTTTACCTTCCTTTGAACTTCTTAGTGGTGGTGGATAATCAATTTCAACCTTGTTACGAATTTCTTTGAAAACTGAGTAGAGCTCCTTGGTGAACTCTACCTTAGGGCCATCATTTGAATTTCTTTTCTTGCTCTGGAAGTTTCCTCCCTTGCTTGATGACCCGGCTGCCCAGGTGTTATGTTTCTTTTGATCTTTGTTTTTGGAGTGTTGGTCACTCTTTCAGTTATCTTTCTTATCTTTACTAGTTGAAGCACAAAGCTCTTGGGCATGAATGAAACATTCAGCCTCTTCCAGGATTCCCTTCAATGTCTTGTAGTTTCTCCTTACAACATCAAATTTAAAAGTTCCATCACGGACACCTCTAAAGAAATTATCAAATGTCACTCCTTCAGACAAGTTTGGGATTTGCAAAGATTCCAGATTAAACCTTTGTACATAACTTCTTAGAGACTCCTTCTCTCCTTATACAATTTTGGCTAGATACATGCTGGTCTTCTTCTCTCTTTTGTTTGCGATGAAGTGGTGTACAAATATAGTACTCAACTCATGAAGTTGTGAATTTATTGGTCTGGAAGACTATTGAACCACTTCTGACCAATTCCCTTCAAAGTTTCTGTGAAATATCGGCACCATGTTGCATCATCAGGACCTTGAAAATACATCAAATGTTTGTAAGTAGCCAAAGGTTCTTCTGGGTCAGTGGTCCCATCAAATGGATCAATTTGGGGCATTTTGAACTTGGTAGGATGTGGTGCAATCATGGCGGACATGGAGAACGGAGTCTTCCATTCCACAACCGTGTTGTTGAGCTTTTCTATAATAACCCCCGTAGTGTCATGGACAACCTTAGTTGATCCCTTATAAAGATCATTTGGCTTAACCAATTTTTCCCAATATTTAATCATCTGTTCCTTCTTAGCCTGATAGGCCTTATCGGCTTTCTTCTTCTCAATGAAGTTTCTCAAGTTCTCTCGTTCTTTAGAATCCAATGGGACGTGATGTGAGTCAGAAATTTCTTTGGTTGAAGACCCCTCAGACGAGCCAGATCAGCTTCCTTCCTTCTGGGCCTTCTTAGTGTTCGGATACTCTCTAGAATCCTTACTTGAAACCTTCTTGGCTTAAATATGATCTCTTGCATCTCTACTTGATGCCTTCGTCTACTCAAGGTACTCTCGAGCATCACTTGCAATGGCTTTCTTGAACTTAATGAGTTCCCTAGCATGAGATTGTGTCTTGCCAGCTTCCACTTCCTTCTTTGCCAGCTCTCATTTGGGTTTGTATTTGGGAGTGTCAGGATACTTCTTCACAGCGCCCCAATGAGCTTTCAAGGGGGTTTTTTCCTTTCTTTATCTTCTCAACTTTCTCATGGAAAGGTAATATTTCTTCGCCTTGGCCTTCTTCAATTATCACACCTTTCATCTTTGCGGATGAAGGGTGTTAGGGCTCAACCATTTCTTGAGATCTCTTGGTGGGATACTCTTGTAGAGTTTCTTCTAAGTTCTCTTGGAACCCTGCTAAGATACTCTTGAGCTGACCCATAGTCACAGGTTGATTTTCAAAGTCAGTTTGCGCTTGTTCTCTTCTCAGAGAGCCGGTACCTTCCCCAGTCTGGTAATTGCTAGCCTGGTCAAGATATCTCGTCTCATCCTCAGTAGGAATCATTCCACTTCTAAACATTGTTAGGAGCCCTCCCCTCAGACGGCACCAAATGTTGTTGCACAAGCAATAAGGTGGGGTAGGGACTAGGAGGACATCACTGACGTGGATTGGTTTCGTGATGTTTGTTGTGATTCTGGCTGACGTGGCATGACTCTAGAGATCTTGCAAAAAAGAGACAATAATCCTTATAGGACTATTTCCCCCTCCGATGCTTAAGTAAGATATTTTTTGAGGAGTAAAGTATAAAATAACTATATTAATCAAAGATAGAGAGAGAGAGAGAAATGGATAATTTCTAGAGTGAGAAGTTCTATAGTTTGTAATAAATTTGTATTTTTTCAAGAATGTAAGATCCCCTTTTTTTCATCCATCAAGGCCTATTTATAGGCAATAGGATGGAGGATTAGCCTCTCATTGAATGACATGTGTCATCCAATGGAGAGTCATTCCTCATACAAGGGCTCATGGGCTTTCATGAGGTTTGCTTTTGTTGCCTTAAAGAGATTTACTCTTCATTTTCCCGCTTAGGGTTTTTGGGAAACGTGGTCCAATGATAGGATGACATATTTGTCATCCTATGTGTCAAGCCCATAGTGTGACATGTGGAGTAATAGAATTTTGACATTTTTCATTCATCCATTTATGACACATGGTCCACCCATCCTTTGACATGTGGCAGCCCGTAGATGTGCCACATTATATCCTATTGCAAAAGCATACGGAACACTACTCATCCGCTTGATCTCATAAGCACTTGATGGACATTGTGCCTTGCCAAGTGTTAAGACATGTTGCATGGGAATAAAGCCTCTTTTGGAGTTTTCCAATCTGAATTTAACAAGAACCTTATCAACATAAGTCTCTTGATTAATTCCAATAAGATTTTTTGGTTTAACTCTATAGATTTTTATTCCGAAAATGTACTCTGCCTCTCCTTGGTCTTTCATAAAGAAAAAACTTTTAAGGCTGACTCAAGCATGGCTTTATCATTTTCAATGAGGAGTATGTCATCCACGTACAAGCCAAGAAAGGTAATACTGCTCGCACTTAAGTTCTTGTAAACACATGGTTCCTCTTCATTTTTGAGAATGCAAAATTTTTGATTGACTTATCAAATCTGAGATTCCAACTCCTTGATGCTTGCTTCAGCCCATAAATAGATTTCTTAAGCTTGCATACCTTTCTTGGATTTTTTGGATCTTCAAATCCTTGAGGTTGTGTTGTTTACACATCCTTTTTCAAGAACCCATTTAAGAAAGCAAAATAAGATACACCCATTTGCCATATTTCATCGTCATGAAAAGCAACAATCGCAAGAATAATCTTGATGAACTTTTGCTTAGCTACTGGCGCAAAAGTTTCATCATAGTCAATACCATGAACTTGTTTGAAATCTTTTGCCACCAACCTAGCTTTGAAAACATAAATGTTTCCATCCTTGTTTGTTTTTAATTTATATATCCACTTGCATCCAATGGGTTTCACCCCATCAGGCAAGTCAACCAAGTCCCATACTTGATTTTCAGACATAGAATGCATTTCAGATTTCATGTCTTCGAACCATTTTTCGGAGTCTTTTCCTTTCAAAGCATCTTTGTAGCTAGTAGGTTATTCTGATTCCGGCATTATTATTTTAGAAATTTTAGTCAAAAGGAAATCAATATATCTTTTTAAAGGAATTATGTTCCTACTAGACCTACATTGGGGAACAACAGATGAAGTATCCACCTCATTAGGTTGAGTCACTTTACATGGACTAACTTCATGTAGGGTGGTAGAAGTTGTTCCAACTGAGTGTAGTGCCTCCAGAGCATTTCCGTGCTATGCCGCCTCTGATGAGGTGTTAATCTCATTTAATTGTTGTTCATCTCGAACTTCTTCGAGCTATACACTACTCCTACTTATTTTTCTAGAAATGAACCCTTTTTCAAGAAAAACACCATTATGAGCAACAAACACTTTGTTTCCACTTGGATTGTAAAGTAATATCCCTTATTCTATTTTGGGTAACCTATAGAGAAACATTTATTAGATTTGGGTGAAAACTTATTAGAAAGTTTTAGATAAACTTCATAACCCCAAATCTTAAGGAACGACATCTTCAGAACTTTTCTTGTCCATAATTTATATGGTGTCTTTTCCACTGCTTTTGGAAGGTGCTCTGTTAAGTGTGAATGCTGCTGTGTCAAGCGCAAAACTCCAGAATGAAATGAGATGATCAGCAAGACTCATCATTGGTTGAACCATACCTAAGAGAGTTCGATTCCTTCTTTCAGAGACTCCATTTAGTTGTGGTGTCCTTGGTGGAATCAATTGTGAGAGAATTCCACAACTCTTCAAATGATCATTAAACTCAATGGATAAGTATTCACCACCACGATTGGATCACAATGCCTTAATTTTCTTTCCAAGTTGGTTCTCTACTTCATTTTGGAATTCCTTGAATTTTTCTTTGGACTTTAACTTATGCCGCATGAGGTAAACATATCCAAATCTGCTCACATCATCGGTAAAAGTTATCAATTAACTATACCCTCCTCTAGCTGATGTACTCCATATGTATAAGTGCTAAAAGTTCACTGTCCCTTTCACTTGAACCAGTAAAAGGTGACCTTTTCAATTTCCCCATCAAACAAAGCTTAAATACATACATTAAAAGATTCAAAATCAAATAATTTCAGAAGTCCATCTTTTTGAAGTTTCTCGATGCGTTTTGAGCTTATGTGGCCAAATAGACACTTCCATAGATAAGTAGGGTTCGATTCATTTATTTTGTGCTTCTTATAGTCTATGTTATATGGTAGGGACAGTCGTATGCCTATCAAAAGTAACCTACTACTCTAACTATGTAGGCAGGGAAGTAGGGACCACATCTACAGGGAAATAAGCAATTCCACTAATTCTAAAAAGTCACTCTATCTTAAGGGGCATTTGAAAATTGGGTTTTGACCAAAAAGTCAACTAACACTAGGAATGGAATCAACTAAGAAAAAAACTCTATAACTAAACCTAGGACCTCGGTTCACCACAGATCAACCAGTGAATTGCACACAATTAATTAACCGATTATTAACTTCCTGAATTAAGGTTCACTAAATATGGAAAAACCAAAGTATTACCGCCACCATGATAACGACTAAGGCATTTATCAAAGTACTACAGCAAAAGTCTTAAAACCACAACAATTTAAAACTAAACTTCAAAACCATCTCAAATTAAAAATCAACTTAAAACTTGTTACACTTCTGAACCATATTAATGGCTCTTAAAAACCAAATCAAAACTGATATTAAAAGTCTTTAGAAATCCAAACATCCAAAATAACTATTAGTCTTCATAAGAAATTAAAATAAAGTAAGCTACAAAACACAGCAAGCGCTCTGACTCCAACCCATCATGAAATGACTTATACCCACTTGTACCTGTAGCTTTTCTTTTACTAGACAACTACTCACCACAAGTGGGTCATCGTAGGGCCAATTCCAAGACACATCCATGCACACAAAACAAACAGTCAGCAAAGCTAAGTACATAACTACTAAAGACTATGCAACAGCAATAAGAAATAAAACATGCACTCAACTTACCTTTGACAATCTTTTTACCTGTACATGGACTCGATTAAATTAATTACTATATTTAAAATTATGGATCTTGCATCGAACGGGTTTCCTTCTTAAAAATCATCGCCCTATTGAGCACCAACTTGGGAGCAACTCCAAGAAGGTATTACTATGTCACATAAAATGACGGATATCCAGCGCATTAAAAATAGAAAAGAGTACAACGTCTTGTACTCCAATTAGAAGTCATAGATCACTGTTCCATACGACTCCCCCCATTGTTCATACTCAAGGTATATACGTTCCAAGAGTTTTGATGCAAGTCCTCTTACACTTTACGTGATTTAACAGGTTTAACAATGTTATGATTCTCATGCAACATCACACAAAGTCATGCATCCAATCAAGTAAGCCAATTTAATTATCTTCAACTTAAGGTGATTCCAAATTAAACTTATGTGTGTCCTTTTATTAAACTAAACCTCCTGTACCACACATTAACTGTGAGTGGCTAATAACTTACTTTCTTCTTGTCCACACATTAAACTGTGAGTGACAACATGTCTAAAAATAATTGCTCATAACTTCGTTTAATTATGTGAATAAAAATTCACACTACCTTTCTCGTTGATTAAGTAACTAACCAACTTCAAAATAACTTTCCTCCTTGATCAATAACTATTGGCCAAATTAAACTGATCATAACATTCCAATTCAAGCTTATAAAAATTGAACTTTCTAGTTAACATGGAATGTCATCATAGTTTAAAAACATGCCTCTAGTAAACTTGCCATGCACATAAATTCATGATTCAAAACAAGCATACAAGATTTTATGTAATCAAGAATTGTTTAATTAAGCATGCATCCTAACTCTTGTGTTTGTCTTTAGTACTTACGTACCTTGTAAAATAACTGTGCTCCGCCACAACTTCTAGAAGTGGACTAGTTCAAAGTCTCCTACATAAGCAAAAACCGAAACTAAATTAAAACCTTGTTGACTAAATTCTACAACAACTATAGCTTACTTCTATATTGAAAACTTTGTCCAAAACTTCCTTATATGGTCTCTATTCGATTCCATACTTCACTTTTCTTTTCTATTGCGATACTACTTAGTTTTCGGGACTTATTTGCGCTTTATAAAACATTATTATAATTTTTATGCCACTTTAGAAAAGTGGAAAGTAATATGAAATTATCAAAACTCCTTGAAAAACTTCAAAAACCACATAAATTAATCATACAATGTATTACTTAATTTGTATGATCAATTTATGCTAATTAAATACTTTAAAAGCCTAATTGTTAAATTTATAAATTTTGGACAGCATGTTAAGCATACTTAAAATCACTTTTAGACTCTATAAAACATACTTAAAATTGTATATATCATTATAGTATTAATGTGTGATCATACAAGTACAATTTGGACACTTAAAACTTAATTTAACTTGTTTTTAGTAAAATTTCAGATTTATTTATAAACTTTAAAGTCATGAAAACTTATAAAAACATCCTAATTTCATGCCAAAACACTTCTACAATCTACTAACATATTTATGAAATCAATCTACGGTTTAGAATAAATTTTCATATGCCAAAACATGTTCATAATATTTATTCAACTCAAATTCATGATTATAAAATTGGGACAACTTTATAAATTAAGCTTAAAACCCTTAAAAATCAATCTAAACTTAATAACATCATCATAAATTCACCCAACAATAATATATGATCATAATATCAAAGTTTAGAACCTAAAAACTCATAAAATCATAACTTCATAAAAATTTCAAACCGTAATCTATAATTTCATGAACAACATAATTAATTCATGCCTTTAAATAATTCATACTTATATCAAAACATGATTAAACTTATAAAAACATGATTAAACATAATTATGAACATGAATTTGCAAGATTGAATCAAAAGAACGAAGTAGAAATTTTTTTTTATTTTTTATTTTTTATAAGGAGGTTCGAAAAATACCAAAACTGGGGAGGAGGTGCAGCGCGGTGGTCGGCTGGGCGGTGGCGCGGTGGGGTTCGACGACAGTAGGGATCCTGAGGTAAACCCCAAAACCTTTTTTTCCCATTTTTTCGAACAACAGGTTTTTATTATTTATTTATTTATTTATTTATTTATTTCGGATATTGCAAACCCCTTTTTTTCTCTCTTCTCTTTAAAATTTTGAAATCCTAATGACTATTATGATCATGAAAATCTGAAATTTTGGGTTTTAAGGGGTATTTATAGGCCCTAATTAGGATTTGGAAAAGCCCATACTAATCCTAACACGTGGAAATTACCTTTAGGCCCTTGCCTCAAAATAATTTAGGAAACCTTTGAAAATTCTATTTTAGAAGCTTTTTCAAATATTTTAAACAAAAAATATTATTTAGGAACACAAATAATTACTTTCAACCAAAACTTATTATTTATTTTATTATTATTAATTTCTTTTTATTTAATATGCCCATTGACATATTTATTATTATTTTTTCAATAAATATATTAAAATTAAACGAATAAATTTCAATAAAAATATTAAAATTATCCGAATAAAATACAAAAATACTTTCTTAAAATACGGGAAAATGTGGGGTATTACAGTCTACCCCCCTTAAAAGAAGTTTCATCCCAAAACTTTGTGTAGGTTAGTGTATGGAATTTGAATAGAGACTACTTTTACTTCAAACTTTCTTACTGAAACTCTATGTTGTTGTAGACTTTAGACACTAGTTGACAATTTTTATTAGACAAACACAAACTTCTTACTTAAAAGTCATAGAAACTCATAAAAGTTGCAAAATTGAGGGTAAAAACGCGCGAAAAAGAGGTCGCTTTCTACCCCCCTTAAGAATCGAGTTATGTCCCCGTAACTCTCCTAGTAACCTGAAAGAGCTCTGGATATTTTTCTCTCATCAAATCTTCAACTTCCCAAGTAGCTTCTTCGGTTTCTTGGTTAGACCACAACACCTTCACTATTTTAACACTCTTTCGACGAGTATCTCTGACCTTACTGTCTAGGATTTTAATTGACCTCTCTTCATAGGTCAAACTTTGGTCTAACTCTATTGTTTCAGGTTGTAACACATGTGATTCGTCTGGCACATACTTCCTTAGTTGAGACACATGGAAAACATTCTGAGCTTTGCTCAACTCTAATGGTAGTGCTAGCTTATAAGCTACCTTTCCAATCCTTTGCAAGATCTCATAGGGTCCTATGTACCTTAGGCTCAACTTTCCTTTCTATCAAAATCTCATCACTCCTTTCATTGGTGATACCTTAAGTAACACCTTGTCGCCAACTTCAAATGCAACTTTTTAGCGTTTTTGATCCGCATAAGACTTTTGATCCGCAACTTCAAACTCTAATCTTCTCGGTGGTCTCCTCTATTAATTGAGGTCCTAGAATCAATGTTTCACTTATGTTGTTCCAACACAAAGGGCTCCTACACTTCCTTCCATATAAATCCTCAAATGGTGCCATGCCAATACGTGCATGGTAACTATTGTTGTATGAAAACTCAATGAGATCCAAGTGATCCTCCCAATTCCCTTGAAAGTCCATTACACAAGCCCTTAGCATGTCCTCTAAGGTTTGTATGGTTCTCTCCGTTTGTCCATCAGTTGCTGGATGGAAAGCTGTACTCATCTTTAATGTTGTACCAAAGTTCTCCTGAACACTTTTCCAGAATTTCGAAAGAAACCTAGAATCCCTATCCGACATGATATCCTTTGGAACTACATGTAGCCTCACAACATGTTTTATGTAAGCCTTTGCAAGTTGTTCCATTTTCCAAGTCTCTTTCATGGGTATAAACACTGCTGACTTAGTAAGTCTATCCACCACTACCCATATGGTATCATTCTGATTCTTCGACTTTGGTAAGCAAGTCACAAAGTCCATCGAAATGCAATCCCATTTTCATCATGGTATCTCAAGTGGTTGGACTTCTCCTTGTGGTCTCTTATTCTCAAATTTAACCTTTTGACAAGTAAGACATTTACTCACAAATTCAGCCACTTCTCTCTTCATCCTAGGCCACCAATACATGTTCTTTAGATCCTTATAAAGTTTGTCGCCTCCAAGATGCACTGAATACGGGGTATTATGAACCTCCTCCATAATTCTTCACTTCAAGTCCTCACATTTCTGTGGTACATACCACCTTCCCGTATACTTTAAGCTTCCATCCTCATGAATCTTGAAATCCATAGGGTTTCTTGCTTTTAACTTTTCCTTAATTATGTCCAGTTTCACATCTCCTTCCTGGTTCTTTTTAATTTCCTTGAGTATTGTTGGTTGGATACTAAGATTACAAAGAATTCCTACCAACTATCTCCCCTTCACTATTTCCAAACTCAATGTCTCTATGTCCTTACATAGTTCATTAGCAACCACCAAGGTGTTCACCCCATGTGTTGTTTTACGACTTAGAGCATCGGCTACCACATTGGCTTTCCCTTCATGGTATTGGATATCTAGGTCATAATCCTTGATCAACTCGACCCATCTACTTTGTCTCATATTTAAATCCTTTTGAGTGAAAAAGTACTTTAAACTCTTGTGGTCTGTGTATATCCTACATTTCACCACATACAAATAATGTCTCTATATTTTCAAAGCAAACACTATCGTTGCTAACTCTAGATCATGAGTAGGGTAGTTAACCTCATATGGTTTCAATTGCCTTGAAGCATAAGCTATCACCTTTCTATTTTGCATTAATACAATCCCCAAACCATTTTTAGAAGCATCACTATACACATCGTAAGAGTCACTTCCATCTGGCAAGGTCAGCGCTGGAGCTGTAGTCAAACGCTCTTTCAAAGTCTGAAATTCCTCTTCACACTTACTACTCCACTCAAATTTACAGTCTTTCTTCATTAACGAAGTCATGGGTTTAGCAATCCTCGAAAAGTCTTTCACAAACCTCCTATAGTAACCTGCTAACCCTAAGAAACTCCGTACATCCGTCACATTCTTTGGTGTAGGCCATTCTTTAACTGCTTCAATTTTGGCTGGGTCTACTTCAACTCCCACTTTAGACACAATATGCCCAAATAATGCTACTTTCTCCAACCAGAAGTCACATTTCGAGAACTTAGCATACAACTCATTCTCCCTTAAGGTCATCAAAATTGTCCTCAAATGTTCCACATGTTCTTCCTTACTCTTAGAATACACGAAGATGTCATGAATGAAAATGACCACAAAGTTATCCAAAAATCGTTGGAAGATTATATTGATTAAATCCATAAAAATTGCTGGCGCATTGGTTAACCCAAAAGGCATAACAGTGAACTCATGGTGTCCATTCCTAGTGCGAAAAGCAGTTTTCGGTAGGTCCTCGATCATTAGCAATCCTCAATTGATGGTATCCTGACCTCAAGTCAATTTTCGAAAACAGAGTAGGTCCTTTCAATTGATCAAACAAGTTATCAATTCTCAGTAATGGATACTCCCATCTTTCTTCTTCACAAACAATACTGGTGCTCCCCAAGGTGCATCACTAGGCCTAATGTAACCCTTTTCCAACAAATCCTGTAATTGTTCCTTCAACTCACTCATTTCTGCAGGTGCCATCCTATAGGGTGCTTTGGAAATAGGTGCTGTTCTTGGGACTAAGTCTATGGTAATGTCAATTTCTCGCTTAGGTGGCATTCCCGGAATCTCCACCGGAAATACATCAAGAAAGTCCCTCACTACTTCAATATCATCAGGTTTAGCAGTCTCAACATGATCCACATCTCTCACACTATAAAAGTAGATTGAAAAACCTTCTTCACAAACCTAGCAAACCTCATTACTTACACTATTTTATTGTGTTTCAGTTTTCCTGCCCTCCAATAGCTCACCTTATTACCCTTATTCATCAACGAGATCTTCTGTGGATCACATAGAATCTTATCCTTATGCTTACTTAACCAATCCATCCCCAGAATCACTTCTAAGTCACCTAAATCAAACTCAATTAGGTTAGCCTTAAACTCCACTCCCTCAATTTCAATAGGAACATCTTGAAATCTCATTGAACACTACACTTCTTGTCTTGAGGGTAACACTATTGACATATCTATTGTATCTACCTTTCCCAACACAAGATTTAAATTTTCTAGAATCTTAGTAGGTACAAAAGAATATGTTGCACCAGAATCTAACAAAACATTAACAGGAAGAGGGTGAATAGAAAAAGTACCAGTATTCACATCCTTATTAGCATCAGCTTCACTTTGAGCGATCACATTCAGCTTTCTAGTATTTGAGGTCTTAGTCTGTCCTCCTCTATTCCCATTGCCATTCCTATTTCCGTCTTGAGGCGTCACATTTCCTCCCATATTTCCTTGGAAACCCTTTTGCTGTTCCCCAGCTGAATTCCCCCTAGATTGAGAACCTTGTCCCTCCTTTCCTTTGTTCTTAGAGAAGCACTCATACTCACGGTGCCCAAGTTTGTTACACAATCGACAAGTCACTGGGTCTCCTGCACAGCCCTTTCCTAGGTGATTGTTAGGACACTTCTTGCAAAAGTACAGACGCCCTCCTTGACTAGCCATCTGAGCTCTATTCCCATTTCCAGAAGTAGGCTTCCCAAAGTTTCCCCTACTACCTTGGAAGTTGTTGTTGAAACGAGGTCTCTTGTATCCACTAGGATTTCCTTGTTGGTTGAAGTTTCCTCCACCATCCTTCCTTTTCTCCCTCGTCTTGCCCTCCTTTTGTATCTCCTTCTTCTTTTGGTCTATAGAAAACAAGTGTGCAGCTCTACCATCCAACTCATCCAAAGATTCAAAGATCTGTCCAGCTAATTGTGACTGAAGGTCTAAGGGTAACCCTCTTTCTAAACGACTAGCCTTCAACCTCTAAGTTGCTATGGCCTCGGGAGCAAACCTAGACAATTCTACGAAATTAGAGTAGTACTTAGTGACAGACATACTTCCCATCGTAAGCTCTAGAAACTCCTCAGCCTTTTGTTTTTGAAGGAACACAGGATAGAACTTATTACATATTTGCTCCTGAAACATATCCCATTAAACCCTGATAAAGCCCTAATCACAACCACATTTTGTGACCACCATAGATCAGCTTCTCATATCAAATAGTAAACAACATGGTTCACCTTAAGCTCTTCTGGACACTCAACTGACCCAAACAACTTATTAAACTCTCTCAACCATCCCTCTAGAATAGTGGGATTGTGCTCTCCTTGGTAAGTGGGTGGCTTACTTTGAGAAATCTTCTTGAAAAATTCCTCAGCAGGGTCACTTCCATTTCCATTTCCTCTGGCAGCTAATTGTTTAGCTACAGTAGCTAATTGCCTCACTACTTCATTCAGCTGATTGTTGTTACGTTCTGCCATTATATTTCTCTAGTAGAGGAAAAGACCTTAATATTAAATTATGTCTAACTCTAGGCTAGAACAACATAAACTTATAACATAAAACACTTCCTCATTTCGTCTCACAAAAGAAGTTTCATTCTTTTAGAGCGAATGATTTTTTTGTTTTGATTGTTTACACAACTATTAAAATAAGAATAAAGCACATAAGAAATAAAAATAATTCCCTTGGTTCTTCTCTACTTGAGGCATTATTTCATAAAAGAAATTTATTACATAACTCCTCTTATCATTTCTTATGACTCATTGCCACTTATTCAAACTAATGTAAATAATAATCTAAATTGTTCAACATTCTAAACATCATAAACACTAAACAATATTAACTAAATTGTATTGAAACAAAACCTCTAAACATTAACATTGTCCTTCTTGTCCCTTGACATCACATATTTCTTTGCTATGAATCCAGGATCATCTTCTGTATCATCTTTCATTTCTTCCTTAGGATCTAACTCTTCTTCATCCTCTTCAGAATCGGTTACCATACACTGGAATTACTGGATCCGGGTTCTCGATTTCATAACATGAACTATCTCTTGACTCATCGGTCCTTGAACCCGTAGTAGTCTCCTTCACCATCATGTCTTCACCTCCTTGAATATCTGGACTTGGTGTGGGCGGGGTCTCATTACTTGCATTCATCTCCTGATACTCCTTCTCTTTCCTAGCAACGTACCCTTCCAAGAATCTCCAATCACAACCCCATTTGCCAATTGCATCCTTATATTTAGTGTACTTCGGAAGTTCTCCAGCAAAGTGGAAATCACTAAAATTTTCCTTGATTTCTAGGTAGGGCTCGGGCAAACACTTAACAATTAGGGCTGATACATGGTCGGGCTGGTCCCATTGTGGCAGCTTCAATACAGTACTCATATACCAACAGTAAAATCGTATTTTCCAAACATACTGGGGTGGACTTTCATAGTCTTTCTTCTTCAAGGTTCCTATTTGTGTGTCTTTGCTAGGCATACTATACGACATCTTGCACAACACGTAAGACTAATGGTCCATCCTTCCCAAAACAAAACAAACTAACAGTTCTACAAAACGGTCTAGTGGCTAACATACAATCTCCTTTACATAGAACTATCCACATAAGCAACACCTTAAAACATGAACTTTAATGCATGAAAGAACAAAAATAAAGTCTATCCTACATGCCCAAACTTCCTACCCAAGCTCACCACATGGTATTAAAGCAATAGCACATAATACATACCTGAATTCCTTGCATACACCTGCACACATAATTTATTTTTCAAAACTTTCCATTTTCAAAAATTACTTTTTTTAGAAAAATTCCATTTTCAAAAACTTTCCAAAATAAGAAATTCCTCTTTCCCAATATAAAACTTAGGGTACCCCCAAAATAAATTCTTTTTATTTCAAAATCTAAGCTCTGGTAACCACTTTGTAACACCCTGGAATTTTCTAACTTTCTACTCTATACTTTTCCGGAAAACATATTATAAATATTAAAGAATTATAATTATTAAAAATCCTAATAACAGAAAAACCAAAGTATTACCGCCACCGTGATAACGGCTAAGGCATTTATCAAAGTACTACAGCGGAAGTCTGAAAACCAAAACCCAATTTAAAACTAAACATCAAAACAAATCTCTAAACTAAATTCAAACCAACATCCAAAATAAAAATCAACTTAAAACTTTATGACACTTCGGAACCATTTGAATGGCCCTTAAAAACCAAAAATAGAATCTTTAGAAACAAAACAACATTCAAATAAAAGTTAGTACTTCATAAGCAGTAAAAACATAAAACTACAAAACTACAAAGCAAGCAATCTCACTCCAGCCCAGCATAAAATGACATATGCCCACTTGTACATGTAGCTTTTCTTATTCTAGACAACTACTCACCAACAAGTGGGTCATTGTAGGGCCAAGTCCGAGACAAAGCCATGCACACAAAACAAACAGTCAGCAAAGCTAAGTACATAACTACTAAAGACTATGCAGGAAAACAATATAAACTAAAACATACACACAACTAACCTTTGACAACCTTTCACCTGTGCATAGACTCAACAAATTAACTATTATATTTAAACTTTTGGATTCTACGTCGAATGGGTTTCCGTTCATTTAAAATTTCACTATTGGGCACCATATTGGGAGCAACTCCAAGAAGGTATTACCTATGTCACATGAAGTGACGTAATTCCAACATATTATGAATATAAATGAGTACAACGTCTTGTACTCTAATTAGAAGTCATAGATCATTGTTCCTTACGACTCCCCCCCATTGTTCATACTCAAGATGTATTCGTTCCAACAGTTTTGATGCAAATCGTCTTACACTTTACGTGATTAACTAGTTTAACAATGTTATGACACACATATAACATCACACAAAATCATGCACCAAACCAGGCAAGCCATGTTACTTATCTTCAATTTAAAGTGATTCAAAAGTAATCTCATGTGTGTCCTTTAATTAAACTGAACTTTCTGTACCACACATTAACTGTGAGCGGCGAACTATTTACTTTCTCCTTGATCACACATTAAACTGTGAGTGGCAACATGTATAAAATATTTGCTCATAACTCCTTTTAATCATCTGAATAAAAATTCACAACCACCTTTATTGTTGATTAAGTAACTAAGCAATTTTACAATAACTTTCTTCCTTTATTAGTAAACTATTGGCCAAATTAAATTGATCATAACATTCCAATTCATTCTTATAACATTTATATTGCTAATCAACTTGGAATGTCAACATAATATGAAATCATGCTTCCAATAAAACTTGTCATGCACATCAATTCATAATTCAAACAAGCATAATAATATTTCATAACATGAAGGATCATCCAAGCATGAATTCTAGTTCTTATGTTTGTCTTTAGTACTTACGTACCTTGTGAAATAGTGGTGCTCTGCCACAACTTCTAAAAGTTGATTAATTTAAAGTCTCCTACATAAATAAAACCGAAACCAAATTAAAACCTTGTTGACTAAGTTCTACAACAACTCTAAACTAACTTCTATATTGGAAACTTGTCAAAAACATTCCTTATATGGTCTCTATTCAATCCCATACTTCACTTTAGTTTTTCTATTGCAAGTTTACATGGTTTTCGGGACTTATTTATGCTTTATAAAACCTACATAAATTTTTTTGTCACCTTAGAAAAGTGGACAGCAATTTAAAATTACCAAAACTCTTTGAAAAGCTATAAAACAACACAAATCAATCATACAATGTATTACTTACTTTATATGATCAATTCATGCTAATTACATAATATAAAAGCCTAACTATTCACTTTATAAAATTTGGACAGCATGTTAAACATGCTTAAAATCTCTTTTAAAATTCATGAAACATACTAAAAATCATATGTAACATCATAGAATTAATACGTGATCATATATACTAGCATAATATGAACACTTAAAACTTATTTTAACTTGTTTTTATAAAATTTTCAGATTTGTTAATAACCTATAAAGTCATAGAAAACTCATACAAACATCATAAATTCATGACAAAACTCCTTTACAAACAACTAACATCATTATGAAACCAATCTATGCTTTTGAATAATTTTTCATAAACAAAAACATGTTCATAATATTTATTCTATTGAATTTCATGACTACAAAATTTGGACAACAATTTATTTTATGTTTAAAGCCGTTAAAAATCAATCTAAACTTCATAAAATCATCATAAATTCGCACAACAACAATTCATGATCATCTATCTATCTATCTATCTATCTATCTATCTATCTATCTATCTATCTATCTATCTATCTATCTATCTATCTATCTATCTATCTATCTATCTATCTATCTATCTATCCTGGTAAAGGTCGAGTTTCGATAGACTCAAGCACACCTGCCGGCGGGAGAAGAGCCAAGCCAGAAGTTACAAGAGAATGGGAGCAGAACACTGAGATTGCTCGAGCATATCTAGAAAGGCGTCCAAGCAGAAACGAAGAAATGGGCGGATCAGAACAGGAGGCCGCAGAGTTTGATGTCGGGACATGGATGGTGAGATTCTTGCAGAGCAAGGGCCTCCGGGGAGGACAAGAGACTCATCCGCATCATCAAACGGATTGGGAAGAATGCTTACAAGGTCTCGAGCCTCCAGACTGGATGACAGGCACCCCGTGTTCATGTTAGTCGCCTCAACCTTTCCACTCTTCCACCCGGATGAAGAAGACTCCTCCCGCCAGCAACAGAGCCACACATCCGAATTCCGCGCCCCAGCACGGCATTCCAACAAGGGACTGAAGCTTCATCAACCAGTAGAAGATCTGAAGTTTAGTTAGTTTATTGCTTTTTCTTCTTATTTTCGGTTGCCAAAAGACGAAGGCGCGCGCCGTGCGGTCCGGTGTCAAAACTCTCGGACCGTAACCTAGACTAACTTGTAATCTTCTCCGATACAACCTACCTACCATACATAACATAGGCTACGTGTTTTACGATGGTAGGTGCCCGCGTCAGAAGGACTGTGCTGTTTGAAACCCCGGTCATGAGTGGACCTCGCGGTTATCCCGAGCGCCTTCTACCAACGACCGAAGCCAGTCCCCGATGAGAAAGTTCATTTGTCTTGAATGAATTTCCTCCTATCTTTAGCGGAATGGCCCTTTATTTTCTCTATACAAGAGAGTGTGAGACGTTCTAGCTGACAATCCGTGGTCTTTCTTCTAGATTAAGAAGTTTCTTAGATCCGGATCTAGATATATCTGTAGGGATATGAGACCTGTTTCTCTAACATATCCTGATATTATCTATAGGCTCTCAATATTCTTATATAGAATAAGGGGCTCTTTTCGAGCTTGCCGCGTACCTAACACCATAAGATAAGCAACTACTTTGCGGTTAGGATCATGTCATCGTAAGTTCTAAATCTATAGTATAGGATCTATCGCATCTTCTCTTCTTCTGAGTACCTTCTATTGTATTTCCTTAGCTAAGTCCGACCGCTAGTGCTTTCTAACCGACTCGCCGGTTTCTCCGTAGAGAGAGGCCACTGACCTTTTTCCCCTTATTCCCGCGTTGCGCATTCTTTTAAGAATGCATCTAGTTCCTTTCTTTTTCTCGTTGTTAACCCCCCCGGCTAAGACTAGTGTCAGGTCAAGGCAAAAAGCTTAGTCTTTTGAAGGTTATGGAAAGTAGTTTCGTTTAGACGAGATCGCTTCGCAAAGAATCGTGTGGCGGTGAAAGGCGTTTTGGTTCCGGCCGCCCTCCTGGTCTTCCCCTAATTAATAGTGGATGGAAGAAGGAGGTGGAGTGATTACTCAACTTTCTCTCTCGTTGCCTTTTCAGTTTGTCTATATCGGGACGGGGCAGCAGCCCACATACATGAAGAAAGAAGAGAGGGTGGGTCGTAGATCATCTTCTCTCTAAGAGTCGCAAGTCGAAGAAGGCCCACAGTTGAGCAGAGCCAATGCTTTGGTCATTCAGTTGACTCCTTGCTGTCTGTCATGCTGGCAAAGCAGGGTTTCGCGCCGGTTTACTACTATTGGATTGAACAATGATTCTCGCCGTATGAAGCGTACTCTAACCGCTGAGTCAAGTAGGTCAAGGCTGAAGTCAAGTCAGATAAAATAGACCCCTATTAGAGAAAGCCGCGTAACCAAGTTCCAATCGCATATTCGGAGAATAAAGCGGATAGGCGAGCGCTAAGAAAGAGAAAACGTTCTCACTATAACGAAATGAGACAGCGGCTAACACGCTAAGATCAGCCACTTAGGCAGGGAGAATCCAACACCAGTAGACCCTGAAAGTCCTCGCTTTCTCTTTTTCAAGGGAAGGACAGCACAGCATTAGCTTCAATTGAAAAAGAAAGGCGGTGGTAGCCGAAGAGCCGTTGAACGCTTCAACTGGCCACTGAGAAGGCGAAGCTGGGCAGAGACTGGCCAACTTACTGCCATCCATGGTTGAAGCTTTATAAGCCCTATAGACGAACTCTTTTTTAGGTATTAGAGGAGAGAGAGGACACCACTCAGCACCTAGCAAGGTTCAATGCCTAACAAAAACAAACCTAGAAAGAACAAAAATACGGCTGAGAAGGCATGCATGGAGATTCTTTCGTTGGAAATTCGAAAATCTAGAAAGACATCTAAGGCATGAAATTGTTCAAGAAAGTCCTTACTGAGAGGTGGTGATCTCGCTTGCTTGCTGGGAGAGAGGAAGCTTCTGGACCACCTTTTTTCCCCAGATAGCGAGCAATCACTTAGCAATGAACACTACTGAAAGCGCCCGAGAATGACTATCCCTTACGGGAATCGAACCGTGTCTTCACATGAAAGACATGTCCTAACCACTGAAACGAAAGGGACCAAAAAGCCATTCTTCATATACCATCACTCCGAAATAGAAGTGTTGTCGTTTTGTTTCTATACGCAATCAATCTTTCGTTTGTGTTCATGTTGGCGATTTCTGATGTGAATTCGGCCTCACGTAGCTCGCCTTACTGCGGGTTCCCTTACCGATCTAGTGACACACCACCACGCCCGCCCCTTCCCTTCTCCGATCATAAAGCTTCTGATCTCTATCTCTATATTTTTCTTTCATCTTCCCTTCATAATAAATAAGAGCAAGGTATATATTGGGCTTAGGTAATTGCTGCTAAATAAGTAAGATATACTCAGTTAGAAGTTTGGATAATAGCTTAGCTTAGCACACTAAGTTAATTGCACTAACTAAGTTAGACACACTTAGAAATCGGTAGACACAGCAGTTGAATTGCAGCTGAATAAGTTAAAACCGTATATAATTCTTTCTAATTCAAAAATGAAATTCTGTTATGGATGAAGTAATCGAATGACAATGGTTACATTGCGAAAACCGGAAAACCATCGATTACCTTTTGAATCAAAGTAGCAACGAGCCAGTACTACGACTACGGGGGGGCGTAGACAGCCCTCGTCGCTGACTATCTCTAAACTAAAGTGGGTGGCTTGGTAAGCAAGCTACCTTCAGCATTGGTCAATCCCTATCAATAATGGCCGGAATGGTGAGGAAGGAGGCCCTCGCCTCCCCTACTTCAATGGAAAGGGGGGCCCTTTCACATCCGCTCCTCTAAACTACCTTTTGCCCAACATATCACGAACGAAGACAGAAAATAGCGTAGATAGGAGGAGGAAACGAACCAACCCGCTTGTCCTGATCGGAACAGATTGAAGAAAGAAAGAGAATGCGCCCCTTCCGTCCAGGGGACATCGTCGGAGAACAATGTCTGGGACAGGGTGAGTGTAGTTGGTTACGCCCTCTAAGTGTTGGTTCTTCTATATTTAGATTCTGCTTTCAAGATCTATATCTAGAACAAGAGAGAACCCCGGCATATATCCATTTGAAAAAAGAGATGAATAATAGGGCGGAGCCACCTGAAGGAAGAGATCGACGATCCCCTGCAATCTTTTCTAAGCAAGAAGCGAGAAAAAGGGCATTCTATTAGAAAGTCAAGGCTCCTTATACTATCTATAGCGATCCCTATATTATATAAAGGCTACCTCGTTGCGCCCTCGCCATTCTCTTGTTTATCATAAAGGAAAGTTACGCCTTTGACAATCTTACTGACTTAAGTAAAGGGGTATCCGCTCAAAACATGCGAAGAACGTCCGAGACGCTTATATTATAGAAAAGAAAGGATCGTTGAGCCATAACGCCGATAGGCTCAAGTTCAAAGACTGAAGCAGCTAAGATAGGCGAAGAGGTGACGAGCTGAATCACTGGCGTAGGATCAGTGTCGATAGACTCAAATAGCGCAGAGTATCTGCGCCGGGGGAGTGCAGGCTTTTGAAAGTTGGGGGCCGTAGTATCGAAGAGCTGTCGTAAGACGACTCAGTTACGTAGTCGCTAAAGCGAAGCTTTAGGGCACAGAGGGTTTACCCTCAGCAAAGGAGAAGCGCAGGTTCTTTACCTTGCGCCCTTCGGGCTCAACTCTATCGAGCCTCAAGTCTCCACGAGACGCAGGGGCGCCGAGCTGAGCCCGTAGGTACGTAGTTCGCTAAAGCGAAGCTTTAGGGCTCAGTTTCGAAGGCAAGCATCTTAGATGCGCAGGGGCTTTAGAGCTGAGTACTGAGTACTGAGTACTGAGTACTGAGTACTGAGTCGTCATATACCACTCGACGTACACTCAGTCTTCGAACGTCTACGACTCAGTCTTTTCGAACGTCATAACGACTCAGTGGCGCAGAGCATCCCTAAAGCTTCGCTTTAGCGACTATACTGAGTCGTCTTACGACTCGCTCTTCGATCCTACGGGCGAAGACTGAGTCGTCATACGACTCAGTTCAGTTTCGAAGAGGTGGGCCGTTAGCCACAGTGTCGGAGGACTCAAGCCTTGCCGCAAGGCGCAGAAAAAGCTTCTCTTTGATAGCGGTCATGGGTTGGTTCTGAAAGGATCTGACCGTAGATAGAGACTGAAACCCGTTCGGGGGTAAGGGCGGATGTAGCCAGTGGATCAAGGCAGTGGATTGTGAATCCACCACGCGCGGGGTTCAATCCCCGTCGTTCGCCCATCAATAAATGTTGTTACGAAGACACAAGCAACCTAGAAAGCATTTTTTCAGCTTCGTTTCATTCAAACGCATCCAACAATTGGTATCCGATTCAAACATAGAACCAATCGCCTTGCCTACTTGCTGTTTGCACAAACAAGAATGGCTGATCATGAATTCAGTTTTTAAAGACCTCACTAATCTTACTTCACTTAGTGAAAAATGAATGAAATGAACCCCCGTGAAGAGACAATCTCCCCTCCCTTTGCCTTTGACTCAAGGGGAGCCCCTATAACGTAAAGACTTGACTTCACTGTGTGAGAATAAGGCTCTACCCTTCTTTCTAATAAGAAATGTTGGTTACAACCTAGTTACAGAAGACCCTAGGTATTACACTATTACACTGAACCGGCACTGCTATTGTCTTGTCGGCTCCTACCATTCGTTCTTCGCTCGCTCGTTGAGTGCCATTGCCATAGGGGAAAAGAACTTTAGCTCTTGGAAAAGACCATGTTGTATTGATTTGCATAGTACCATGAAATCCATGTTCTTCGGATGAAGATTGCATGCGCATTGATATTGTTGATTCCTATTGTACATGATATGCATGAGCACTTGCTCCCTACTAATGGACCTCTTGAGTGTGTTCTCTTAAAAAGGTTGAAGAGGAAGCCCCTAAGGTGGAAATGAAGCCTCTTCCCTCCACCTTACCTTGAAATATGCATTCTTGGGGTATCCGTGATTGTTCATGCTTCTCTTTGGATGATGAGCAAGTCGGTAAATTGGTTGGAAGTCTTTAGAAAGCGCCAAGTGGCTTTGGGGTATACCATAGATGATTTGAAAGGAATTAGTCCGCGGCTTTGTGTATGCATCATATTGACTCGAGAGGGTGCTAAGCCAAGCATTGAACGGCAAAGGAAGTTGAACCCATCCATGATGGGGTGGTTAGAAGGGGCAACTCCTTTCCTTGATGCGGGGGGTGATTTACCCAAGGCAAACTCAAAGTGGGTTGCCCCGGTTATCTATTCTATTATGCGCTATTCGAGATCGGCCTGGGGGAAGATTCTTCCTGTGTACCCCTTCACCAACTCATGACTAAGCAAAATTTGTCAAAGATAACTCTACCTTTAACAAAAGCAGATTGGCTTTCCCCATAACAGTACCCAAGACAGATTGCATTCTATTTGATAGCACCTTGGAGATAATCTTATACAAAACCGAGCAACAGGCAATAGGCCTATAGTCTCTAATGCTGCTAGCTTTTCAGTTTTAGGAAGCAAAGTAACATAAGTACATTTATTGGCCTAGGGACTTGCCTGAGTTGAAAAAACTGGACAGCTTCAATCACACTAAACCAGCAGACTTGTAAAAGAAAACTTGTAACCATAACTGGGGCCTTCAAGGGTCCATACCAAACAAGGCCTCAGTGATTTCCTTAGCAGTCAACCCTTTGCGAAGAGTTTCTCGATCAGCAATAGAAAGCAAACCACCCCTATGAACAAAGCTCGAGCCACCATAGCAGGAAGGGGCGGGCTGCCATTAGAGATTTATAGAAACAGACCACTTCCCCTTGACTTGGCACTGGTTTACACACCTTGTACCATCTTGCTTGACAAGGAGCTTAATGGCCTGCTAGATTTCCTCTCTCTAGCATAAGCATGGAAAACTGAGTATTAGAATCTCCAAGCTTCACAACAATCAATCCTAGCTTTTTGATGCCATATTCTTTCCGTCGTCTATACTAGACGCTATTTGTCTCTTCGATACTGAGCCCTACGCCAGTGATTCAGCTCTGCCGCTTCTTCGCCTGCCGGCGGCTGCCCAACTCTAAAGATACTGAGTCGTAACGCAGGAAGTGGGGAAGTCTCTATTCCCATCAGTCTAAAACGCTTCTTTCTTCTTCAGTTCGCTAATTCAGCTATAGGCTTTGCTTTCTTTCTTCCTATCTAACACAAGTCTCCAGCTCCTTCCTGGGTCGATAGCTTAAGTTTGGTTTCAGAGCGCACGCTATAGAGTAGATAGATACGGCGGAGCGAAGAGTAACGTTAATAAACTTTGGGACGAAGAGCGCCCTATATACTATAGTGGCGATTTGAAAAGAAGAATACAATTTGCTAGTCCTTTCAAGAAGACAATCTCCGTCCAGCGGAGTTGTGGACTCAAAAAGAAGACTGGGTAATATCGATAGACAACAATTACAATTATAAGTGCGAGAAGAAGAAAAGAAGAGAATCAAGCGCGCATGAGAAGGAAGCTCGAAGAGACAAGTTGATAGACGCCGGGTCATTAAGCCCTCTCACATTCCATGAAGCAACTATCATCAGCTCAATAAGGATTGTCATCTGAATCCTCCTCCTCCATATCCTTATCCTCAACAATCTCCTGCAACTGACCTAGAAGAAACCCCTGACATATGCTTATGTGAAGTGACATTTAGCAGGGCCTCTTTCCCTTATCTCTCCTCCTAGTACAATCCTCCATCCCCCATCATCATCTGAAGAAACATGCTGAGGTGACTGATGGAGGAGTGGTAACCTGGTTGGAAACACCTGCAATTAGAGAGCGAGCAGCTGGTTCCTGCGTTTGCCATTAATCTCAAGCCCTGGTGCAGTTGAGCCTACAATCTCAGCAGAACCAACCCGTGCATCCCTAATATCTCAGTACGGTTACCCTCAGAGTTCTTAATATATGTTTCTGGCTGGCTCAGGAAGCTTCTCCTTCTGTTTAGGAAACCCAAACCTGGCGTTTTTGAGGAGCTTCTGTGAAGGAACGGGTCCTGTCTTCTTCACAGGCAAATATGACCTACTAACTGAATTTCTTACAAAAGAGGGGGTAACCAATCATATGTCACAGCCTGGATCAATCAGACCACCATTAGGATCTCAACCTGAACCTTCTAGTCTTGTGTCACATCCAACTCTATAAGGACACGAGCAAAGGACCACCGCAATTGCTTGGTGGTACATGAATCTGCAAATAAAGGTACACCCAGACAAACACACAATTCTACTCAGAGAGTCAGGGTCCAGCAGTTCAATGGAAAGATTAGGAAACCGCACCCATACCCTCAAACCTCTTTGTGGAAATCAAAATCAGAGCCTTAGCCCACACTTCAGATCAGACAATTTCTCAATCTCAGTTCAAGTTTAGCAACTGAGCATCCATTACGCATTTCAGGTGAAATAAATGACCCTAACAGTGAATTTGTTACCTGAAACCACATGAGCCCAGTGTAGTCACCGGAGTCGCACCAGAGCTCTGTTCGTGAGTGACTGTTCCATTGGTAGCTGATTGCAATAACTCCTGATTCCTTCAAGGTTGAAACAGCATGCTGCTAGGAAGATTCCCAGCACTAGGCCGATCCAGAGGAATCCTCCAGTTCATCCACTAAATCCAGCGCTGCACCCACATTGCGGCGAAACCCTAGTCGAACTAGACTGTTGTTGTAGCCGTTGCGTAATGAAGCAATGAAGATGACGAAGAGTAGCTTTCCATCGGAAAACGGAACGTGCGAAACCAGAAAATTCATGAGAGAAAAAAAGTCAAGGATTCCGTGTTTTTGTTTCTCCTAGGTTGTTCCCGTCAATTGGTAGTTTTTCTCTAACCTAGCCTTCTCTTTTCTATGCTATTTCATTACCTTAACCTAGAATATGAGCCTTCTTTCCGGCGTAGATACTCAGCCTTACTCTAGTCTATTAGGCTCTTCGAACCTTAATTCCAAGTGCACACATCATTTGACCAGTCTAGCAGCATAGTCATTCTCTTCCATTTCCTCCTCACTATCCATTTCATGATCTCCTCATCCTCATTGAGCACATGAAAAGGATTCTTCCAGACTTCGGCTACGCCCCTTTTCGATCTTTTTTTGGACCACTTTCCAGCCTTCCTGTGCTTCATCATTAAATTACAGGAGCATGATATTAGGTGAGTAACATTAGTCTTAGCCGGAACTTCCTGAGTCTTCTTAACAACCCACTTTCTTAGGTTGTTTAGAGCTTGCATTCTTTACACGGGGGCCCAATCATCACATGAATGTCCAACCAGTTACATTTCTGACAAGGAGTCCAATCGTACCAAACTTCTTGCTTAAACATTCCCTTCCCTCTTTACCATATGACTTCAGGCAGGGCACGTACATCCATTTCCACTAATAATCTAGCAAATGAAATTCTAGCTTTCTTCAGTTGGCACCAAATCCTTACTTATTTTCTCTCTCTATACTAGCCATTTTCTCTCTAAGACGGAGATTCCCCATCTTTTGGGAAGAGAGTTTCTGTTTCATGCTAAGAAAAGATCTTGTCCTGCAGACAGTCTAAGTCAAACACTCCTTAGGAGAACTACCCCACCCATTTCTCACCATGAGGAGTAGCTTCTTTTGTTGTCAATGCTAATGCTAAGTCTCCTATGGTCCTGTCTCGACCCTGGTGAAATGACTCTGAAACTGAGTTTGTAAGTCATACCAGGGAGATTTATAAACAAAGAAAAGCAGTCCGGTTAGGGTTGGGATTTGGTTGGATTCCTGTTTCCAAACCCACTACTAGGTTGTGATGTTGTGGGACTGATAATTCCTGCCTTGGGGCTGGTGTATGTATGACCGTGTGCCCCTTGTTCATGCATGGGAGTCTGCGGAAGACTTCCCATGGCTTGTGCAGTTCCATTTGCAAAGAGATTTGGGATTCTCTCATTAGGCGGTTGTGATGGGCCGGCTTGAGAAGCTGGCGCCTGATATGGGGGCACGGATTATGAGAATTCAAGGAGGTTGAATTGTTTTGGCCAATCGGAGTCCAGCCTGCTTCAGATCCGGCTCCAAACCCTCATTCCTTCTTTCTTTGCCTTCTCATGCCCCTTCAGCGCTAGGGGAGGGAATTGCCCTAGACGTATGCTGAATCGGAATTTGTGGGCCTGCAGGCCGAAGTTCCTGATTAATCTCACACTTGGGGGATGTACAACCGGATATCCCAAAGGTGCTACTTCAACTCTTGGTGTTCTTACGGATGTTTGAACCTTTCTTCTCTAAGGCTTTAAGGAGCTTGTCGTTTAATTGAGTTTCTCACTAAAGGCTCTAACGTCGGTCGCCACGCTCTTAGAAAGAGCTACGTTGGTAGCATTCAAGGTCTCATTGATATGACGGATGATCCTATCGGCCTGTCTAGTTACTGACGTCTGAAGGTTAGCGGTTAATTCTTCAGAATATCCGTAAATACTGACGCGGACTCTTGAGTCAGTGCTCTATATTGGCCATCGAACTGCACCCTTTGATCATCTTTCATCTCATCCATAATCCCTTAAACAATATCCACATATCTCGTGTATATTGTGTTTCAAATTTCTGTTTTTCTCGTCTTTGCGGGGTTGTGTCTTCATTCCTTAAGGACCAAGGGACCCCTGTTCATTCGGGACAGTTTCAAAATCATAGGACCCTTCCAGAACATTTAAAGTCAGGCCGGTTTTCAGAATTGAATTCAGATGTTCAACCATGTTCTCTTCCTCCTGATGGCCTTTCCTGGCAGATCTTTTTGGAGCCATTATAGAAAACGTTTTTGTAAGTGAAATCAAAGAATTTAGGAATTACAAGAGATTGGTCGCCAAAAACTTGTTGGTGCAAAAATGCAAACAAGCCAATACACCCCTATTTGATCGCTTAGTAAGAACAAAGCAAAGAACACGAATTGAAGTCAATATGCAATAATTGTTAATTCAAAGAACTTGCTCACAAATTAAAGGATAACAACAGACTGACAATTGCATTCGATTAAGAAGATAGAAGTACCCTCCATAGTCTCTACAATTGGAAAGGGAAGGCTCCAACTACGGGCGCATGCTAACCTACACGGCGCTAAAACTCAACTAAGCTAGTAAGCCTAGATTGCTCAGGAACTAAAGCTAAGAAAGCGAAAAACGTAATTGCAAATGTAAATTTGTGTTGATCGATGGATGTCTTCTTCTACTGATGCTGCTTCTATTTATAGAGATTTCCTTCCGAGTCTTGAAAGTAACCGTCGGCCTTCTAGAATCCCACGTTCTTCCAGCAACCGCTCCTTTAAAGAAAATCAACCAGGAGACATTTATCCTGCTCATCTACAAGCTACATGAAGAGAACCTCTCTAAAAACAGCAGAACCTCTTTACAATGACCATTAAACACCTTACCATTCCTCTGCAACCACACAGCATAGATGGTCTCAGCCCACACATAGCATACACCTTCCTCCGGAGCTAGTCTTCCTACACTGCAGAATTGCAAACTTAATTTAATTTATCCAGGTCATAACTGATCTTTGAACTTGCAGAAGATTCGAACATGCTCCAGATACCCCTAGAGTACTCCACTAAAAAAAGAATTGCTGCTCAGTCCCACAGTGCACAAAACACAGCTTGGATCACACACATTCCACTTCAATCTTCTTCCTTTCTTTCTTTTACTAGCTAGTCCTTCTCCCGTAAGCTTCGCTTAAGCGACTACTACCTTCTTACTAAGCTAACATTCATCCATCTTTTCTTCTGACTTAAATCGTATCAACCTATCAAATCATATTAAGTCGAAGAGCTGAGTTGATAGACTAGAGGCGAAGAGCTTTAGTATTACTATGCGCCGGGTTGAAAAGCTTTTCTTTTTTTCTTTTAACGCTTCAATAGATCTAAATAGAATAAGTGCGTAGAGCTGAGTCGATAGACGACTCAGTATCGAAGACTGAAGCATCGGGCGATAGACTCAGGGCTTAAGCAGGCCTTTCCTTTCGGCAATTGCATGGAATACTTATCTGGATGTCTGCATGAGCTTACTCTTAACCAACCCAATTTGTTCACCCTAGGTGTAAAAGTTGGCTATTACATATATGATTAAAGCAGATGATTTGTTGTTATTTGCTAGAGCTTCTCCTCTGTCAGCTAGCTTGTTGTACCAGGCTTTTGAGAAGTTCTCCTTTGGCTTTAGAAAAGAGTTCAGTTTAATTTGGTGGTGTTCCAGCTGGTGAGCAGGCTCTCATTCAGGGTCTTTCCCATTCCCATAGGGTGCCTCCCTATTAGGTATCTGGTGTCCCACTCACCTCCAAAAGCTCTCTGTGCAGACTGTAAACCCTCATTGTTGGAAGAATAAGGTGTTTGGACCACAAGGGTTTTTCTTATGCTGGGAGGTTCAACTTTAGAAAGTGTGTGTATTTTGGAATGCAAACTTATTGGGCTCCCTAAGAAAAGAATTAGAGTGAAGCCTGCGCATCTAAGATGCTTGCTCTTCGAAACTGAACTGAGTCGTATGACGACTCAGTCTTCGCCCGTAGGATCGAAGACTGATTCGTAAGACGACTCAGTTACGTAGTCGCTAAAGCGAGCTAGGGCTCAGCTCTGGCGCCACTGAGTCGTATGACGTTCGAAGACTGAGTCGTATGACGACTCAGTACTCATTACTCAGTACTCAGCTCTAAAGCCCCTGCGTCTCTACGAGACAAATAGCGCATAGTATCTGCGCCGGAATAGACTTTTTCTTTTCACTAACTTTTCCGCTCAATAACTGCAAAAACTGCAAACGAAGTAGGATCCTCGTATATACTCAGTTGAGCGATTTAGTTTAGCGAACAACATGTTCATTCCTTAAGCTTCTAATAAGCTTTAGCTATTACATATCCTATTCTATCTAACCTTAGCCTTAGATTCTCTATGTTCTAACTAATCATACTGATGTTCCATATCATTTGGGTCAACTGTACATCAGCAAAGAGTTCAGTTAAGCATAGCCATATCAGTTAAGACTGTGCTATTAGATATGCTAAAGCTACTCTAGACTCCTTGACTTCGTTAACACTTAGAAGAAAGCATTAGATTAAACCACATCTATATCTATTATATTAAGCTTCGTCTATAGTCTATACTAGACTTTGGCTACTAGTCAAATCGTATCAATCTATCATATCACTGACTTCGATAAGATACTGATCTAAAATCCTTACTAACTATCATATAACCAATCTATCAAATCATATTATCATATTAAATTGTCTCTCTTTCATCCAAATAAGCATAGCTTAAGCTATTAAGCTTCTAATTAGCTAACTAACCTATTCTTAGGCAGAATTCTTAGAATAGAGATGGATCGAAGAACTTAGTTGCTAGACTTGGAACTTATTCACCGAAGGTTGATAGCTTAGTAGCTGTCTTGAAGTTGAATCTAATTAAGACAGAAGGAATAAGGCTCTATCTAACTAACTCCTAACTCTATTTAGTAGTCCTAAAGCTTCGCTTTAGCTATTACATAACCAAAACTACGTACTTCTCTTACGAATCGGAAATACAAAAAAGCTAAATACGTCAACGACCCTCGAGCAAGCAAGCCAGACGATTAAGGTCCCTAACTCTATTGCCCGAGAGAATAGAGAAGAGAAGCTTTATTCCCTGCCAAGGGAGGAGAAGGCAAAGGAAGAGTCAACAATAGGCGCATTGAGCCGATAGGCGAGGGATTGAAAGTCTAGTATAGACGCCGGGAATGAAGGGTCAAATTGGTTATGTAATAGCTAAAGCGAAGCTTTTGGATATGAGCAACAGAGTTGAATGGGTGTTTCTCGATATCTTTGTTGATCTTATTATGAAATCTCTATTGGTCACCATCTAATTCTTTTAAGCCAGGACGAATCTAAAGTGTAGCTAATGAGAAGGGATTATAGATGAGGTGATAGAAATAGAAATTGACTTCCCCGCCTCTCAAAAGAATTATATACATGGATACTTAGTTTGGTACGTAGTCGCTAAAGCGAAGCTTTAAGATCTTTAGAGCTGAGTCGTCTTACGCCTCGTTACGTAGTCGCTAAAGCGAAGCTTTAGGATCTTTAGAGCTGATGTCTTACGACTCAGTGATGTAGCTGATATGTGAAATGAAAAAGATAAAAGATAGTGTCCTCGTTGCTAAAGATCTTGCTACCCGAGACTAGTAATAGCAGCTAAAGCTAGTAAGACTAGTAAGCATAACCATATCAGTTAAAGTTCTCCAGCTAACTAAAGACAGGGAACAAGAAATATCTATTATACTCTCAATGTGTAAATCTAGAATCTAGTCTTTAGTCGCTAAACGGAAGCTTATGGAAGAAGCTGCTATTGAATAAGAATTTACATATTGATATGAAATGACATAAGTAATAAGTAAGTTGTACGTAAAGGATCGAAGACACAAGCCGTAAGGAAGAGAACCCTTTCTTTCTTTATCCTAACTGACGCTAAGCCGGTCTGCTTCCATTCTCGAACTTATTCTTAATCTCCACCCGACTCGGGGACCATTCGGAGTAGTAGGTTTCCCCATTCTTTATCTAACTCTGAAAATTCCTAAACTTCGCTTTAGCGACTACGTAACTGAGTCGTAAGACGACGATATGAACCTCTTCGATACTGATTCGTAAGATTCGATCTACTTTCACTTCAGAATCTGTACTTCACCTGGGTTAGGCTTTCAACTGGGCCAAGGGAGAATTCCTTCTTGTAGCTAATAAAGGGTCGATAGAGTCAAGAGGGTGAGCCGCTTAACGGGACTTATCGCTGCTACAATGCTACGAATAACTAGACTTTGAGTCAAGACGTACCTGCCTGCTGCATGAATGAATAGAATATAAAATAGCGGATTTCTCTGCATCTAGGGTTCTGGCTTGAATCGGCCTAACGCCTGCTTTCGATGGCAATCAAGGATTGATTTATGAAGGGTATCCGTACTTACATAGCTGTAGATTGGTCCATTCCCGTAAGTGAATTTTCTTACCATTAGGACAAAACAAGATGACCAATGCTGGATTAACTGCATCAGTATGACCTCTCACCCACTTCCTAGGAGGGTTGTGAAAGGCACTCTTCATATGCAAATCACAGCAAAGAAGCTAAGGCAGCGCTTTTCTGTCAGAGCTTCTACAAGCAACTCTCAAGAAAACCAGTCTATAAAGTGCCAGGTCTGGCTTTTCCCAGCATACCCCCTCTGGTTCCTTTCCAATCCAACCAAATTGCATATATAGCCTCAACAAACAAGTCTCAATTTCTCTGTTTTGCTACCAGCAAAGCAAACTTAGCAGCTGATTCAGTTCTTCTTGCAGAGTTTTCACATTTCTCCCCTTGCTCTAACAATGCAGTCCAACACTAAATCACATTCAAAAAAGAGATGAGCCTGGACTCATCAGCCGCTGCACAGAGCATACATCCAGGCGAGAAGAAGTTAGACACATTGTCTTTAGACTTGAGCTTATACCATAGGGAAAGCGAAGAGGCGACAGAGCTTCGCCGATAGGCGAAGAGAAGAAGAGACAAATAGCGTAAGTATCTACGTCGGATCGGATTGAATCATCTGAAATGAATAAGAGAAAAAACCCTTGATCTCTAAAGCTAAAGGTGAGACTGATAGTAGCATAAGAAGAAGAAAGTAGCAAATCTCGTAAGAGAATAAAATAAGGATCTTTAGAACTGACCGACAGGCGAAGTAGCGGCAGAGCTGGGCCGATAGCGAAGTCTCGAAAGAGCAAATAGCTAGATAGGCGAAGGATTTAGTAATCAATCAGGTCGTTCTACTGCTTTAGCTTCACTGTCTTATACTACACTATCTCCGACAGCTAAGCTCCTTCCGGCCGGACGTGTGGTAAACTAGCGTGGGTTAACAGAATGTCTGTATAACTGCAGATGTATCTGGTTTCTTAGTAGATTCTCTTAGTACACGTACTCGTTTCTTCTTTATCATTGAGTTCTTTCTTGTAAGTATATCATTAAATTCATATCTCTTTTACTCTTCTTTCTTTTCTCTCTACTAGATTCCATCTCTTTCATTTTCTTTCTATCTCTATCCTTTCCTTTGAGACACTTCTCATTAAGAATTTGTTGTCTGCAGTTTCATTAGCTTTTTCATTAGTGATTTGGCTACCACTTTTCCAATGTTGTGATCTACCCTACGCATATCATTTACTTCAATGGGTAAAGTCTTTCCATCAGGTTGAGTAATCCTCTTACTGTTCAGTTTAATCCCCAAACTGTAATCATATTCTTTAACACCGACAGTCAGGTTGTCCCAATCAACCGTGAATTGGTTTTCTTTAATCGGACGACAGCCAATGAAGGAATCTTGTTTCATCAAAAAGTGATAGCGCTCGCTATCGCATAACTCCGTTTTAGTGCTATTTGGGTTATACCAAATCTTCCATAAGAGTGAATGAATAAGGATTTTATAAACAAATGACAAAGCTTCATTTCCTCTTTCTTTGCCTGTAATCGACTCTCGAAGTGATAATACATAGTCTTTGAAAGGGCTTTCCTTTTTCTCGAAGAGGTACCCACTGAGTGGAATCGCATTGTACCTAATTACCATCCCAGACTGGCTTACCTCCAGGTATATGATACTCTTCAATTATAAAAGGATAGAGAGAGTTCACATCGTAGTAGTACAGGTTTTCACCCTTTGGGATATATGCGTCGGTATGACCACCATAGTACCCCCTTCGAATGAAGGAATCTTCATTCCGATTTGGGATATGAATAAGCAAAGCTCCTCGTTGTAGAAATTCATACGAAAGATACCAACGCCACTGAGGATACAGTGATCCAATCCACAATGTCTACCTTGAAAGCTCCCAATATAAGCTTTGGGCTTTTTGCATGACACCTCCAAGGAGTATAATGTCCTGCTTCATATATTCTATGACTTCCTCTCTCTTTTCAGCTAGATTCCATAAATTTATGGAATTATGGTCCAAGGAACCTTTATTTCCCAACTCTGGGCATGATTCTTCGCAAGGGAGTTGAGACTACTCAAAAGAAGATTCAATGATTCTCTGAAGCGGAATAACATTCTTTTTTATAAAGACAACGACCTGATCGAGTCGATGGTTTCTCATCAGAGTTTAACCCCATATTTTTCATTATGCACTATGAGGTGCTTCAGCAAGAAAATTCCATCGAGCGTGAAAAGTTATGGAAGTAGACCGTTTGAATCTCCGGATTCTGCCTATAAATGGATATTATTCCTTTTAGAAAGTCATCCATTACCCGATCCTTTCTTTATGGGTTGGGTATATTATTGGTGTATAATCAGTACTGTAGTAGTAAATATTACTGTCCTTAACAGGTACACCCGACGACAATCATGACACCAGCAGCCTTCGGAGAATGAACTTCTACCGAGGAAGGCTGGAACACCTCCCCTTTGTAGAGTACGTGTTTCGGTATCGGCTACCAATTCAGTCCTTTTGTACTGTTTTTCAGTGCTGGGTAGGATAACTACGATTTCGATGTTTGACATCTCGAGCCGAATAGGTTCGATATCCTTTAGCTGGGAAGTTTTTTTCTGGCATTCCAGAATGCATTTGACCCTTTCCTCTAATGATAGAGAGACCTATTCTCTCATCTTCCTTCCACAAAGACCCAGAGGGCCATCTCACCATACAAGTTCATATCGTTCACTAATGTAGTTACCGCTCGGGATCGAAGAGCCATATCGTCGTCTTACGACTCAGTTGAGCTGAAATCGAATCTGGATCGTTAGAGCTGAGCCGATAGGCTCAGTATCGAAGAGACAAGTCTAGTAGAGACGCTACTGCCTCTAAAGATACTGAGCCCTATGGGCGATATTCAGCTCTGTCGCGCCTAGATACATCTATCTATATATTATATTCAATTCCGTGAGGCTTCGTAAAGTGCTTCTTTCGGAGTTAAACTATGCTTTCTTGCCTATCATAAAGCTGAGCAAATAACCGACGATGGGATAATACGAGGGAAACCAGACCGGAATAGGTAAGCGATCAAAGCCTAAGAGATACCTATAACAAGGGCTAGAGTACTTTGACCAGGATCCTCATCTTATTTGCTCAATAGACACCACCTTGAATATTCAATGGATGAACAAGGTTCATCATTTTTAGCCCTATTGGTCAAGCCAAAAAGATGAGGAAAGAAAGACTGAAGAAAGGTGTCCTCGTTATTACTCCACCTTGAAACCCGTTGATCCATCTATCTTGATATGCTCAGGGCGAAAAATAGATAGATGAGGTCCCCCGATAAGAACTTGTTACAAATAGGATAATATTTAGTCC
>PYUH01000223.1:747866-770366 GCA_016808085.1 Suaeda aralocaspica
CACCCATTAAAAAGCTTTCCGTCGAAGGTGACGGGAAAGCTAATAGTACCAGAGACAAGAAAGAATACTAAGGAAACTTGGTCAGTTCCACTCACGTGTAAACCAAGAAGAAAGGAACACTACTGTGTAACCGATAATGTTGGTCTACCTTAGACTCAAGTACTTTTTATTCTCGAAAAAAGAGAATATGACTAATATTATCCCGCCGTCATGATAGTGAGTCTATATAGTCTTTACTGAGGTCTTGACTATTGGAATATTATGATTAAGGAATACTGGTGCTATTATCCTCATTACGTTGATTGTCAGGTTTTCTGGCCTTTGACCTTCTCTTCGTAGGTTTGACTAGTAGCTTTCTTCCTTTTTAGACTCAATATTCCGTGATGGCCTACAATCACCCAAGGGTCAACATTGATGTCCCTTAACTGCCCTATGGTATTGATGATAATATTGTCTTGTTCATCTGAAATGGATAATATGAAGATGGCTAGTGGGGACAGTTAAGGATGGGTCCTATCCGTTGGTGTTCTTTTCTATCAACTAGTCTTCAATATTAGTTGTACCTCTTGGGTCATCTGGATTGGTTAATATTGCCCAGTCGGTTATGGGTATCGCCGGTTGCTTCCATAGGTCTGCTCCTTACTCTTCCGACCGGAGCGCTCATGAATCTCAACCTGTAATATTGAAGTACTTTTCAGCTGTAATTTGCCCTTTTTCACTTTCGCATTTGAGAAAGTTCAACAGACATTCAAATCAGCCCTTATAAGCACGTTGGTTAATACCCTTCCACGTGAACCAATATTATATTGTTCATTGACCTGTTGATAGCAATATTAGGTGAACAATATATATTATCTGTCTGCTATTCGATATCAGCGTGATGATCGAGGCATTCCCAGCATTCCCACTTGATATTCGCCGATCAAATATTTTGCTAATCTTGTCATACCCATATATCCCGAACATGATAGTTGTTATCACGTGAAGGAAATATGTATGAACAATCTTTTAATAGACTCAAGACCTCTTAGTCTCAACGCATTCACCTAATATTATCTAGTCTGATCGATCTCTTCCATCGTCAGGAGTCCTACCCTTAGCCATATTTGTTATTACTCAGGTCTCAATAACAACTAACAGAACCGTCGGTTATTTCACCGAATCAAGATAAGTTTGACCTTCTCACACGCTTGATGAGAGATTGGGCAAATAGAACTCCTAACTATCTCTCATCTTCCAATGGTAGCTTCTATAACTTGCTATCAAGTGGGTAACTTCTCATTGCGAGGCTTGTTCTGACCCCATAAACATATTATCATCAGGAGTTCGTCAGGATCCATGCCCCTGCTTACCAATAACCTGGTGCCCCGGCATGATGAACAAATATGTTTTTGTTAGGCATTGAACCTTAGCTTAGGTACTGGTAGGAATGACTTGCCTATGATGTCAATAAGGCGAGAAGCTAAACATTCACTGGTTCTTGAACTTACTTTATAGGCTCGCTATCAACTCCACGGAGGTACATCTTGATTCGTCTAGAGCGAAGAGTGTGTCAAGGAAACTTCCCAGTAAGAGGATAATAGAGAAGAAGTAGAAGGACTAAAAATAGGAGTAGAAGAGTTAGTAGAAAGGGGAAAGATAGGAGTAGGGGCAGGACTTGTGGCTGAAATAGAAGGAAATAGGGGAGGGAAAAAGGGAATAACTACAAGGAAAGGAAAGAGAATACCTACTGCTAAGAAAAGGGATAACTCCTGCTTCAACAGCCACAGACAGCTCCAATAGCTTCGATAGCTGCATTAACTTCAACAGCTGCAAGAACTACAGAAACCGCAGAAACTGCATCGGCTTCAATAGCCTCAACAGCTGAATTAGTTACAACAACAACAGACAGAAGGAACCTTGACTGACGCTACTCCTTGTCGGAAGGCAGGTCCGTAGGAGAAAAGAAGAAAGTCAAGTCACAAAGCTAAAGGTGATACAGAGAATCTTCAAATATCGGTATCGGAAATAGAAGAAGGCTCGAAGATGCGGCGGGAACGAAGCTGAAAGTCTAGTATAGTAGCCGGGTCGAACGAAATGAAGAATAAGAATTACATAAGTTCGGAGATAGATAGTCTCGCGCAGGAGTTGGGAATCCATAGCCTTTCCTTTAGCTCTAGTGAAGGGACGACCTTTGAGCCCTAATAGCATCACATCACCTACGTAATAAGAGGTCCTTACAAAGGTTAAGTCTACAGATATGTAAAAAGAGAAAGAAGTCAAATGAATGTGCAGAGTCTATGTACAGGTGGAAATTGCTCCTAGATAATTCTCATGATTGGTCTTAGTTCGACTAATGATCAAAGAGGTACGAACAAGAATTCCAAAACAACGCGGAGGCGGAGCAAGTATCAAACAAATTACCGGTTCAACTAAAGGCGAGAAGAAGTTAGGCACAGAAGCGACAGAGCTGAATAACGCTTATACCCATAGGGGAAAGCTCAGTATCCTTGGAGACAACCCGATAAACGATATCAGTGTGAGTTAAGCTTACCACCTTACTTGCTGTTGGAATTGCAGTTACAGGCAATAAATGAAGCTACTGAGGCCTTTATATTAGTTTTCTTAGTCGGACTCTATTCCTTGACCTTTAGTCAGGAGATGATAGCAAGGAGTCAGCCGCTACAGAAGCTACGGACAAGCTCGAAGAGACAAGCAAAGCAGGAAAGCAACTAGCTATGTTAGATAGAGAAGGAACTTCTCTATTCTTATTCTTCCCTGATGGAAGGGAATAGAGCGGCAGGATAGCTAGCTACTCCTACAAAAGGCAAGGCAACAAGCTTCACTTCAGAGTTAGAGCAGCAATAGCTACTACAGCTCAATAACTGCAAACGAAGTAAGACTGGAACAGCTTCAACTCGTATAATCAGTACGAATAGCTTAGCTACTACTAAACAAAAGAAAGAAGCAAGGCAAGAAGGAAGGACATAGTAGTAAGTCCTACGGAATACATACTCCTAAGAGTTAGCCCGTAGTAGAGATAAAGAAGGAGAGCAGATCCTAGCAGCTAAAGAAGGACTTAGCCTTCTTCTTCCCAGTCTCTTAAAGAAAAGGAGAACAGATCCTAGCAAGCGAGTTAGAGTTAGTCCGGATGTAGACTCCTAATCAGTAGGGAAAAAGGAATAGCAGTTAAAGCAACGAGTTAGAGTCAGTCCGGATGTAGAAGACTCCTAATCAGTGTCGAGAAAGGCTGGAACTCCTGATAAGTCCGGATGGCCAGTCTTGTTAGATAAAGGTTCGAAGACCTACGCCTAATAAGTCTCATTAGCTAAAGAAAGGATGGAGACCCCGTTGTCGAACTTCATTAATCGTTTTTTCACGACTCAAGATTAGATAGAATATTTGGAGGACTCTTCTGTCCCAATCCGGAACCAAGTGTATAACTACTTACTGTTCAACATCACCTTAGCAACCATCGTGCTACTGTTACCAGATCATCTCTAACGATATGTATTTTCTCTTTTCTGATTCGGTCTTATAGGACCATTCCAAGATCCATATACAGTAGAATATCTTACCCCCTCCATCCCTTCCAAGGGACGAAGTCCCAACCAATAGAATTATAGCCGTTGCATAGAAGCCGGAAAAGAGGATACGCCCGTCTCTTAAGAATCCAAAACGCTCACTCAACGAGGGAAAGAACCTCTCCTGGGACCATTCCTTTAGCAGTTGAAGAAGGGGGGAGAACAGGTCTTAGCAGTTATAAGGCGAGTTAGAGAAAGAACAGGGACTTTNAGAAAGAACGGGGACTTCTGCATAAGTAGAAAGTCCGGCTGGAAACTCAGATAAGAATTCAAATTCGGGGTTAGGGGATGGCTTTACCGTTTCATATGTGCGGGAGAACATAGAAAGACCATCCGCACTAAACTAAAGGAGGAAGCAACCTTCAATCCTAGGATTTATAGGGATTTCTCTGCACTTCGCTTTGATATCAAGTTCTACTAAACATAGGATTCTGCTTTCTTCTTAGTCTAATCTAAAACAGAGAATTCCTTCTTCCCGGCGTCTCTACTAGACTTGAATCTTCGACCCAGCATCTCCCCTGTTTGACTCTGCCGAACCTTCTTCCTCTTAACGGCATTTCTGAGATTCTCTTCTTTCTTTCTGACGCCCGGCGGCTTTAAGTTCTTAAGATTGATAGGAATTCTTTCTCTTGCGGATACTCTGTATCCATTTGAGCCCGTGGCTTTCTCGATCTAATATTCCTGCGCATCTATTATGCGCTATTTGAGTCTATCGACGCTGATCCCTACGGGCGTTATTCAGCTCGTCAGCCTCTTCGCCTATCGGCGGCTGCTTCAGTCTCCGATACTGAGTCGTTTTACTTAGTTATGAAGCTCTGTCTAACTTCGCCTAACAAAACCAAACCAGAAGAAGGGAAGACGTAATTGAAATATGCACCTGGAATTAAATCACATTGGTATAAAGAGCCGGAAAGGAAGAAGAGCAGGGAAGAAGCAACGGACTGAGCGACGAAGCGACGGGATTGAGTCTCCTAGCGCAGGAGTTTTCGTCGCTGGATTAAGTTGACTTAGCTACTTGTCTGAAAGCGGAAACAGAATAGGAAGGTGATTCACTTCATTCGGTAAAGCTAGAAAGCAACCGAAGGTCTGAAATAAGTCTAGCCTGCCAAGGTTATGTAATAGAGGCGATAGTGAGCCCCGAAGAGTGCTTTTCTATTATTCCCGTGACTCGTTCGCTACGTATTCCAAAAGCTTCTAATAAGCTTTAGCGACTACGTATCCAATCCTTTTGTGTCCATATCTTCAATGCAAACACTATACCAAAAGCAACCTCGACGATCGTAAACTATGCTGATTAGCCACAGGTTCTTTACAGAACGACTCAGTCACCAACAACTTGACTTCCGACCCTGCTGCTGGAACACCAGCCTATTCCTAGCACACCAGATGTGATAAATTGACTCAGTGAACATCATAAGATACACTTTACACCTATCACTAGTACCTCTACTCATCCTAATAGCATGATGAACTTCAGCCTGAAAAGACTCAACCTGCCTGTTAATCTGAAGCAGCTGCAGAGAAGCTTGCCAAATGCCAGCAGAGACTGAGCAAGAGAAGAACAGGTGAGAAACTGATTCTGGATGAGAACCACATAAAGCACACTGAGTACTGCAATGAGTCCATCTACTGATTCTGTCAGTAGTAGCTGTTATGCAAGGCAAGCCATAGAATGAAAATGCTCCTTGGAGATGCCCTATTGCTACAAACCAATTTCCTCCAAGAGACTTTCTCATAATCACCATACAACTTTTTGTACATGCTACCAATGGAGAATTTAGATTGCTTTACCACTGCATGCCATCCTCCATAAGTGTCAATTAACCATCTAGACTAGACTCCAGGATCTTCTTCAAGGGCCAAGACATATTAGCAGGAATGGAATAGGAATGAAGATCAGCACCCTTTAAATTAGGGTCCACACTTAACTTATTATGTAAAAAACAGGAATGTTACTCAAATGGAGCCCCCCGGACAGGCTTCTTCGGTAATAAGGAGAATTTGGAATGCTTCTAAGTATCTATGAGGAGCTGTCTACTTTGAATAAGCCTCACTTTACTATTAGTGCTCTCTATAATCAGATGCGGGGTAGTTTTTCTAAGGTTCCTTGGAGGAGGATGATTTGCAACAACCATGCCCCACAAAAATGCCCTTTTATTGTATGGCTTACTTTGCTTGGTAGGCTCAGCACTTGTGATAACCTGCTAAAGGTGGGTGTCCACTGTGATCCTCTTTGCTGCTTGTGTGATTCAAGTGTGGACTCTCATCAACATTTCTTCTTTTCTTGCTCCTATTCCTTTTCCTTTGGAAGGAAATGTTGTTATGGATGCAGATCAGAAGGGATCCCTGTCCTTGAATGAGGTTCATTTAGTGACTCAGCACTTTAACTCCCGTTCTGTGCAGCATCAGATTTATAGAATTGGGCTGTTGTGGTGTACTTATTGTGGAGAGAAAGAAACCATAGGAAGTTTAAGAATATCAGAATGGACCCTCAGGCCTTGGTTGCTCAAGCTAAGTTGTGGGTCTGTATTAGGTGCTTTCATGTCAGGAAGCTAGCTAGGTGTAGTTTCCTGTACTAGTGTTGTATGTTTTCTTTGATGAGGAATCCTATCTTTCTTTCTTCAGGTAAAGTCTCCGAATATAGCTGTTACTGATAAGGTAGAAAAGCAAGGTTAGCTTTGGTAGTAAGCAACATCGGAAGGAACGAACGAAGTATTGCGAATGCAATAGTCCCAGCTGCCAGAATTTTTTAGAGACTGAAGCAGGTCGAGAGCCAGACAGGCTAACGAGCGAGTGTAGTTGCTTCAAAGCGGGATATGAAAAGGAACCGCTTCTAGGAGGACTGTCCTCATTGAACCTAAAAAGATAATCAATCAAAGGGGAAGTGAGAGAATGTTTTTTCCAAGCCCAAGACGTTATGAAGGGAAGGAATTTAGCGAACAAGCTATAGCACTCTCCTGAGAATTAAGAGGGGAAAAAGCCACAACTGGATGATAGCAAGCGTGGGCAAAAAGAGCGCTGCCTATTCATGTTCAGGTACGACGTGTGAGTTCTTAAAAAACTAATAAACGAACTCGACCAATCAGGTTTTTTTTCTTATAGTATAGTAGAATGAAGATCGAGTGAAGGCCTTTGAAAAATGCAAAAGCTTCAGGAGCCAGGAGAAAGGAAAGAATAGTGACTTCCTGGGAGGAGGCGTAGGTGATAGGAAGCTAATCAAGGACAGGCTAAGGATTCGAACAGTCCGTGGGACCTTCAAGGAAGAAGTGAGATAAGCTAGGATGCGTGTGATAGAGTAACCCCTAGCGGGTCTAAGGTGGATCACAGAAGGTCTGAAACAGCCTAAAGGGAGCAGAGCTTCCATACATTGAATCTTTTCAAATTCGTCTATGCGGCCCAGTTTTAGTAAATATTTAAAAAGAATAGATTCTAACTAACCGATACTTAACTAACAAGCTTCACGGCTCCTAAGGGCTTGCTTCAAAAGGCTCAGCTCAACCGAATATAAGGGCCCCTTTGTCTTATAACGGAAACTTGAGCCTATCTATTGGCTATCGGGACATAAACTTGTGGGTCTATCGGCTTACGGCTTGCCTACGAACCCGTATTTCCCTCTTTTTCCCCTACGGACCTACCCGCTCTACTCCTTTCAGGGAATAGGGTCGGGGTGGGGTCTCTTCCGCTGTTGTTCATTTGATTTCTGCAGTTATTGCAGCTAAGGCTACTAATGAAGCTAATTCAGTTTCTGGAATTCTTGAAGCTAAGGCAGTTTCTGGAGCTGTTGAAGTGGGAATTCTTCTCTTCCTTTTTCCTTAGGAACTGGCTGTCCCTTTAGGAGAACCCTTTCTTGGGACTTAATCTTATGGACTTTCCCTTTATTTAGGGCTTTTATAGACTTTTCTTCCCTACCGAACTTTAGGTAACCTTCTTCTTATTCTAGCGACTCTGTAGGATATTGAGCCCCACGGGCGATATTCCGTTCTTAGCTTATGTGAGGCTACCTTGCTTTGTGAGTCTTCGACCATGGTCGGTATGAAGTTCAAGTTCTTAGCTTGTATGCCTGTCGGTATGAAACCTGCCTCTATTGGATACTGAGCCCCATGGGTGATATTCCGCTCTTAGCCCCAGGTTATCTTACGATATTAATTACGAGTTTTGCCTACTTCTCTTCCCGATCTTAGACTTTATGCTACTATAGAAGAATCTAGAGATAGCTTTTCTTCTCTTAAACCTTGATCTTGTCTTCAATCCGGCGGCCCGTTGGCTTGTGACTCTTTGACCTTGTGGTTTCCTTGCCTTTCCATATGGGTAGGATGGAGAAGGAAGATTCAGCATAGTTAGCGTTTTACACGCTTTTCCCCGATAAACGGCACATTCTTTGCGGCGTCTTAGGACTTGTTCGACCCAGCTTTTCCGCATAGAGGGCNAGGACTTGTTCGACCCTGCTTTTCCGCATAGAGGGAGAGGAGTTGAGTTGATAGACTTGGGAGTTTCATCCTTTCCTATTGGGATTGGGATCTGCTTCCATTCTTTATCTAACTAGGAGTCTTCGACCCCTTCCCGAGACTTATTCTTAGTCTATATTATATCCGGACTGTCTCTCTTAGCTTAACCCTTTCTTATAGGACTTTTATAGCCCTTTCTTCCTATAGTTTTTAGGGCTTTGCGCCTTCTTCCTACCTACTAAGGACTTAACCTTTTTTTTTATTCTAGCGACTCTATGGGATACTAAGCCCTACGGGCGATATTCCGCTCTTCGATCATGTGTAGGTACCCGGCTTGGTGCTTCGTCCGCTTCTGTGCCTTTGGCCCAACTCCAAGGAGCCTTTGACGTTGCACTATCATAACTTTCTTATTCTGGATATTTCCTGAAAGTAGATGACAACTTTTAAATTGTAATTGGGTTTGGTAGAGTCAAGTCTGGTATAAACGTAGGTAAGATAACACTGTCAATCGGATTTGTATAGTTTGAAGGTCGGTAAGTCCGGTTTGAGGAGACTCATATGCGTGAAAGAATACCGGGAGCGGGGGATTCAATTATCCGAAATAAGGAGAAGAAAGAACTATCAAATTGCGAATCTGGCTCAAAGAGACAATTATAATATAGACGAAGGATCGGACGAGCTGAGTTGCCCCGGGGCTGGGTTTCTATTCTAGCTTAAGTCCCCTTCTGATGGGAATAGAATCAGCAGCATTTTGAACAGGTGCGTAGCAGCAAGCCGTCAGGCGTAGGGGCGGAGCCTTAAGCATCGTAGATGCGCAGGGCCCCCAAATCTTCTATGGCCTTGATCTTAGGCGAGATCTATCAGCTGCTTTGCTATACCTTTACTATTCAGCTTAGTCTGCTATTCTACATTGAGAACTCAATAGGATTGCCTCATATTGCAAGCACCTAGGCCACATAGTTCTTATCAACGTTAGATTATTAGGACCTGTTATGTGAGCGGCTATTTGCTCAGCACCTGAGCTAATAGAGTACAGCGAACTCCTTCTCTAAACCATCCTTGAACCGGTAGGTCTCTCTCCCTCCTATACTATTAACTATTACTGGAAAAAAAGACTCCATGCTTCGGCGCATGTGTTGCAAGATGCTTCAGGATAAAAATACCATCGTACGTACCTAGTAAAGTAAAGAATAACGAAAAGGAAGACCCAGCACAATGAAGCTGACTCTCCCTTAGTCTATACTAGACGCAGGCTCGATAGAGTCAAGCCCGAAGGGCGCAGGAGTTTGTTTTCAATTTCCCTTTGCGCATTTTGCAGTACACCCCCAAGTCTGTCTAACTTAGTCTCTATATGCTTCGATTGGAGGAGTACAAAAGGGGCAAGCAACATTCTTGGTTAGATTAGAAGTTCTCTAATAGCTACAGTGTTTACAAGTTGACTCAGCTTGTAAACTAATACTGTGGTTGCCTGGGTCGGGGCGGCAAGTCAGTTATTACGCAGGCCTTGCCATTGATTGTCTTGAAGGAGTGAAGGCATGCCTGGGAGGAGGTTTGCCAAACGATTAGGTACAATGTCTTAGTTTGTTTAACTCCTACGAAAGTAAGCTTGATAGACTCACTTCGTTTAACACGGTATGATAGGTTATGTTGTTTACATGCTTAAGCAAAGCTTTAGGAGAGAACTATTAGAATTTAAAGTCAAGCACTAGCACAGGAATAATGTTGTCACTTAGTAAGCTTACCTACTTAAGGTAGTTGACTCGTTAGAGGTATGTATTCGCTTATTAGAAGCTTATGGATAGGCAGTGAAGGCTCTTCTCCGTTCGGGTGGGTGAAAACCCTGGGTAGCGTAGAGTAAAGTAGAATTAATTGTATTTTGATGCCAAACAGACCAAGGATAGCTTTTTTAGTTGATGCGCTCTTCCCTAGTAGTGTTGAAGAAGTAGGTACCTAATTCTATTCTTTTTTAGGGAAAATCGGTTTACCTATCTTGTCTATCGCGGATTCACCTGACTGCTACGACTGAGGTGCTATGAGTCGGCCTCTGGAGACAAACCTCTCTTAGAATTGTGCTCGCTAGCCTACGAAGAGAAGTAGTTAACTTGTTAGCTATTCCACACCTTTGCTTTCGGGGAATCTACGGTTCCGAAAGAACGTAGTAAGTGGTAAACGAAGTTAGAGGATGTGAACGGCTATGGGCTCAGTATCGAAGACTGAGCAGTCGCCGTTAGGCAAAGTGTCTGACGAGTTGGGTCTTTATCCCGCGCAGATGCTGCTTGAGGCCCCCTGTGTCTATCGACTTTCTACGAACCTCTCTAACGATCTTTCTATTTAGCGCTTCTTCTATTTAAGATTCTATTGAAGAAGAAGCCTTTTAGTTATCTTTCAAACTGATTCTCTTCTTTCTCTTTCTGCCTTCATCCGTTCACTCAGCTTGGTAGAAACCCTACCTTCCTACGGGCGATAGACTCAGAGGTGACAGAGCTTCATACCGCCCTACGGGCTCAGTTTTGAAGATTGAGCAGTCGGTGATAGACTCAGACGATAAGAAAGACTCAAGCAAAGTATTTGCGCGGGGTTATAGAAGCGAAGCTAAGATTTCAAAGTTAGAGTCCGTAGGAAAGAAAGAAGGCGAGGCCACAAGTCCGGTAGTGACTGTAGAGACTAAAGGTCGAAGAGACAAGTAGACAGGCATGGGTTCGTTAGACTCAAGTCGTAAGATGCAGGCTCTTTCTTTAGAGTTGGGCCGTTAGGCACAGAGTCGAAGAGCTGAGCCCGTAGGGATCAGTATCCTTGGAGACAAGCCGATAGGTAAGGAGGAGAATCTGAAAGTAGAGACTGGGGCTCGAAGAGATAAGTCTAGATATAGATGGGAGAATCTACATGTGGAGTCTCGTAGCCGGGTCGATAGACTCAAGCATAGTATCTGCGCCGGAATAAAGACTCTTTCTTTTCACTAACTTTTCCTAACTTAAGCTCAATAACTGCAAAGCAAACGGAGGGATTAGGACTAGATAGAATAGCTTCAACTCGTAGACACAGTCAGTAGAAATAGAGACTTCTTTCTCTGTTGTTCCATAACTTGCAGCCNTGCAGCTTCATCAATCAGTTGAGCGATCATAGCAAAAAAGAAGTCAGCCCTCGCTAGGCTTACACTTACAACTGATAGTAGGAGTCTTATCAATTAAGAAGACTTATTCAGCTGAAGCTGCATCTCCCTTGTTAAAGAAGGAAAGGTCAGTCCGAATAGATACTCTTTCTTTTAACTGAAGGAATAGCTTTTAGCACTTTAACTTACTAAAACTGCTAACTAACTGCAAAACAAAAGCTGCAAGAGCTGCAAGAAACAAAAACAATTCTTTTAACTGAAGGTTGGTTCGTAGACTAAGCCGTTAGGCGAAGGAAGAGAACCTCACTCTATTCCATTTCTGGAATAAAGCAACAAGTTGGTACGTAGTCGCTAAAGCGAAGCTTGCCAAAAGGAACAAAGCTGAGTCAGAATTATAGAATCACTCTATTTTCCTCGTATACTTAGTTGAACGATTTAGTTTAGCGAACACACCCTACACATGGAATTCCTAAAGCTTCGCTTTAGCTATCACATAACCTATTCTTAGGCAGAATTCTTAGAATAGAGATGGATCGAAGAACTTAGTTGCTAGACTAAGGAACTCCCTAAAGCTTCGCTTTTGGAAAAGTTAGAATAGTATACTTTGACGTTGAATATATATGCAAAACCCACAGACTACAGACTTTAGTCGTCTTATTCCTTTACTGCGTACCTTTCATCAACTACAGCATCTTTCGCATATCTTTCGTGCATTTCCAGTTTCGTTTCGTCTCTGATTCAAGACAAACTCTCAGTCACTGATTCAAGGTACGTAGTTAAGGACGAACGGTCTACTGAACTAAAGAATCAGTAATTGACGGAACTATTAGATTGACAATGTGCGAGAAAAGAGGGAAAGTGCTAACATGCTAACACCGGTAATGGGCCGCATCTGAGACCGGATGCCATTTGCCCATTTCTTCCGGCGTCTATACTAGAAGAGAAAGGGCTCCGCCACTGAGCCTATCAACGCTATTTCAGTCTCCGAAACTGAGTCGTCTTACTGACTCCACAGCTCTTGCCTTTGACCAAGCCATTAATCACTGTACACAGTCTAGTTCTTTGAGTGTCCCTCTCACTTATAGAGCAATGCATAAACTGCTCCTCCACATTGAAGATTTGGGCATTAATATCCTCACCAAGCAATACAAATCCTACCCCTATGGGATATGAGAATATNATGGGAATGGGAGTAGTTGCAGGACCAAGTCCATTTCAAACCAAGTTTCCTTTGTATAGCTAACACATAAACATCATCTTTAATAACATGCCAAGTTTGCCTGAAGAAAAGTCCATTAAACCCATCAATACCTGGAGCTTTATTGGGATCAATCTCCTGAGTGGAGACAGGATGGATGAGAAAAGCTGCTGCAGCAGAACTCAGCCTAGGCCCCATTATCATAAAAGGCACATCAATCATAGGTAAACTAGCAGCACATGAACCCATCAGCCCAGTATAAAACCCAAGGATTTCTTTTTCAATAGAAGAAGGTTTATCCCCTGCAGAATTATACAAGGAAAAGATTCTATTGACACTAGCTCTCTCTTTACAGGCTGTGTAAAAGAATTTAATATTACCATCTCCTTCTTTGAGCCACTGGATTCTAGACTGAATCGCCAAAAGTAGGTTGGGCTTTTCTCTTTTTGAGCGGGAAAAATCAACAGTAACCTTGTTCCAAAATTGACCCCCTATATATACCCCCTCTTCTCTCTCCTTTTCTCATTTTCACCATCTCCTCTGATTTTTTAGAGAGAGAGAGTGTGAAGCTAGAGAGAGAAGTTAGAGAGAGAGAATTTGTATTTGTGTTTCTTAGTATTAGTAATTTCACCATCTCCTATGNATTAGTAATCGACGTATTTTCACTCGATTTCCTCGTCTTCTTAATTCGAAGTTCCAAGTCGTAGACTCCATCGGCCAGTTCATGAATCCAGGTATCCTTCGTTTTCTTTCTGTCTATTTACAATTATGAGTCGGTCTCTCACATCGTCTCCCATAAGCCTTTATGAACTGACCCCATCTCCTGTAGGAGCCGGTCTCTCTGTTGAGAGCCAAGAGTGACGGTTCTCTGACTCAGACCGAATTGAGTTGACCGCTCTTTGCTTTCTATATTTGAGATGAGTCCGACCCATTTACCTGTACCTGTGCAGGGTAGGGTACCATGATGGCTAGGACCAAGCAGACCGCCAGAGTCTCTTCTTCCCCTAGACCGGTAAGAGTCCCGGCCGATGAGGTGTCTGAACACCCACCCTCCAGACACCTTAGAAGAAATGCAGCAAGATACCGAGCTTGACAGAGCTCCAGCTAGAGGCCGAGTTGGATTCTAACCCAGCTGAAGAGGCCGAGGATGACCACGGCCCCCCAGCTAACGACGAAAACGCTCTTGACCCGGCTGAGTGTGGCTAAAGCTTGTCATGACCATTATAAGGCTACTCTCAAAACCGGGCTGCCTGTGCCTTTGGTGAAGGGTACAAGATTGGGGTGCCAAAGATTGGAACTGTGGTTACCTACAAGGTGGCCATGTCTGTTCCGGTTTATGAGTCGGTCATAGACCTCGGCCTTATCTTTCCTTTGCATCCTTTTATCCTTGAGGTTCTTGATGGGTATGAACTGGGTTTGTGGCAACTCACCCCCAATTCTTGGACAAACCGAACATTTTAGGCTACATAGCCACATGTGAGTTAAGGGGTTACCCACTTAGCTTTCCTTGCTTTGCTCATATGCACAACCTGACCAGGGTCTGTACCACCCGTGATTCTTGGTATGTCCTTTCCACCAAGAAAGGCTTTATGATGACCACCTTAGCTGACACTTAGTCAATTTTGCAATGCCTTATTTGTTTTTAATGTGCAGGTCAAGCTATGGACAACCTTCCTCCAGAGGACAGGGGCTACCTTACCGGCCAAGCCTACCAACGCCGCATGTATGAGCCGAAGAACAAGGTGTGGCAGGAAATAAAGAAAGAGACGGAGCCTTTGCCATCTTGATGAATCTTGTTTGGTCTAAGTGGGCCGAGTAAGGTATTAAGAAATTGTGAGCCACAATTACCCTTTCTAGGCCGAATGGGGTGTTTGCTAGCAACTACATTTAAACTTCACTTTCGGTCATTACAGGCCGATCCATTTTATGCCTTGCTAACAATCCTTGTGTATTTTTGCGGCTCAGCGGGGCTCCGTCACAAGTAAACATCAAAGCCTCCAAGAAGAGGCCAACCATATCCATATCCTCCTCCCAGAAAGGGAAAAACCCGAAGGTGGACGAGGGCAGGGAACCCTGCCGAATTAGCTGAAGTCCAAGAGACCGGGTTTACTTCGGTCCTTGGAAAGGGTGACACAGCTGCGCTGGCCGTTCATCAGCCCGGTGTAGTCACCGAGGAGGGGAGATTTCCACCTCCGGATGCATTGGCTGGGCTTCACCCTGATGTCCGAAGCAATATCCCTGCTTCGGTTCAGAATCTTGCACAGAAGCTGGGAGGCCATTCTCACCGAGTGAGAACTGTTCATTCCTCTTCTGGGAGCACATATTCGTCCACCCCATCAAACCCTAAGGCCATTGTTATTCCTATTCCAGACACAAGTGTCCCAGGTGAAGAGGAAGTTGACAGTCTCCCCCCTCTCCGCGGTCTTCCAGGAGCAGAAAGACCGAAGCTCATTAGGGAGTCAAATGCGTCCCTAAGGACTATGCTCAGTCTTTAAAGGGATTCACTGATGCTCACATCTCCCCCATCCAGTATGCCTTGGCCGAGTCTTTTTACTTGTTATTTTTTCGAATGACAGCTGGATTTTCAAGTTCTCACACTTGTTTTTATTTATAGGGCATCATCCGCCTTGAAGGGGCCAAGGTCTGGCGGGCTCAGCAGGCCGAAGAAGTGAAAAAATCTCGGCAAGAGGTAGGGGACGTGATTAACACGGCTATGCATGATTCTCTAAAACAGGACCTACTAACCCGCGCAACTATGGAATGGATGCACACACAGGCCGAGAACCTGCTCAAGCTCAAGGCTGACTGCGAGAAGTATCTTGTCAGAAACAAGGCGCTTGTGATTGAGAGGGATACCGCCCGGAAGGAAAGGGACTCGGCCAAAGCAGAGGCCAAAAGATGGGAAGACCGCTCCTCCAAAAAGAGAAGGACAAGCTTGCTGGAGAGAAGGGCCAGCTGGAGAAGCAAGTAAAAGAGAAGGATGATGAGCTACAGCTGGCCGAGGAACGGTTCCTAAACGCGGTCTTGGAGGGCGAGACTGGAAAGAAGGGGAAGGTCAAGGTAGCCTTCTCCCAGGCTTTTCTTAATGATCCCTGAAGCTGGTTCCGGCGGTATCTGGAATGGGCGGACCTGAAGGTGACTGCTGAAGGGGGAGCCAGCCCCGGAGATGTCCGAGCCTAAAGGAGAGGAGGATGAAGACGAAAATGATGACGCTGCCTCTTAGACTTGAGTTTTTTGTGATTGACGGTCTGATTTTAAAAGCCGAATTGTTTGTAATGAATATTATTTGTCTTGTTCGGTCTGTTTTCAGAGGCCGAACTATCTGAATGCTATTTCACTTTATGAATGCTAAAAATTTGCATTTTCTTTACTTTCTTTCTATACTTAGCCATTTTAACTACAGCCTGTGGGGGTACCTTGCCCCTAAAATGGCGAAGTATCGACCAATCTAGTTTACAAAATCAAGTAGTTGACGGTCAGTTTTAGGCTTGTCCGGCCTAACAGTTAACGAGTCAATCAATTACTACCGACCTAAACTATGACATATTGCCAAGACATGGGGCTTAGTGAAATCTTTAATCGCTACCTTAATCGGCCATTTTAGACCAATCTAGACGTTCTTATCTGTCGGTCTCAGCAAAGAATTTCTAGCTTGCTACCTAGGCGGCCTTATCTGGCCAACTCAGCAAGCTGTGTTGTTGAGAAGGCATGGTCTTCTCCTGTAACAAAGTTTGGAGTATATTGGGTGGGTCTATGGCCTCATCCTACTCTCTTTGTTACCTAGGGGAGGGGACTCAGTCATTGGTGTTGACTAAGTTGTATTGGTCTAAGCTGCTCTCACCGATTGTGTTGGTTAATAAAAAGAACAAATCATTAATAGCAAAGCTCATTTCATATATAACAAGATCTATAATTGAAAATGCTTGCCTCGTTGTGAGTAAGTACAACATCTAAGGCTTGTTGATTACAAAAGAAATCTTCAGATTGTCTGCATTGGGGTCCCATCAATAGTTTGGAGTCGATATGTCCCATCTCTTATCTCTTCAGCAATCTGATATGGACCTTCCCAGTTAACTTACCCTGCTCATTAGCACGTCCTACTGCTTCCATCTTCCTTAGCACAAAGTCTCCTTGTTGTTGTACTCCCGAGTCATTCTCAATTTGTACATCTCATGCCTTAGTTGGGCGTTGCCTCTAGTCTCAGGCAAGAAAGAAAGTGCTATCTTCATGGTTCATCATATAACATAACTCGCAAGGTAGGCTCACACAATAGGGAGGACAGCCTCTGCCCCATAAACCAGTAGAAATCCCATAAGAATAGGTGCCATTAGAGTGTTCGACCCCGGTCATGAGAGGAACTCAACTTAATAGCCTACAGATTCATACTACCTGGGGCTGGCACCGCTAGGTATTCGTATTTCATGTATTTATTCCATAGGAATACCTTATATTAAGGACGGCCAATACCTGCATGTTTAGATGCAGGACGAGACGCTTATAGCTCCTTCAAGGAGCCTTTGAATCCTTTATTATTATTATGAGAATTCTCTAAAGGGGGCAGGTAAGGGCAGCGGGACCAGCAAAGCAAGATGAACAATCGGACCAAAAAGCCACAAGCTACAGGCAGGATCCTTTGTTAGCTCTACGATTAAGGAGTACTAAACCTTCCTTTAGTAAACTAACCTCGTCGTATGTTGAGTTTTACTATACTAAATGAGTTGGCCTATTTGAGTCTTTCCGACAGTAAGGATCGCCTAATTGATTTTGCTTAGCTATGGTTATGCTCGGGGGTCAGTTTCCTTTTTGCTGCTACTACTACTACATCAGTCAAATAGTTTGAATGCCTAATTAGGTGCGGTTTAGGCCATTGGATGGCATTTCCAAGTGACATGCTTCTTCCAAGTGAGATGGCTTTCGAGAGGTCTAACTAAGGTACAAGTCTACAAGTGAAAGAAAGTTAAGGCAGGGGGGGGGGGGGGCTGCTAGAGTACAGTATTCTGTAGCGGACATGGCCTAGCTTTCCTTTCTGTCTATGGCTAAGGCTATGATCTCGTCAAGCCGAATGTATGTCATGGAAAATTCTACCTCGAGTTTACCGGTGGCTTTCTCACTCACTCCGGACATCCGGAAAGCCTGAAACCATAGGGCTATAATGCTTTTCTCCTTTAGATGATGTCTTAATACTCTATAAATCTTCAATAAAGTCAAAAGAATAGTCTGGGTTCACACCGGTCCAGACAGAGAGGCAGGTAGTAAGAGGGAATCGATTGAATTGTTATTTTTATAGATGAGCCGTAGTCCTGGGACATGAGTAGAGAGGTACTCTACCCTAGCCATATGGTTGGGGGATGGTGGCAGAGAAGAGGGGCGAGAAGTCAGAGTTCTATTGGAGACTTCACTGCCCCGGGAAGATGCGTCATCAATCCTTCCGGAATGTCCGGCTGTCATCTATTACACTAATTCATTCTCTCAAGGACTCGCCTTGATAGCATCTTAGATGGCTGGCTCGACCAGAGCGGACGACGGTCAGGGCTTGACTCCACTCCTTCCCTCCTATCTTTAGCTTTGAAGCCTACGTTAGCGTAGTGGTTAGCTCCTACTCTGATTGATAGTGGGGCACTACTGCTTCAAAGCCTACTGATTGATAATCAAGAGAAGAAAAGAGGATCGACTTATTCAACTACATCCTTCCGTCGCTCAAACGAATCAAAGAATTTCTCAGTGCGCCGGGAAGCAGAATGCTCTGTAATTGAAGCTGAAGATAAAGAGTCAGTCTCGGCTTTCTTCTGCCGAACCGAACGAAGACAGTTTCTCTCCCCTCTGTATCTATTGCACTGATCTCTTGTCTTTCTTCATTCAGGAAAGGTGAAAGAGAGGCAATTCTCATTGTTTTGGTGCCGCCTAAAGGTTCTGTTCTTGATTTGGTTGTAAAGAACCTAACTGAAACAATTTTCTTTGCTCTCAGAAAGGAATTAGACAGGCCTCTCTCTAAATAGACAAGAACTAAGTAAATCTCCACTTACTTAACCGAGTGGAGTGGACAGACCAGGCTTTAGGGAAGGGTATAGAGGGGAAGTATAAGTGCGGGCGGTAGGGTGGTCTACGATCAGAAGATCCTTGGAAGTGCGGCTGTATAGATGTCAGGCGGTTTGGTTTCGCCTCTCAAAACTCATTTGATTGAACTAGGGCGACCAGCCGCAGCAAGGGAAGAGAGGCTTGTTCCATGTTAGCAGCTCGTCTTGTTTTCTATTTTGCCGGTCTAACGAAACGTTCAGGTCTTTGTGTGCGTGACGCCTAGCTACAAACTCTATATGATTCAGCAGGTGCCACAAAGCTTTATGCATCAGCGGCATATTCGCTCTAGACGAATCAAGATGTACCTCCGTGAAAACGTCTAAACTTCCAAGGATTGGAAGATCAAACCTCGAGTGTGTTAGGACTTTATCTCCTTCAATCCAACACTCCAAGGGGCATCTCGTAAAGGCTAAGACCACTTATTTCGAATCAACAGAAAAAAGACTGGCATCTGTAAGAGCAAAAGACCAAGATGTGCTATCTAGAGCAATCCTTCCCGCATCTATCAATTCCTTCAAACCTGAAAACAATTCTATCAGACACGGCGAATCGAGTATGGAATTAGAGCTCGGGTGGGGCATCAACCACAGCACAAGTTGCGGACCTAACGAGATGCTTCGNATCAACCACAGCACAAGTTGCGGACCTATCGAGATGCTTCCTTGCAGAACCCAACAAGGGCTGTCACTCAATAGAGTGAGTGGGAACCCTTGTATTGTGCGAGCAGGAGAATAGAGATCGGTCTGTCTTGTCTTAGACTAGCCCTACTACATCCATCTTGGCTATCTCAAGCTTATTCATCAANTTATTCATCAGCTTGGGGCAGGAAGATTGATAGACACAGAAAGAGAAGATCTAGATTTCAAAGAAGAGAAGCGAAAGCCGCTCACAAATGCTAAATTGGAGAGCAGAAGCCACTCGCTTCACTAAGGAAACCACTCAATTCTTTTCTTTGTGAAATTAAGGAGAGCAGCCAGCCGTTTTTTATTATATTGATTTTTTGCGGGTAGGTTAAACTTTTTCCTGAAGCATAGATGAGATTAGAGATGAAAAAGACGCTAGCATTAGCAGAAGATCATTGATCATACTTTCTTGCCTTAGCCACTATTGAGTAAGAGGGATTTCTACTTGCCTTAGATCACTATCGAGGAAGAGAAACTCATAGCACAGACGATCCTTACCCGTGAAGGTAGTTTACTTGCTTACTTGTTAAAGTAAGGAAGAAACAATACTTGCTGTTAACAAAACGGAGTCTCAAAAGCCCATTTATCGCACTGGTCTCAAAAACGAAATTCTCGTATTTTCAGGCAGAGCACCAGTAAAAGATCACCTAGAGGCCTATGAAAGTCACGTTTTTTCTTAAGTTAAGAAAGAGGGCGCCTCAAAAAGCAGGAAGGATGTCTTCAATTTAATCAGCAGTCAAGGCAGACAGCAACCATACAGCCCAACTGCAGAACCATCAGCAGTATCCTAACTGCTTTCAGCAAACTGCAGTCAGTAGAATAGATCTGCATCACAGACAGTAGTTGATCAGGCCAACACAGAACAGGACCAACTTCTTTCTCTGACTGACCTCACAACAAGACAGCATCCATACACCCCAAACTAACCAGAAGTCAACTCCGGCCAGAGTTGACCAGCAGACCTGCAAGACCTGACCTTACCAACCACAACAGCAGATCAGCATCTAGCAGAACAGTACACACAGCCAATCACATACTGCAACTCACAATACTCAGACCAAGTAGCACTCTTTAGCATATCAAACCAACACCTATCAGCCTCGGTCCGCTTCTNGTCCACTTCCTGCCAATCAGCTGCTGCACTCTAGTGCACACATCAAACTGTACTCTCTTGATCAAGGCAGCCGGGGTCATAAGAGCAGCATCCCAATATGCCTTGTTCCTAGCAAACCACAGGTGATAAACCAAGGTAGCAAGACATGAGAACACAATTTGCCTTTGAACTCTACTTTTGCAATTCCTTCCCCATTTCCTCCAAAGGGTGCCAATCTTCTCAAGAGGCCTACTGTGAATGCCAATCCAGTTACAGAGTCACTGTTTACACATATTACTATACTGACATTGAAAAAACACACGATTTGCATTTTCCATATCAATACCAATCTCCACAAACATCAACCCCTGCTTTAATTAACCTATCCCTTGTTCTCAGCCTGTCATGAGCTAGCAACCAAGCAATAAAAGAGTGCCTTGGAATGTTATAGTTATTCCATACCCGCCATGGAACTATCTGAGCCTCCCCTTTCACTTATAGCCAACTTTAATGGTGTAAGCATTGCTNTTGCCAGAACCTCCACCAGCTGACGTGTCTACTCGAATGACTCTTTCATAAAGTATGCAGAGTGCTTGCTTCAGCTCCAGCTACTAAAGCCAACCAATAGACCTGTTCATACAACAAGATTCTAACTCGTCTTCCTGCTCTAGTTCTTTATGCCTTCGTTTGGGCTATTGGAAAGTCAGAATTGCAGAAGGACCTAAAACCACTGACTTCTGTTACCAGATACGGCTTTACGAGTTCCTTGTCATGCTGATAAGAGGCCAGTCGATGCTTGAACAACGGCGAACCCTATAAGCTAACCGCCTGCCATGTCTAGTCTACCCCGGGGGTCTCTTTGGTGCTGTTGTTCCTAAAAGTCTCTTCTTTCACTTTGTTTCCACACTTCCCCGGCGTCTCTACTAGACGCTATTTGTCTCTTCGATACTGAGTCGTCTTACAACGCTATTTCAGCTCTAACGCCGCTTTCTTTTAGTAAAAGAAAAGAAGAGAAGGTTGTATGTGTCACAACGAGACATAGCTATCTTCCGTCTACCTTATAACTACTAGCTGCACTTGCTGAAGCTACAGGTTATTAAACAGAGAGGTGTACTGTCTTTAGCTGCACAATTCCGATACAAAGTCCGGAAATCTGATATCAGATATCTATCTGATAAAACCGGCTAAGCATAATGCTTGTATGCGTCAGTATTACCTCCATAGTATCCACGACGAAGAAATGTGGATAGGGAATTTATCAGCATCGTAAGACTTCATACGAAAGATTGTTAGAGCCATTGAGGAACAAGTTCTCACGCTCTCTATGTCTACATTGTAGTGCTTCCAATATCACCTTTGAGCTTTTTGCATTACACCCCCAAGGATTCTAAACCTGCTTCAGATATTCGATCACTTCATCTTAAGGGTCTCTAAGTTCATTTATTTATGGTCCAAGGAGCCTTTCTTTCCTAACTCCAGGCACAGATTCCAAGTAGTCGAGAATACCCAATTTAAGGAGTCTCGGAACCGGAATTCGCTTCTTAAAATAGACTATCACCTCATATATTAATTTCTCATAAGAGGTCTTATTTCATAGGCATCATTATGCAGCACGAGGTGTCTCAGCATGATTATTCCATCGAAGCGAGAAAAGTTGTGAAAGTAGACAGTCTGAATCTCAGGATTCATCTTCTGAATAGAGATTAGTCGGCGAATAAAGTCCGTCAGTCACTTTTTCTTTCCTTATGGGTGGGGAAGATCTTAATAGGATAATAAGAACTGTAGTAGTAATCCATATTACTCTCATTTACAGGCACACCTGGACGAACAATCATAACACCTATAGCAAAAGGCGAATGAACTTTGACTTTATCATCCTTTTCATCTTTGACTTCTTTCGTTTGATCCCATTAAAAACCTTTCCCTTGAAATAGGATCTAAATCCATCCCATCGTAGAGGATTGTCTCTGTATCAGCAACCATGAACGGACTCATACCTTTCTGTTTTTAGGGCAGTGATACGATCTACTGTCCCTACAGGGCCAGTCTAGTCTCGACCTCCTTTAAGAGGGAAGCTGAATCCTTGCTTTCCAGTATGCATTTCACCCTCTCTTCTAATGAGAGAGAGGACACATTTTCTACTTTCCCCTCAACAAAGATTTTTAGAGTGAGCGCAGTCACTCTAGCGGTTTCATACTTCTCAGCATGGGAGAGTACCAAACTCTTAATGGAAGAATCGAAATTTCCCTTAGGAATGAGACTCCCATCTTTCCGCGTGAAAACGATTGCTTTTCCAAGCGAGAATCCAATATCATCTCTCTCGNCAATATCATC
>PYUH01000223.1:775366-782508 GCA_016808085.1 Suaeda aralocaspica
TTGCCACCCAATACACCTTCTGCATCAATCTTTATAAAGCTTTTCACCATCCCGGGTTGGCTGAATATGGCTTATATGACCTTCTTCATTTTTCCTTTTCTCTTTATCTCTTCACATTTCTTGGTACACACAACCTCCCCTTATACCTAGACTTCCATCCTCAGAATTTGAAAGTCCCTGCCTTACCTTGCTTGATTTCTCTTTTATTCTATCCAAGTTCACATCTCCGGCTTGATTCTCTTTTATCGCCTCAAACAAACCGTTGGTTTGGATGCTAAGGTATACATTCCTTCCAACGCTCCCGCCTTTACTATTTCTAAATTCAATCAAGCCTTTCCATTTCTCTACATAGCTCTTAGCACACTAGAGTATCACGCCATGTCTCGTCTTTCGACCTAAGAGCCATCCGCTACTACATTCGCCTTTCCGTCATTATACTGAAATATCTAGTCCCTAGGTCCTTAATCACTCAAGCCATCCTCCCCTTTGACGCATATTTAGATCTTTTTGAGTGCAAAGTACTTTAAACTCTTGTTGTCTGTATAGTTCTATCTACACTTTACTCCATACAACTAATGTCTCCATATTTTCAATGCAACACGATCGCTGCTAACACTCGAATCGTGAGTGGGGAGAATTAACCTCATATCATATGGCTTTACTATTAACTGCCTTGATGGGCTAGCATCACCTTTTTCCCTAGTTTCATAAGCCCACTCCCACCATTTTTTTCGAACATCACTGATAAACATCATACGCTCACTACCATCTGGGCAATGTCACCACGGGAGCCGTAGTCAAACGCTCCTTGAGAGTTTGAAAGGCTTCTTCACACTTATCATCCCAAACCAACCTTACATCCTTTTTCATCAAAGATGTCATTGGCCTTAGCTCTCCTCAAAAATCCCTTAACATCCTTCTGTAATACCGCTAACCCAAGAAACTTCGAACACATCACATTCTTAGGTGTGGCCACTCCTTCAACTGCTCTTCAATTTTGCGGGATCTACCTCCACATCCATCTTTGGACCACAAAATGACCCAAAACTGCCACTCTGTTTCCAACCAAAATTCACATTTTTGAGAACTTAGCATACAACTGTTTTCCCTTAACGTTGAAAAAATTGTTCCTAATGCTCCACAAATGCTCCTCTCTCACTTTGATTACAACCAAAATAGCATCAATAACACTACCACAAACTTATCCAAAAATTTGATGAAAACCCTATCATTAAGTCCATACACAATTGCTGGCGGCATTTGTCAACCCCAAACGGCATTACCGTAACTCCCCCCCCCCCATAGTGCCCATACCTCGTACGAAAAGCCGTCTTGGTATGTCCTCATTAGGCAATCCTTAATTGATTGATATCCTATCCTGACCTCAAGTCAATCTTGAAAACCACTCGCATCCTTTCAAACTGTTTCAAGAACAAGTCATCTATCCTTGGCCACAGGATCTTGTTCTTGATCGTCCCCCTGATTCAAACTCCCTATATCAATAAACCACCTCATACTCCCATCTTTCTTCTTTCAAAACACACTCTCCACTGGTGCTCCCCAAGGTGAGCACTAGGTTCGACTGTAAGCCCTTCTCCAACAATCCTGCAATTGCTTCCCTTAAGCTCGCTCATTTCCCGCAGTAGCCATCCTATATGGTACTTTGGAAATAGGGCGGCATACTTGGCATCAAGTCTATAGTAATCGATTTCCAAATCGTTTCCCTCTTGGCGGCATTCCCGAATCTTCTTCCGGAAACATGTCCGAAAATCCCTCACTGAACCATACCTCGATGTCTTCTGGCTTAGATGTCCTCCATACTCCACATCCCTCACACTACACAAATAAATTGAATCCCCTTTCACATGCTAGCAAATCCCATCACTCGACACGTATTCTTTCTATTGCATCAGGCCTTCCTGACTTCCAAAAGCTCCCTTTTTTTTTGCCCTTTTAAACAACGAAATCTCTGGCGGTCACACTAACTTCAGCCTTATACTCCACGTCAACCAATCCATCCCTAGATCACTTCTAAGAAGTCACCCAATTTCAATTCAATTAAATTAGCCTGGGCAACTCCTTCTTCTTTTGTTCTAAAGCAAAATATAAATGGGGCCCTCTTCCATACAACTCATCAGCGTTCAAACACTTGACCAGCAAGTTGCACTGAATATCTATGTCAAATCCCCTCCTCAACGATAGCCTCAAACTGCTTCCGTTGCTACAAACACAAGAGCTTCCTATCAACCTAGATATCAATAAACTTCGAATAATACCAGTAACCCAATTCCCCATTCTATCTCTAAGAACGCATCACCTTCTGCTTTTGCAAAAGACAAAAGGTAAAACTTATTACGGATTTTGCGCCTGAACCGTCCAGTTAAAACCAGGCAAAGCCCTAATCACAACAAAAGCCTCATTTTTGAACCCACCACAAGATCATGGCCTCTCCTCTTCAATAGTAAACCGAGCAAGTAAAACCGCATGGTTCCCCTAACCTTCTTGGACACTCCTACAGCACCAATAGCGTATTAAACTCTCTCAAACCATCCCTCTAAAACCGATGGGATTAGGTTCACCCTGATAATTGGTGGTTTTAAGACTCCTCTGTGAAATTTTTCTTAAACAATTCCCCACTGGGGTCTACGTCCTTTGTTAATTTTCCTCTTTTTCGGCTAACTTCTGAGCTACAGTTGGCCATTGCCTTACTACTATTCATTAAGCTGATTTGGCATTCCTTTACCATTCTGTTTCTCTCCTTAAGAGAAGAAAAACACTTACGTTTATAACTATTCTAGCTCTAATGTTAAGACACAAAACTTTACTTTGAGCAATTAAACACATTCTCAATTTACCCTCATAGGTACGTATATACTTCCTATAGTAATTGATTCGACTTACTTTTGATGTTTCCACAACCATTAAATATAAATAAAGCACATAGAAATAAAAAAAGAAATTTCCCCTTGATTTCCCCATCTTAACAATCTTAATTAAAGTAATTGGCTTTATTTTATGCTCCTTTCAGAAATATTTAACAACACTAATTTTCTTAAAATTCCATGGCCCTTTGCACTCATTCCTTAAACACAATAGCCTAGAGGTTACATCCTCAAATAATAACCATACTACTACGAATATATACAAAGCACATTGCTTTTCTACTTAAACATTAGTGTTATCAGCTATCTGAAGACCAGACATAGTCCCTCTGGAGTAAACTCAGAATCTTTCTCAACATCATCTTCAAATTCCTCTAGATCCCTCTTCTGGGTCTTCTTCCATATCATCTTCATCCATATAGGTGCTCTTCTTTCTCTCTCAGAATCGGTCACTAGAATCCACATCTCGTTGGGATGATCGGGTCTGATCATTCCATGTCAACACAGGAACTAGCCTCAGACTCAGCCTCATTAGCTTCAGGGACTGTCAGGTGATGAGGATTTTTCATTAATGCAGCGCCCATGCTCGCTTCCTAAAGACCAATATAATAACTCTCCTAGATACCCTATGAGACTCTCCAACAACCATCTCATTCATATACTTAGCAAAATTAGGAATCCCTCCAGGTAGGTAAAAGTCATCAAATTCTGCCTTAATTTTGTATAGGGTTCACGGTCAGGTCACCACTTTATAATCATGTGGCTGAACTCTAGGGGCATCCTTATACACTCCTTCTTTCCAACACATTTTTCTTTGGTAATTCAAATAAAACCGAATTTTCCTCCAACATATTGTCCCACATATTCATAACTTTCTTTTCCAGGTTCCTATTTCCCGATTCTTATTAGGCAAGTTGGTCAGCATCCCTGCAAAAGCCACTTATACAGATTCTAACAATAACCAACCCAGCCAGAAACAAAACAACACCACCATTTCTAAACGATAAGGATTCAATGGCTAACAAACAATCTTTTTCTACACTCCTAGTCACATAAACATTCCTAGAAACCAATATCTTGCATTAAGGAAAAAATAAATCTATCCGACATGCCCAAAAACTTCCTACCCAATCTCACCACATGATTGTAAAGCAATAACCATAATAACGCCCTAACTCCTGTGTACCTGCACTGTAACAACCAAAACCTGTTTCCTTCCATTTTGAAATTTTCTATTTTGAAAATTTATTCTTAGAGATATCTATTTTATGAATTTCTAAAAAACTTTGCTCCTGCAAGACACTTCCCAAAATGAATGAATAAAAATGCCTCAGCTAGGGTTAGACCTTTCGGACTTAGACTTAGGGTACCGGCAAAATAAAACATTTTATTTTATAAAACACGGGCTCTGGCTACCACTTTGTAACACCCTGGTTTTCTCCTTCCTAAAACTACTACTAACATTTCCGGAAAACATTTATAAATAATCGAGCCCCAACACTTAGAAAACCAAAGCATTACCGCCACCGTGGGAAACCGGCTAAGCGATTTACCAAAGTACTACAGCGGAAGACTTAATTTTATTAAAAACAAACCAAAACAAAAAAAAAAAAACTTAAATAAAAAACTTCAAAACCATCCCATGATACTTTTACAACTTGACCGACATAACGGCCTTCAACCAATAATACTTAATATCTTAAAACACAACGTTAATCTCCCATCAGATATAATAAATACATAATAGTCACTTAATTCTAAGCAAAACCTAAAACACATGAACGCTCTTCACACTCATCCCACCCAGCATGATCGACTAGATGCCCACCTGAAACCTGTGCGTACTCTTTATTCGACTTCTACTACGCCTAATAATGGGTCGCGTAGGGCCAAACCAGATTAGCCATGCACACACAAGCACGTAATCAGCAAAGCTGAGTACACAAGCATTAAAGACAATGCAAACACCTAGCATGAATCACCTAGTCAAGACCATCAAAGTAAACATCAACCATAACCTTTTACCCCAATTGCAACATCAAAGACGCTAAGACTCTTACTTCAGAATTAATTATTATATAATGGATTTCGCATCGAACGGGTCTCCTCCATAAAATAAATAATTGCCCAAGGGCACCAACTTGGGACACTCCAAGAAGTATTACTATGCCACCTAGGCGGAATCCATCCACGCGCATATAAGATAACATCTAAAATAGAAGTACAACGTCTTGTACCCCTAACTAGGGTTTGAATCCTCTGTTAGACAAACTCCCCCCACTGTCTTAACTCAGGTATATCGTTCCAAGAGTTTTTTGTGCGAATCATCTTTCACTTTACGTGATTAACCATTTTATAACTTGTGATGACTCTCACTATAACAACACTCATAACATGCATAACATCACACAACATTTCATAACATCAATGACATGAACACCATATTAATATCTTCATTAATAAGTGAACATATTTTATTCCTTTTATTAATCCTCTCTAGACCACACTTACTTGTGAGTGGTTATTACTTCCTTAACAGTCCACACTAAACTGTGAGTGGAAACTTCCTTACTAGTCCACACATAAACTGTGAGTGGATAATAATAATAAATTGCTCAATTACTACTAATCATGTGAATAAATTCACTAACCTTCTTGCTCAAAATTTTAATAACATATTCTTTCATGCTCATTTTTGACTACTAGTCAACCTTCTTTTATTAACATGCATTCCAAACATCCTTGATGTTATTATTAATAAATATATATAATAGAATGCATAAATAAATACTCATGGATTATCATAAATCATGCATACTTAACTGCTCATATAAGTCAACAAAAGTCAACAAGAGTCACATACATACTTCATATCATTATAGTTTTCTAACATGAAACTATATATTCAATCTACTCCTAGCATATCTAGCATGATATTCTACTCATGAATCTTTAGTACTGACGTACCTTGTAAATAGCGGTGATTCGCCACTACTCTACCATAACTCACTTGATTCGAATCCTCCTATACAAACATAAGAGGAAAAACTATATAAGAAAAACCTCTCTTTGACTAACTTTTAACAACTCTAAACTCTTTTTACTAGTGGATAAACACTCCTAACCTTCCTTACTATGTCTCTAATTCAATTCCATACTTGTCTCTTATATTTTTTTTCGAAAACTTCTATTTTTCATTACTTTCCCAAAAATGGCAGCTTTACTTTAATTATTTCAGCCTCTTAAACACCTCTTAAAACACTTATTTTTTGCATAAACACAACCATATTAAATCCTTATAGTTTATGGTTTCGATTCTATGCATTAAATTTAATTTGGAAATTGTAGTAATAACACTTAATTTTACTTCTTATAAACAGCCCTTAATAAAATTCAGCATTATTTATTTAATTAATAAAATCCTTTTGACCTCTCTAAACTTCATGAAAAGCCCTAAAAAAAACACATGATTGATCATATACTGTAATACTTAACTATATGATTATTCAATGCTATACATTACTTTAAAAAAACACATTAATTATGAATTTTAAAAATCTGGACAGTTTAAATCATACCTAATCTCTTAAAAAAACTTCATAAATCATACTAAAATATATGTAGTGATCATAGATTTCATATATGATCATACTAGCATAATTAACACTTAAAACTGTGTTTTTAACATGTATTTAACAAATTTTCAGATTTTTTTAATACTTAATTTGTTAAAAACCAATCTAAACATCTAATTTTATCATACAATCATATATAATTACACATGATCATACTACTCTCAATCAGATCATAAAAATAATTTAAAACAATAAACTTCATACTTTCTCAAACCCTAATTAAAATTTCATGATCAACTTTTTAAATCTATAATCACTCATAAAAACAGATTATATAAATCATAAAACATTACTAAAACATGATCATCAAATTTTATAAACATGCTTAAGATTAAATTAATTAAAAGAAAAAGTTTTTTTTTTTTTTTTTTTGTACCTACGAGAAGGCAAAGGGGAGGTTTAGCGGCGACGGCCGGCCGGCGAGGGCAGCAGCGGCGGAGAGGTGCCGCGACCTTCGGTCCCTCTTCGCGCTTCTTCCTTCGTTTTTTTTTTTTTTTTTTTTTTTTTTTTTTTTTTTTTTTTTTTTTTTTTTTTTTTTTTTTTTTTTTTTTTTTTTCTCTCTTCTCTCGCTTTTGCTTTTGGAAATCCTAACTTAATGCTTGGGAATTCTGAATTTTTGGTTTAG
>PYUH01000223.1:782533-934825 GCA_016808085.1 Suaeda aralocaspica
TCTGAGGTGAAAACTACCCCGTATTCCATGTAAGTCAGTTGACTTCGTTATACCAGACCGACCCAGAGAGAACGTGCCCACGAGGGCACTACCAGATGTTGTAGATGAACCTAACCTACTAAAGAAGAATTTAGTATATCATAGCTGACCCACCATGGGCTAGCCATAGACCGACTGCACGAATGGAATACTACTTACTTGTCAGTAGAAGGGCCAACCTGAGAGCAAGCTGGGAACGGGCTGAGACTGACGATTCCGAAGACCAACCAAGTCAGAGACTCAAGCTACCTTATTGTAATTGTAGAAAAACGAGGAAAAGAACGTCAAGGAGAAAGGAACAAGGGGGCCAAGGCACCGATCATTATATCTTTTCTTGTCTCCTTGTATGGAAAGAGGGGATGATATGTGGCCTAGTATACTTCTCGTTTTGTCACGAGACGTACGTACGTAAAGTCGACATAGCTCCATGTATATGTTCTTTGGAGCTAGAATCTATCAATATCATTCAATTCAATAATAGTGTAGTGAGCCTACGGCACGAACATGGCTCAAGAGTGTCTATACAAATTCTCTTCTCACTCAAAATGCAACCTTTGTTGATAAAGAATGAAGATTTTGGTTAGAAGTTCTACGGATAAAGGAAATGCCACGCTCCGCTTGTCACGAGATATGGGGCGTTCTAATCGAAGGCTCAACTTTCGGTAAGACCAATGCACTAGCCAGCAGTGTGGTGGCGAAGACGCTGGCTGTAAGCTGTGAACTTGTAGACAGAGAGATAATCAAGTGTGCCGCTTCATAGATTCTATAAGCATCAGTAGCTTATTTCACTTAGCCTGCTTCTCCCCATAACTTTCACTTTCTGGACCAACGCACCGCATTTTGAGAGCAGAGCCATGCAACTCGAGCAATGGATCTTCAAAGAATTCCACTTTGAATGGCACGACTCTTCTCATTTCTGCGCCGGCATTTGACTCCTCTCCTCTGTAAATCGGCACACTCCAACGCAGATAGTTAAGTTCTGGTGACCGCGGCTTATGCTCTATCAATTAGGCTTTTCAAGACCTACACCTTCCCAAGAAGCCTTTTTTCAGATTCGGCGGGAATTCAAAAAAGAAGAGAATAAATAAGAGCAAGTAATATATTGGGCTTAAGGTAATGGCTGCTTCATAGCGTGGATATACCCCAAATAACAACTAGGTATAGCTTAGCACCAGCAGTTAATTGCAGCTACTAAGTTAGAAACCGTAATATAAATAAACCTGGGGCCGTTAGGCACAGCAAATGTAAGCAGCTGAGGTAATGGCGTTAAACACAGTTATACTTAGGACGGCAGAGCTGAGCCCGTAGGGCTCAGTATCGAAGAGAAAATAGCGTGACGTATAGACGCAGCGAGGTGGAGGCCCACTACTTCTTTCGTTATTCCGGGGGGGGCAACTTGCTTTCCCACTGGGCGAGAGGTACCCTACACTACCTACTACTCATAAATCACGCGGTTCATGCTGACTTGGCAACTGATGACCTTTATTGATTGGATTAGTCCGCTCTCTTTTGACTGTTGTGCAACTATCTTTTCAATGTTTTATTTGCTTTAATAGTTAGAACATTTCCGTGAAGCATTCTGATCCGACTAGTGGTCTTATTCTGAATGTTCCGGTGCTAGGGAGCAATTACTCTTCTCTTCTTCATTTCCAAATTCAATAATCGAATCGAATACGATGATTGGTCTGTGCGCTTCTCTTATTACTTTTTTGTATTCTCCGTTCTTCGATACCATTTTTATCCTTCTAACGGCCAAATTCAATTTGTGGAAAGCCTGTCGTGGCTTCCTTATAAAACATCCATTTTAATATTTGGGTAAGCGTATCGCTTTTTTTCTTCGTGATATTGACACATTTTTGATCCCTATTTGCTTTTAGTGGGTGTCTGGTATGAGAAGTTATGGGAAAGAGTATATTACAGCATCTTCTAATTTCGTGAATTTCTATGATCTAAAAGGGGGTATTTAAAGCCCCAAAAGGATTTAGAGTTGGTTTAGGAAAAGCCCAAAAGGTCTAATTGAAGTGGGATTAGTTTTGGGCCCATAATTAAACTAATCATGGCAACCCATTAAAAACACTTTTAAAAGCCTTACAAAATATTTTCACACATTTTAAGACCTTCATAAAAATTATTTTATGACCTTATAAAAATTTATTTCTTTAAAATAAAGTAAATAAAACTCCGTAATTAATTAAATTCCTTTAATTAATTATTTTCAAATACTTTTATTCCTTTAAAATACGTAAAATGTACGTATAAATACTATTTTAATTTTATAACGTGTATAAAATTACGGGGTATTACAGTCTACCCCCCTTAAAAGAAGTTTCGTCCCGAAACTTGAACGAAATAATGTATGGAATTGAATGAGAGACTTGCACTTTTGTGCACTTTTCATAACTTTCATNAAGAAGTAGAGCTGATTGAACAACTTACTTGATGAGATCGGCACCTCTGCTTTCAAAGGTTCTATCCGGAAAGGGACTTCCTTCAGAGGAACTGCAATTGGCATAGCTTAACGCTTTCCGTTTGTACCCACGGAGCGGTATTACGAGTTCGCTACACTTCCTTATAGGGAGACCGTCTTCTCGGGACTAATGAGCTCCTCTTTCGTTCTAAGGTCTAACGAAGGGTCTATTCTCATTCAAAAGAGCAGGACTGGGATCACCGAAAAAAGGGAAAGATGAAGCACAACACAGAAAGGGCTTAAAAGTAGACGGGGATACTCACTCGACTCTTAATCCGAGGAGACGGAAGACCAAATCAAAGTTCCATGGGCGATTGCTTAACCCGTGCTTGTAGTCCTTCTTTCTGATAGAGATGAGACTCACATGCACCCACCGCTTGTTCTAAGGCGAAAGAGTTTTCTAGTCCAACCGCTTAAGCCCGAGNAAGCCCGAATGGTAGAAGGTCATGGGTTCCCTTCTGCTGGATTTCCTTCCTCTCGAAAGGTTAGCTAGCTCGACTTCCTGTCCAGTCTGCCTTTGAAGCCTAGTTCCCATTTCCTTCGTGTAAGTGAAATCGGTCTTAGTTGGATGAATAATCGAGTTCTTACTGCGGTGAAGCAATGCTCTTCGCGGCGGGAAGAGCTTGAGAATCACTTTCCTTTGCTGGTGCTTTAGGTTCACTTCAGTAGTTTGTAAGCCTTCCGTTCTTGCTCTTCCACTGGTTACCAGCTTATGACCTGCGGGTCACTAAGGCTCTACCCTTTCTGGGGGAATTGCTCCCCTTTTTTGATCGGAATTAGGCTTAGGTCTGATCATCGAAAGACAAAGGCATAGGCTACGACTTCTTCTGGGTAAATCGATCCTCCATAAGAACAAGAGAAAGTTCTTATGGTTGCTAATTCTACCTGCTCGAGAAAGGTTTCTCAATCTTCAATCTCCTAAGATTCGCCGTTCACTGGCCCACTCAAAGCCGTTCCTCCACCACCAGCGACAACTAAGGCTTCACCCGCAATCGAGTTCTCGGTCTCACCTGGCGTAAAAGAGAATCGAATCTCTTGAGTGAACCGTTGGAGAGGAATCAGAAATAGAACCTTTGGCGAGATTCTTTCCCACACCCGTTCGGTAGTCTACTTCGGTTACAACACTATTTCCCCTCTGATCCGGGGCTAGCTTTGCTTGCCTCGGGAAAGCCCTTGATGAAGAGTAAAGGAATAAGAATTGGCGAATCGGGTTTCTTTGTCTACGAATAGGCTGCCCAAAAGAGGGTCTTCCGGTCGAGCCAGCTTCGTTTCCTAACCACCGCCTTTTTCTTTCAAGGAAATGCGCGAAAGAATAGAGAAAGAAAGAGGATGGCAGTAGCTCCGGTGCTATCCCATTGGCAGCCGATAGCCGAGTCCGAGTCTTCATTTTCACTTCTTTATGATGAGAGACCCGAATCCTGCTATTCCTTGGAGTGGTATGAAAGCTATTAAGAAGAAGAAGTTCTTTACTAAAGGGCCGAACCGAGGGATCCTGTTCACTTGGTCGACTTCGAAATATCAAGGTAAGAGAAGCAGATCTTGCTGGTTTTAAGTCTCTCATGATTCCACCAGTTCGAGAAGGATTTAGAAAACCAAGACAAAAAGTGCCTTCCCCATAGTAAGGTAGCAGGTCAATTTCTGACCTGGCAGAGTCAAACTATATAGTAGGATCAGATCAACTGAAGCACCTGCATTCCCTAGTGGGCTTAGCGGATGTAAGCAAATCATGATCTTCTTCTGTGGATTCTAGTACAGCGGAAAGTACTACTTCAACCGAAATTACCGTCAAATCTGTAACGCTACTTATTGGACTAGCCTAGTGGCACAAGACCATCGAATTCTCCCGCTCTGACCTTAGCTGATTTAGTGGGGCTGGCTAAGCTTGTTCCGTAAAACGCGTGAAAACTGTAGCTCCTTGGCCCATCCTTGCATAAAAGAGGAAATCGACTACCCTGAATCCCTCGATTGTACTATAATAAGAATTCTTTTTGCATCCCCCTTTCACTGATAAATAAGAGAGTCGGCAACTTGCCTTGCGTCGCAACTTGACCTTTCTTTCCCATGCTCTGAAGTTTCAGTCTAGAGGCTAGTGAGGCTCTTTCCCTACCAGGAACAACCAAGGGTCACAGTCTGACAGTAGGATCGGGCAGGAACCCTGTCCTTTCTAACAACTGCCATTAAGGTCTGGTCTGTCTCTCTCGAAAGCGTTCCTACGGGCACTCTTTCAGCTGTAAAATTTCATTTCATTGGATTGGTTGAGCGATTCCTTATTTTGTTCCTTTTCGTGAGATGGGGAAAGACTACGCGTTTCTAAGCCCGAAATAGGGGGCCCTAGGTACAACATCAGCAAAAGGGGCATAGGTAATTCCCATTGACTAAGAGGGGGAAGAGGTTTAAAAGGAAAGCAAGTTGAGCTCGACCTTAAGAGATCGGTGAAGGTCTTTCCTTTCCTCTCGAGTGAATTGCCTCTACTCTATTAGACTTGACCTTCTGAAAGTAAATAGGCTAGGGAGATGCTCAAACCAGGGCTGTTATGAGAGCCCGGAAAGCTGAACTAATAGTTGTTGTTTGCTCTTCCTATTGGGAAGCGGACTAGTCCTAGTAGTCTGTCCCCTCTAGTGATACTAGCCAGTCCAGTTTCGGCAATGAAGGCCCGCAGCAATCAAGGGAAAGGAGATTATTCCCCACCAACAGCTGTTCGATAGTCCAACCGTAAGGGTTCCGTCCAATCCTGAGCTCTCAACAGGCCTAGCTAGCTGCCTTAGAAGAAGAAATGAAACCGAGGCTCGCACAGCACTAAGAGTAAGTAAGAGAGGGTCCGCAACTCTCGTTGAAAGAGGGATTAGCTATCCGCTTATATCCGATTATCAACTGTGCAACAAGCAGTTCCAGCGCCTTCTGATCGACCTAAACTGAAATAAAGCGAAAGGGACCCACTTCCCTTTCCCCGCCCAAAGAGCGGGCCTCGTTCTTATTGACGACCCCCACCTTCACCGAAGGCATGTTCGGGGAGGAGCCTTTTTTCCAATGTAACTTCTTAAAAACTTGCGAGCCTCCTAAGGAACGAGATTCAAGCCAAACGACGAGTATAACATAAAAGGCGGTCCTCGCTTATAATAAAGAAGTACTCCCCCGCCAAATCCATTGTAGTAAGTATAAAGTATAAAATATAGTATAAAATGTGCAAAGACTCCATCTATCTTCACTGTGAGAGATAGAGTAAAACTTGTAAAAACTCTTGACTTTGAACGCCAAATTCAGTCAGATTTTTCAAAATCATTAGCAGTTGTTCCAAGGATTCTAAATCCTGATGGAGGAAGGCTGTTGCGTCTTGAATCCTCCGACCAGACGGCAAAGGTACAGAATTATTATAATAAACCCGGAGTAATTCTTCGATCTTGTTTTTTATCTGTTCTTTCAGGGTATCACAACAAAGGTCTAATAGTCTTTCGCTTGCATTATCTTCATTTAAGCCGCGAAGGCCGCCGGCCCTAAATAAAATTAACACAAGAAGTGGTAGATATGCAACTCCTGCAATCGTTAAAATTGCTGTGGCCATGTCGGACAAAAACTGGAGAATATAAGGATTCATTATTCCCTCTAAACTGAATGGGGAGAAATTCAAATGTTATAACACTTTTCCTTCTTATTGCACGAATCCCCAACCAACTATGGACATTTTCGGGGAGTAGCCCGCTTCCCATTACTCAATAGAGCAATTCCTCGCACATAATTAAGGGATCCATTGAAAGGTGACTAAAACACCAGAAACGGCGACTACCCGAGCTAATGATAGAGGCAAGAACACTTTCCGGCCAAGTCCCATTAATTGATCATAACGATATCGTGGAAATGCTGCACGGACCCATATATATAGAAAGAGAATCACCTTGATACTAAACCAGATCGAGCCCGGGATCCTCTTGGAAATCGGAAGATCTAGGATAGGCANCTAGGATAGGCGGCCAACCTCCTGGAGAAAGCGATGTGCATAGACCAGGTGAGTAAGGATGCAGCTCCGTGGACCGCTCGTCGGGCCTGATAGGTGGTGGTATCACACCCTTCTCAAAGGAACCGTACGTGACACTCTCGCGTCATACGGCTCCGTCCCGGAATCAGGACCCCTCTTTCCTTTGACCAAGGGGTTCTCGAACCAACCTGTCTTCCTTAGCATATANTTCCATAGCATATACTATACGTCGCTCTTCGAATCTGAACTATAGGGGTCTTCGAACCATAGACTAATGGCATTTCTTTCAAAATTAAAAAAAGACTGAACTGATTAGGTACGTAGTCGCTTTTTTTTTCTCTTTAGGCGGGGGCAGTCTTCGAAACTGAGCCCTACGGGCGATATGAAGCTCTAAAGCCACTGAGTCGTAAGACGACTCAGTCTCCGAAACTGAGCCCTATGGGAAAAGCGATATTCAGCTCTACCGCCACTGAGTCAGTCTATCGACGGCTGCTCAGTCTTTCGATACTGAGCCCTACGGGCAATCTGAAGCTCTGACGCCACTGAGTCGTAATACGCTGATATTCAGTCTTCAAAACTGAGCCTTACAGGGTCGAAGAGCTGAATAACGTCATCTTACGACTCAGTCGATATTCAGCACTAAAGCCATTGAGTCGTAAGACGACGTTATTCAGCTCTTCGAGACCTGCTCATCGTAGATGCTTAACTCTTCGAGCCTCGACACTATATACTATATTAAGCTCTTCGATCGCACTTGATCAATAGACTTCCAAGCTCAGTAATTGGAAACAAAACTCCATATGAGAAGAGTTTCAATGAAAAACCCTCCTATGAGCACCTGAGAACATTTGGATGTCTAGCCTTTGCTAGCAATCGTGACAACACTAAAGAAAATAGAGAAAATGCNGAGAAAATGGGATATGAAGTAACAATTCCCCGGCGTCTATCAATTAAGCTTTCTTCTATCAAATTCCTCAAGCTTCGCTTTAGCGACTACGTAACTGAGTCGTAAGACGACTCAACACCGAACTCTGCAGCAAGTCGTAAGACGTTTGGAAGGAAGAACCAAGTCTAGTATAGACGACGGGGCGAAGACTGAAGATAGTAGATGTGGTGGTTCGAAGACAAGTTGATAGACGCCGGTATTGAAGAACCAAGGACTTCATTCATTGAAGCCCTTACAAATTTTCTTGATGAGAGCGGTAGCCTTTTCCCAGTTGGTCTAGCCAAGCCCAAGTCCCTTTACTTTAGCCGGGTTCGCCCGTCTTTTCTTTCGCTTTCTGATATCGACCCTTCGCCTTCAGGAGTACCCGCTTCCCGTATCGGTTGATGGGTTGAGAGATAGTTGCTTTGGATGGTTCTCTAACCTCGGAACGAAAGAAGTGATTTGTCATGGGCTGTTCTTCAGGAGACAGGAAGGAGGGGCGGATAGACGGAATGGTGGCTAGTCTCCTCGACCAAGACGCGCCTTCTGTTCGTTCCTCCGTATAGGTCCTTGAGAAGCTATTACTATTGGGCACAAAGACCGAGAGTTCTTTTCTATCTCAACTAAAATTACCAGTCTTTCAATTGGATAACAACTGAACCCAAGAGAGGGGTAACCGACTTGGGCCGTTAGGCACAGAATCGGCAGAGCTGATTAACGCCCGCAGGGCTCAGTGTCTTTAGGTTGCTTCAACAAAGGTGATCACACACCGACCCCGGCAATCACTGGCCACTATGTCGCCTTTTATTGAGATAAAGAGTGGCTCGTGCATCTTTTCTTCTTTTAGATTTCTGAAAGTAGCTTAGCCGTTGCAGGAGAAGGTCTCAATTTCGGTCGGAGAAAGACTGCTATTTGGAAACGAGGGGGGTTCGCGTCTATACGTGTAGTGTGGTGGTTGGGCCTACCCACCCACAGCAGGTAATTGCTGCTTCATAGCATACCATACTTAGTGGTCGTCGGGTTCGTAACTGATTTTTCTATGAGTTGGTAGCAGACAAGTCATTCAGCAATGAAACATTAAGTAGCTTAAACAGGTGGAATGATGCAGCAGACGACTCTTGAACCTGCGCCATGGAGACACTGAGGGAAGAGACAAGCTTTGTTGTTCCGTCTTCTATACTAAAAGGGAAGTCCCCTAATCTAATTAAGACAGAAGGAAAAGCCAATTATTATATTATAGGCTTAAAACTTCCGAAATAGGTGGTAGTTGATCTACCCCCTTACTTTGATAGCCTAAACCGCAGTTATAAGAAAGAGAAGAAGCCGCTGGTTTTTGCTTTAACGAAAGATAAGGATAGCTGCACTTGACTTTCTTTAGCCGATAGGCGTGGGAAGGAAACAGCTGCAAAGCAAGGCAGCAAAGAACAGAAGCAGCAGGAGACCTAGCTAACAACTAGCTAATTCGTCTAGCAGCAGAAGACAGGTAGATCTATTCCCATGTTCTGATTTTTCGATTTTTTTGACCCATTTCTTGGGTAAAGTCTCCCAAAAGGGAAGGAAAGCTTTCTTTGAAATGCCTTTTAGATTTAATACAAGCTTCTCCTCCCCCGGCAACCCCTGCAGTGCCCTTGACCGGCAACCTCCAAGATTCCATTGTAGGGGTTGTTTTGTTTCTTTGGTAAGAATCTTTCCGTGCATTGTACCAATTTCCATAAAAATGGAGGACTAGGAGTTGGAAACTGAAAGATTGAGTGTCCCTATACATATTAGGAGGGGGATTGNCCTATCCATATTAGGAGGGGGATTGATTATCACCCCTATAAAATCTTTTCGGTGTTCGCCGAAAAGAATGAAAAAGTCATCATTTCTTGTTATTATTGGAATGAGAAAGCAGAAATAAGAGCACACCTCCTAAGATAAAGAGGATTTTGGTGGGATCAAAATGATCATCCCCACCCTCCCATAAGAGAAATAGGTACGAAACTAGCAGAAAGGCTTCGGATGCTTAGCTGTACTGTTTGTTTGTTCTGTCTTTCCTTGGTTTGGTCAGTCAAGCCGTTATCCGTTCTTTCTACGACTTTCATCTGTAAAGACTCCCTTCCTTCGGTTTCTTATCTATAAATGCTTACTGTTGGTATTGAGCAGTGAGGCATGCCTGGGAGGAGGTATGCCAAACGATTAGGTACAATGTCTTAGTTTGTTTAACTAGCTGCACGCCCATGTCAGTCTATTAGGCAAGGTCTGTTCGATTGAGCTTCTATTAGTCATCTTAGACAGATCGGCAAGCAGCTGAACTCTTTTCCCAAAGGATAGGAAGAAGTACTTCTACTCCTTCCCCCAAGTTAAACAAGCCTAATGCGGATGAAGAGACTGCAGAGTCAGGAAGAGGATTACCTAGCACCACGGAGTCTGTGTCCGTGTAGTAGCAGTCTTCTCTTGAAATTCAAGGTGTGAATTCTTGAATAAGCTGTAATAGCCGCAGATAGATGAATAGCAGAGTTCTTAGGTGGCTCCCAATTACTTATATCATCACCTACGTTTCTATGATAANGTTGCTATGATAGGATACCATGAAGAGGTCTTTTCTAAGAGGTTGAGAGTCGATAAATGATTTCAGTTTCATCAGTTTCAGATAGCGATCCTGGTCGCAAATCTCAGTAACAGTACTGCTCGGATTGATCCCAAACCTTCCGTATAGAAAATGAATAAGGATCTTATACACAAAGGACAATGCATTATTACCTTCTTTCTTAGCCAGTAACCGACTCTAAAAGAACGAGCTAAGATAAGACTTTCAAGGGCTTTCCTTCCTCTTGAAGAGGTAGCCAGAGAGCGGCACCACACTGTACCCTAACTTTACAGTGTATTTGAACTCTTCGCTAAAGTCAACACCAACCCACTTACCTGTAGGAAAAATCAGAATATTATCCTTACCCGGGTTTAACAATATCTTTAGGACATACCACATATGCCTCAATAAACCCAAACAGAGTCTCAATATCCTTACCACCCAGATAAGAATGCCACACAGGGGTCCCACGCGACATATCTCCTTCTTTCATTACATGAGGGTAGAGAGAGTTCACATTCGTAGTAGTACAGGTTAGAACCTCGATGCTTGTAGATATCACTATGACCACCATAGTAACCACTACGCTCGAAGAGACAAGTCTAGTATAGACGCCGGAATGAATTTCTCTTCATTCTTCTTAGGGATGTGAATCGGGAATTGCTCAGCATCATAATATTTCGAACGAAAGATGGTTAGAGCCAGGTAAGAAGAAGTTAACACCATATCTACTGCGTATTGATCCCAACAAAGCCTTTGCGCTTTTTGAAGGATTCCACCTAGGAGTAGAATATCCTGCTTCATATACTTAACCGCTTCTACCATCTTCTCAGAAAGATTATGAACAGCCACACTACTATGATCAAAAGAACCTTTATAGCCCAACTCAGGACAGAGACTCTTAGCTAGGCCAACCAGCAATCCTGGAAGCAGATGCAACGAGTCACGGAAGCGAAATATAATCTTTTTTCCGGCGTCTATACGCTACGCTATTTTTCTCTTCGATACTCAACTCAGACGTAAGACGACTCAGTATCGCAGACCAAGCCTAGTATTAGTATAGGCGACGGGACGTACGGGCTACTGCTTCTGTCTGTTTCGAGTGAAGCGTCGGTTGAGTGCTGGGGCTCTAAGAAGGGTAAACCGGTGATTGAGACTGTTCCGGAGCTGGATTTGGCTGATTCAGACCTGGATTAAAATATCTTGTCCCCCGCGCAATCGGAGAGGGTGTTGTCTGTTCAATTGTCGTCTCGGCGTCAATTATCGGAGTGGTTATGTGTCCTGAAGTAAGGTGGGGCTGGATCTTATCAGCCACGGTCGAGTCCTGTTGTGGTGGCAGCACTCCACCTACTGTGCCTTCTTTCCATATTATGTTTGATGATATTGCGGAGGAATTTTCTTACTTTCGGCTCTAGTGTTACATTTGGGTCTCCTCCCCTTGGGGAGTTTGCTGGTTTTGCAAAGAGGATGCGGGGCAAATGGGGCGAAGGTGGCATCCATGGGTAAGATTATTTACATTGTGCGTTTTGATTCTGTTGATAGCAAGGATAAGGTCTTGTCTGTTGGCATGTCCATGTTTGACTCCAACCATGTTATAATGAAATCCTGGTCTGTTGATCTTGATTTATCAAAGGGTGGGATTACTCATGCTGGGTTAAATTTCCGCCAATATTGGGGACAGAAAGCTCTGACTAAGATTGCTAGTGGGACGGATTCGTTTATTAAGCTAGACCGTGCAACGGATGAGAAGGATAAGCTTCAATACGCGAGGGTGCTGATTGATGTGCCAATTCAGATTCCTCTCCCTGACTGTATCTCTTTCCTAAATGAACATGGGGTGGTGGTTGATCAAAAGGTCAAGTTTGAATGGAGGCCAGTTCTCTGTGAGGGGTGTCAGAATTAGGGTAACACTGTGGATGCTTGTAGGAAGCAGAATGGTGTTGCAAGGAAGTGGGTGCGCAAGCAACCTGAGGCTGATAAGGATGGTTTTCAACGACCAAAAAATCCTGTTCCAGTACCTCGGAAGTTCTAGACACGGTGGTTGTGCAGAATTCTTTTGCTAGTATTCCTCAGGGTGATCCTGGTGATGAAGTTGATGGTGCTGTTTCCTCATAACTCCTTGGGTGCTTCAGTTTCTGGTGTTGCTATGGTCAGGGTTTTTNTATGGTCAGGGGGGTGGCTCCTCCTTCTGAGCATGGATAATATAGGTTGTTGGAATGTCCGGGGCCTTAATAGCGTTACCAAACAATTGGAGATTAGGAAGTGAATCTCTAATTACAAGGTGCGGTTATTAGGGCTCCTGGAAACAAAAAGAAAGCTAGGGTCATTTCCTAGTGTGTATAGGAATGTTTGTGCTGGTTGGGGTATTACTTCCAATATTTCTGTGTCTTCTAATGCTAGAATTATTGTTTGCTGGCATATGAGTTAATTTTATGTCACTGTAAGTAAGATCAATTTGTTTGTCCTACTAGTTTTTGCTTGTACTTTTGTTTATGCTTCTAATGACTTCCATGGAAGAAAGAAATTATGGGATGATCTCATGGTTATCTCTAATACTGTATTTGGGTCTTGGCTTGTTTGTGGTGATTTTAATAATCCCTTGTCCCCTGATGATCGCTTGGGTTCTCTTGTGAGGTGGTCTGAAATTCAGGGATTTCAATCTTGTTTGGATTTCTGTGGTTTATTTGACCCTCTTTGGGGTGTTACTTTACTTGGAACAATAAGCAAGCAGGGGTGCATAGGGTGTGTTGCAAGCTGGATAGAATGTTGGGTAATGATGAGTGGATGGCTTCTTATGCTCATTTTTGAGGGTATGCTGGATTGGATCATTCACTAGCTGTGCTCTGCTCTCATCTGCATTCTGTTGCTCAGAAGAGACCTACCTTTTAGATATCTTAATCTTCTAAGTTTGGCTCTTGATTTTCTGCATAAGGTTAGGATGTGTTGGGATGAACAGGTGGTGGTTGTTCCAATGTATAGGGTTGTTATGAAATTGATGAAGCTCAAGCAGGTCTTTAGGCCGATGAAGACAAATGGGTTTGGTGATGTCCAGCTACCTATCTCATAGGGCAAAGTCTNTCATAGGGCAAAGTCAGAAAACAAGAACGGGTGCTCAAGGCTTCTGACAATGGTACCTTGAGACGGTTATAGAGCACTGACTGGGAAACCTTATAGGTTGGGAGAGCCTGTAATGTTGGGTGAAATTCCATTCCTTGTTTTAGTGTAATTTCACTTATTCTGGGCAGATATCTTGCTACTGCTACAAGTGACCTGAGCGTACACTTTAATTCGGACACAACGCTCGCTATACTATCTGGATCACGAGGGGGAGTAACCATACTTTTGAAGGTACTTTTTGTCACCTTCTTAAGTAGTAGGTATAATCCTGTTTATGGAAAACAGAGATAGGTAGAACTGAACTAACCTATCACCCTCCGTGGACCTATTTAGTATCACACGACGATGAAACGCCGGAATGATCCTTGGCAACCCAGAACCTGTCAATGAGACTGGAACAGATAGGTCACGAGGTACTGGGAATTGACTCCCTCTTCATAACAGCAAACTAACACTACACTGTTTAAGGTATAACGAAGTCAAAAGAAATCCATATTTTTTCACTAGAGAAACGTTTGGCTACAAGGTATGATGCGATAGAGCTTAGTTAACCCATCCAGCATGAGTAAAGTAATTGGACTCGAACGAAAAGCCCAATTACCATGCGACTATTTTCCAAGACAGTCTGCCAGGACAAAGGCCCGAGGTTCAATATCTTGTCAAATAGTACCTTCAGTTTGGATTGACTATTATGACCTTGTGCTATAAGAGTTTCAAGCTGCGCTAAAAGCGCGCACCCCTCGCAAGGCACCGGGGACGATTTTCACCTACTTTGTAGGCACTTGTCTGATAAAATACCTAATGACTCCGGTCGAGCCCTCTCGCCCACTTGATAACCATCTTGTGGCATCATAGGGCCTGAAGGTACATAAACTTTCGTTTCGGGAGTACGATCGCATGCTTCGCCAGCGATACGACCGACCAGAGGTTGACACACGTATGTAGTTACCTACCACGCATGTTGCCTCACAGCGGCATGCTACCGAACGTTCTAGACGCTCAGCAACATAAGGTTTAGACCGGAAGGTCCAAAGCCAAAAGGGGTGACCCTTTGACGCCATACAATCGGTATCATGGCTCAAACCTCACCTTTCTCTCTTATACCCAGCTACTGATATGCGATATCAGATGATATCCGATATGCGTACTTTCTTGCTGTGAGTTTCCTTCAGCTATCTCTTTCTTACGACATTTCCCTGTATAATATCTCCTAATCTGTTAGACTCAGCTAATGCTACTGATATCAGATATCTGTACCTTTCTTTGACCGGCCAATTCACAGGAGATTCGATTTAACGGCAAGCACTCGATACCGACTAGTACACTTTCTATCATTTACCAGGTGACTTTCTTAAGCCAAACCCGGGGATTTCACATAATATCGGAAGTAGGTAATGATACGATATCATGGAAGCACCGTAAGAAACTCTTTGTCAAAATCAAAATTCCTCTCCCTACCGCCCGCCGGTTTGTTAGCAATGGTGTAAGGACCGGAATACAGCACCCTATTCCTGTCCTCCATGGAAGCAAAACGGATAACAAAATAATCCTTCTTATGATAGAAAATCTCCGGCTTCGCCACTTTCCATTGCTTCTCAACATAGGCCGATAGATAGGTAAAGGAAGGAGAATCACCAATCACATACAAAATAATAGCATTCTTCCATTTTTCAGTAGGAGTACCATTCTTAAAAGTAGGCTCAATGTAAGAGAGACGCATACCTCTCGAAATCGAAGGGTTGTGAGACATTGGGACCTCCGACTCAACAGGACACGCCTCCGGAATAGGCGCCGATTGGAGATCCAACCGACGAGAGACCCCAGATCGAGCCCCCGATGGATTCCCCGCAACTACCGTCGGCACTGTTACATTGCCCACCGACCGCCCCAATCCTTGACCTCTCAGAGGGGTGACCTTCTCTGAGCTGCTCTCCAAAGAAAAATAAGTCTTCTANAAGCAACATAAGTCTTCTGCGCAGATGGTTGTTTAGGGTTCTTCCTCGGTCGTCCTCTTTTCGCCATTAAAGCACAACGGCAAACCAGGGAACCAGAGAGAGAAACCTTCTAGTTTTTTCTTGAGAACCATAGCACACACCAATTGTTTCTTTTGTCGTTTTCAAGGTAAAAGACCCTACTAGTTATCAGTTGATTTGATAGACCAGTGGGTTGTTATGATAGGAGCGTTGTCCAAAAGTTCTTCTAAAGAAACATCCGGTGACATGGCTTTCGCCCAGTACCAATGAAGGTACTTAAGCCAGCTCTGAACCCATCTGTTGAGACGACTCTATTCATTAAAAGTCTTCATCCCGCCCATCCCCCAATATTTATCAGGAGGTAGACGGATGTCTTTTGGTTTAAGGTCATTTCTGAGCCAATCAACCAATCGACCAACAATATAGGGATGAAGAGATTTGCTACGACCGAGCCAAAATAAGAATGGCATATGGTTCCCCCTCTGCCAGATCGCATAACGACGTTGAATATGTTTCGAAGTCTTATGCATATTTGATAGAGTCCTCTAAACCCACGATACAATAGAAAGGTTGAAAACTTATTCTGTTGTTAGTAATAGCATATGGTCCGTACGGATGATAGTAGTGAATAAGTGAGCGGACTGAGATAGGACTTAGGTCTTTCTCCAGTCCATCCACTACTCGTCTCTTGGCAGCACCCGGAAACAGGCGGGCTAGCCGTGGCTGGATGTACACCAAGCTGGTCACAGGTTGGTAACTGTGGCCCTATGTACTTCTCAAACCAATCTGATTCGGAAAACATCTTCTTATTCGGGTCTAAGGCATAGCGTAGTCTTTTGGCCACAAAATGCCTTGCGACCACTGCTCGCCTCTGCTGTGAACGAACTCTACGAGACTCGTCCACGCTCTCATAAGGTAACGTTAGAAAGCAAGAACGTATGTTCAAAGCGGTATCTTAAGACGATTGTAGAGCACAGATTGGAGCACCTTATAGGATGGATAGGTGGGGAGTCCAAGTTGGCTGAAATTCCAAACCTTGACGGAGAGGAATCTCGCTAACTCTGGGTATCTATCTATAAATCAGTGGTCTTATAACCATTTTCAATTCAGAAACTACTGATGATATAGAATCTGCATTGCGGGGCGGAGTTATCATACTCTTGAAGGTACTTTTTGTAACCTTCTTCGTAGTAGGTATTCTCCTGTTTCTAGTAAACAGAGATAAGTCAAACCGTATTACTACGTCGCTTTCCGCGTTGCGCCTAAGTCTTATTATCCTATGAAAAGAAGGGATAATACGTGGCATGTTAGGGAGACTGGAACGGATAGGTCTCGAGGTACTGGGAATTGACTCCCTCTTCATAGCTGTAAACTAACACTACACTGTTTAAGGTATAGTGAAGTGAACTGAAATCATAGTGAGCCTTCTCCCTTTAACAGCTCAGAAGAAAGATTGGATTCTTAGCAAGCACTGCTTCACCTCCTCCAGCAAAACCCTCCTTGGGGCGCCGGCCTAGTTCAAACAAGATACCGAAAGACCACGCTATCTATCGCGCGCAATCGGGCACGGGAAGATCCGGGGATTTTGAGCTGCTCTCTAACGAGAAAGTGAAGAAGTTCGCATTCTTTGCCCGCCCCAGGTCTAACCCATCCTTATGTAAGGAGGAGACATACTGGGCGATTGATAACGGCAGTCATTTCCACAGGAGTAGCGGGCGCCAGCTTCCACTCTGTCTGGAATCGCCGCGCCGGGAAATTGAAGTCCGGCAGCGGGGGGCGGGAGGGCCCTGGTTCACCCTCCGGGTAGCCTCCACAAAAAGTCATGCTAGCTGGACCTACCGCTAGCACTATAAATACGAGTGCTACTAAGAGCACCCAAGCCTTTTCCCACCACCGGCCCTTCATCTTTCTGGATCTGGATTTTATGCGTCGTGGGGGAGCTAGTTCCTATTATAGAAAGGAGCTCTTTCCTTTAATAGATATATTAGATAGAAGGCTTTATTCATAAGAAATTAAGGAGAAAGAAATACCTAATAAAAGATATAAGAACCCGTGTTAGATCTTCTTTCTGTTTTTATGTCTTTTTGAAATTACATAGATGACCGCAGAAACACGTCTGGTTTCCCCTTAAGCTGAGATAGGTCTGTAGTGGACAATAAGTCCCGTAGGCTGAGAAATGCGCCAAATCCTTTCCTTTCTTTCAACCCCGGGGCTTCAGGTTGGTGCGGCAAAGGGCGATTTACATACGCACGTCACCTCCCATTGATTGGGGGCGATACGAGGCTCTTGTAATGGCCTCCGCCTGATCGCGGTATCCATGTATATCCAACAAGAAGGCTGTGGTTGCATTTTGAATCTGGGTAAGTAGGCTAGCTGTAAAGGACTCAATGGGAAACCAAAAAGGCTGACAATCCTTGGTCCTCGAGCGGTTACCGTCTGAGAATGAGACGGGAAACTTGACCTATATGCCCGGAGGAGGAGTGTGTGAATGTGTTCATTTTCTATATGCATATAAGGTCTTTTTCATATCATATAGGAATAAACGTGGACCTTAAAAGGCGTAGGGACGGGGCTTACAGCATTCCCGAAATAGGGCGGGTGCGGCTGGATTGAGCGGATGTGGTGGTATACCATGTGGGTCCGGAAGTCTGACCGGTTGCGGCGTGGGGCATTACTAGCAAGGTAGAAGGTGGGTAGTCCACGTATGTGGGCCCCATACAAGATCAAGGAAATCTCAATCAAATTCTAAGGGAAGCTTGGTAAGCTTGTGTAAGCTGGCACGTCAGGTCACGCCGAGTAAGAAAAAGGTTGGCGTCAAGTTCTACCGCGTAAATACCTTGGACTTAAGCACCTCGGCTGTTGATGAACTGCAAAGGTTGTTAAATAATAGGAAGCTAGCTTCTTATTCTAACGAGAAGCTTTAGCTTCATGAACTTCATTAGCTAGCTACTGCAGTTAAATGCCTTTGAAAAGGCTAGAAAATAGAGCTATAACAGCAGTTAAGGATCTACCGAAGGAAGGTGGCCTTATCTGTAGCTTACTACCCCGTTCTATTTCCTGACCAAAGGGAAGGGAGAGCTGCTATTCCGAGGTACCTAGTAATCCCTTAACTCGTAATGACTGGGTAACTAAGCCTTTGACAGTTAATAATACCAGGACTGTCAGCCTGAGTTCGTTAAACCATTAGTCTGAAAGGCGCACATCGATGGCTAAGACTAGGGCGGGCTAGGCTGTAGAGGACATCTTCTAGTCTAGTAAGAGTCCGTCTTCCCATGCCTTTCGGAAGTTCTTTTTCCGTCAGTGTGAAAGTTAGAGGTAGGAGGGAGCTATAAAGGCTTGACTGTCCTGAGTTCTTGTCCCTCATTCGGGAAGATAGAATATTCCGGGTACTCATTCTGTAGTTGAGAGTTTACACGAGTTGAAAGGAAATCTCCTCATAAGGAAGGAAGTCTTTTCTTACTATTAGTTCTTACAGACAGGTTAAAGACAAAGAAAAACACGCACGCCTGCTGAAAGAACTAATCTTTCTTTAAGACTGCCTTACGGTAGGGTGAAGTTCCTATCTATTGGGCTATGAAAAGCATCTGTGCTAGTGCTGTACTGGTATGAAAGTAGCCTCCTCTAGTGCTTTAAGGAACTATGGGTACAGTCGGAATACTCCTATTAGTGGTTGAAGCAAGGCCAGTTTGACGGCAGAAGAAAAGCCCTAACACATTAAGCACACTCTTATCCGCTTTGTTTTGTGCAATTGAAGACGAATCGCTTACTCCTTTTGTTGAATGAAAGTTGATTGATCTTTCATTCTTTCTTCGAAGTGAGGACTCTTTTAGGCTTCTTCGAGTACTTTCTTATATCACTATAAGCAAATAGAAATGCACTGATGTTTGGGGATCTAATATCCTTTTTACAAGCGTAAATCTCATGAATCAGTGTACAATGCTATCTATCCACTAGGGGACACCAAAGAAGTCGCTGCAATGCCCCTAACTCCTTTCCTTTAACGGCGCACAAGCAAGCTTTAAAGAAAAAGAACTAGACGAAGCTTGCCTTTCTTTCTTACAAGTGTAAACACCATAAGGGAGAAATGCTACTTACCCGATAGGGAAAGCCCAAGTACGTAGCGAGTCACCCCTAATGCAGTAATGAGTTCGGAACAAAATCTACTATTTCAAATCTAAATGTGGTTGGGCTTTAGGGCTAAAGAGAAGCTTTTGGTACGTAGTCGCTCTGCATGACATAATGCAAATGGAGTCGAGGACGCGTAGCACCTAGCTACGATAAATTCTGACAAGTCTTTCTGATCATTTTTATTTATGCTGAATTGCTCGCAAAAATCAACTCGTTTCGAGGAGAATAGCAGTATCTTATTTCTTTTACCAGAAGATGGTCCAAAAGAAAAAAACAGTGTTAAGCCGCCGCCTATTTCTATTCCCGTGGGGCAAGCCTGCCTAAACTCGGAACACAGATCAGGATTCGAACCCTGGCTATTTTAATCGCAGAGGTAGAATAGTGCCAAGCTGTTATCGATGTCGAAAGAGACTCGAAACTTTGAACCACTGTCCCTCTCGCGTCGAGTCAGATCCATTACCGCTCCTCTGCTATTAGGCATCGTTTGGTGCCGGTCGGATAGAACTTCGTAGGGCTGACTTTCCTTCAGCAGGCAGCTACTAGCGCGGCAGATTTGGAGACGGATTTATATAAGAGGGAAATTTCCGTTGCGAGAAAGAATCCCTTGAATAGGCTGTTCTTGAAGACAAGACTCGTAGCGTCGTTGCCTAAACCTTTTGTATTGTATTCTCCAGCGCAAAGTAGTAAGTAACAAGGGATTGAGTCATGAGCGGCTAAGAGGCTCTTTTTTTGATCAACCGTAATAGCAGCAGTTTGGCTGCTATCTGGTGAAGCAGTGCCCGCGTTTATGAGTATGTGTCCAATTGTTTTATGAGTTGTTGCTGTCAGGGGAAAAGATGCCCCATAGGTTTGTACCTGAACTCTTGGATATTCCTTGGCTCTGGGAATAGGAAGACTGAAACTTTACTGGCATAAAGATTGAGTCTAAGACTAAGGTGTACGTACCACTTACAGCACTAAGAATACCGACTACGGATCCGGATCACTTCCTGGGACTGAGGGAGGATTGCTATTGTTACTTACACCTCCGGTAAAGGAAGAAGAGCGATTGACTCTACTGACAAGATGGGCGGATTCCCAACATTAGCCAGCCGCTTAGATACTCAACCCTAGCTGCCAAAGACTCACGAATACTCATGTTCTTTGCTGCGAAGGGTGGGTCAATCCTACTAAGCTAAGGCTTCGGGCGAGCAAAAGAACTAATGGGTGAACTGCTTGTGGGGAAGACCCGCATAAAACAAGATAAAGAAAGATAGAACACTAGCTGGGTCCCTGATAGACAGGTCACTCAAAATCTGAGTCGGAAGGGAAAGCTAGTAAGACCTGCAACAAAGGAAAAAGATAAAAGTCAAACCAACCCCGGCGTCTATACTAGACTTGACTCTATCGAGCCTAAGGTGCTATCCCAATTCGATACATTTCCATAGCAAGTGACTTTGGGTTATTCACCCAAAAGGTAAGTTTCGAGATAAACTCCTTACTGTCAGTTTGTCTGTCTGCAGTAGTTGGATTATCGGTATACGAATTCAATCTCTAAAGACTAAGTTCGTTCAATACGACTCTCAGTTTATAAAACCTTACTGTCCTTCGGCTTAGTCTGTCTCAGTCCTAAGCCTTGGGTGCAGTTAGGAAGTTAAACTCCTACGATAGATAGCTTGATAGACTAACTTCGTTAAATACGGTATGATAGGTTAATAAAACCATACTGTCTAAGGAAGAGTGTAATAGTTATACGAGAACAAGCTGTTCCAGTCCACGGGGCATTCGNCCAGTCCACAGGGCGTTCAATTCTAGTATTGAATTTTCCCAACCGCTTAATAAAAAGATGCTTTCTTCATGGTGATCCTTACAGATAGATATCTTTGTTGCCCTGTCTTTAGTTAGCTGGAAGCTTGATAGGCTTATGCTTACTAGTCTACTAGCTTTACCTGTTAGCTGCTTATGCTTAACTGAACTCTTTTGCTAAGTTGGATCAGTGTTACAGTTGACCCAAATGATATGGAACATCAGGAGGATAATCATATTGGTCTTACTTCTGTGAGGATCTGCAAGATAAGAAAGAAGGATCATACTGAGATCAAGAATCATCAGAATGTGACAAAGATGGGGAAGTAGATTTGAGAAAGAAAGGTATGTAATGAAGGTACGTAGTCACTAAAGAGAAGCTTAAGGGTCGAAGACACAAGCCGTTAGGCGAAGAAAGAGAACCTCACTCTATTCCAAAACCAAAAATGGGATAGAAGGGGAGATCCCAAAAGATAAGAAAAAAGACAGAAGAATTCCTATCCTTTCTCTTAGTCGGAATTACTACAAAAGAAGAACATAGATGATCATTGAATACACCTGGACTTAAGATGAGGAGATTATCTCGGAATGAACGGGGACATCCCAAGGGTACGAGAAGGACAACCCGAAGTCATCAGGAGCGCTTCACAGAAGTAGAGTGCTGAGAGTACCTACGGAGGGATAGGTCTACCTATCTGTTGCTTCGAGTTCCAGTAGAAAGACTGGCTGAGGTCACACTGATCTTCTTTCGGAACGAGCGAGTTCAGTAGAGTAGCGAACAGAAGTAAAAGACAGTTGTTCTATCCAGACGAGCAGTATTGCAGCTAGCTTCTTTAATTCAAGTATGAACACACAGCAGGTTTCTTTTCATCGAAGAAACCATAGATGCTTTTTCCTGTGTCGATGAATAAGACCTTAACAGCCGAACCTTAGCTCTGTGACAATTTAATTACCTAAACACCTGCGCCCCGGTTCCTAAACAAGAGATCAGAAAAGCAGCCATTTACCGTTCCATGAGTGCTTTTCCTTGAGTTCGGATTAGGATATAGAAAGAATTGATCCTAAAAGTGGTTGGTCCTAAAGATTGGTCAATAATGCCTCAACAGAAAAAGAGAAGCCTAAGGAATTAATCTTCCTAAAAGGATAGGGCAAAAGTAAGCTTTATTTTATGCCAAGCTAAATGCATATCTTGGGGCCCCCAGCTAAAGAAGATGAAAATCATCCCAGGCTTAGAAAGAGTTGACCTTCTTCTAAATTCTAAGAAAATGCCATTTCATATGGCTATGGCGTAGAGCCTGCTATCGCATCCTTTAACCTAGCCCATATGCCAGCTCCCCTCGCTCGATTAAACAGATCTTTCAGTAAAAGCGGATTCAAATCATCCCTGGCGGGCGCTAACTCGGCATGTGATGTTTGGACCGTGCTTGCCTTTATTAAGCTAACCCTATCGCATACGTCCTTGCTTAGTTGTCGTTTAATCAGAAGCATTGAATGAAAGGTTCTTTCCAAGACCATCTACTATTGAATCAGCTAAAATAGAGATCTATCAGCTGCTCTTCCTGAATAAGCTAATAAGGTAGGTGATAGGCAAAGTCTTTCGCACCCTTGACTAATAATAAGAAGCTTTGTTCTCTCTTTTCCTTGTAGTCCATGAGTTTGGTTGAAGAAACCTTGGATTGATCAGAACTGATGCAAAGGAGAGTCTCTGTAAGAAGGACCAAAGCGCACAAGCAAGACTGAAATAACCTACTTCTTCTTGCCAGTCATAACAACCAGAACGGGTTAGCCTTCGTTTGCGGCAGGCAAAGTGCAAAGCCAAAAGTCATAATGGTGAATTCGTCTCACTACTATACTAATACTATAACTGCTTTCCATAGTTCAATAGAGAAAAGAGAGATTCGCATAACCCCAATAATCCAATATCGTCACAAACAGACAATTGACTTCATTTGATCCCATCCGAACAGAATTAGACAGAGGAGGGTGTAATTTTTCTTACAGATCGGAGGAAGCCGCTTCAACATCGAAAAGGAAAGCTGGTGAGCATGAGAATGAGAAGCAGGTATGAAATGAGCATTCCCGATCCTCAGTATAACAGGACGATAAGTAGCGGACGATTGCCAATTCAAGTAGCGCTCTTCCTTACTCTCTTGAGTAAGCAAGTCAACTACCTTTTCAGTTCGTTTAATATCCCCGGAGGTCGGGATTCGTATCTGTCTGTCTGTTCTTTCCGTGTAGTGGTCTAATCCTCTCCAATTTCGTAAGGAAGTATGAAAAGTAGGCCCCTAGCCTTTATCTTATTCTTCGTCTAAGGGCGCTTTTTTTTCCTTTGAGTTCAATCCTATCAGCCCTTCAAGCAGTCTCTGTTCGTCCAGTCTTTCTATTCTTGTCAATCTTGGAAGTCGTGTAAGCCAACCATTGGTCCATTCCGAAAGCAGTTCAATCCGTGGAGGAGAATTCTCTTCTAGGAGAATGAGCTTCACTTTCTTTAGGACTTTACCTTCTAATTGCATATCGGAGAATGGCTTTCTAGGGTCATTTTTTGTTTTAGAGCGAGGGAATAGTGTTCCGGGTCTCCCTAGCCTTGAGTCTGGGGCGCCTTGCCCTTCTTTCCTTTATTTGTATTTGTTGGCTCACTCGAAGCAAGGAATTGTCTTTCTTCTTCCCTACTGCAGTAGGACTTCCAATCTTTCTCTCAGTTAATTCCGTACGTATTCTATTTCTTCTATTTCCAAAAACTAGCTGTCAATGCATTCCTATGAGTCCGCATTTCTTTCTTCCATCAGCTGATGAAGTGTCTCATTAGTTATAGTTCACGAGCTTTTTTTTTAACAANACGAGCTTTTTTTTTAACACATAAATCTTACTTATTCAAGTAAGCAAGTAGAAAAAGAGCAACCCTAGGTATAATCAATCAGGGATCGGCATTTTGTTTGTCTCACCGGACCATCATTCCTTACTCCTTAGCTTTAACTTAACGGAAGGATGCTCACCAGACCGAATGCTTTGAGAGCAAAGTAGGTCTTGAACTCGCCCTCGAATACAAAGCCTAATGGTCTACGTCCGAGTTAGTGACCAAGCAACTTAACGGGGCCTATGCCGTCAAATGGCACACACGGGTCCCATATCACAAAAGGGACAAGCATCTCATGGCTCAATTCGAGAAGAAAGATCAAACCATGCTGAAAGGTCAATGCCAGAGCTGACGCGTTAGCAAGCTTAGCTGCATCCCATCAAAGACTGCCCTCTGGCCGATTTGTCGAGATCATAGTAGGAGAAAGAAGAGTGTTCTTCCCTCGCCTGGTATACCTATCAAACTAACTAGGAAATGGTGAATTGAGGTAGAGTAGACCGATGATCCTGTTGAAGATGAAGGGAGACAAAAAGGCATGTGAGTGTTAAGAAGTCGCAAGTGTGATAAGGAAATAAGGACACGAGCAAAGGACACACGCAATTGCTTGGTGGTACAGGATCCTTTGCTTCAAAACTCATCATATCATCCTCTTTCCAGCTTTTTTCTATCATTTTTGGGTAAGGCTAGTGAGATACATACCGACTTGGGCATCTTTCCTTTGGGGTTCGGAAATCAAGACAAACCGGGCACTACGGTGAGACGTGAAAACACCCGATCCCATTCCGACCTCGATAGAAAGTCAAGTCATCTGTCCCGGAGCCTATGATTGCATTCCTCCTATTCTCTTGAACTAACATATCATCTAGCTTCTATCGAACCAACGGCTCCGGGTTCTCCCGAAACAAGAGATCCCGATCCTGCATAAGCCGTTTCATTCACCGAAGTAATGGATCAATATTCGCAACCGATGCAACATCTGATTCTTTTATGGTTTTGGTTGCTGGACCTTTCTCGGCTACAAAAGTTGGGGATCTCTAATCATGAGGAAAAAACCTACTGGGGATAAGAAGACATTCAGATTGATTGAAAGGTTTGGTATTCACAAACACGAGAATGAATAGCTCTGTTTCGCCATACTGAAGCTACGTGCAGCCTGGCTTCTCATCTCTGGGTTCTGAGAGTACAGCTGTCTGGTTGAGTGAAGGCGCGATTGCCGTCGGGAGGGAGCGGTTTGAAGCCAGGTGATGGAACTTTGTCCACTGGAACATTAGGCAAGTTACATTCCGTTGTGACCCGGACAGGACGTTAGAGCGAGTTCGTGAGCGCCCCGAAGTAAATAAAATACTGGCAGGTACGAGGTCCGGAAGCTCCCATGTTTAGGACGGGAGCCTTTATTCTTCTCGAAAGAATGACCAGAAGGGTAGTTAGCTTGTAAGCCACTACCTTATTTCTAGTCCCTCTACCAATCATAGAATAACGAGGTTGAAATGCCCCTCGCTTTTATTCGTGAGGACCCTGTTTGTTATGGGGACGACGGTCTAAAACAAGATCTCAAAACCCGTCGAAAAGACATATCGCATTCGGAATTTGTTAATTTGTATAAGAACCGGGCTATGAAGCTCTTAGAAGATACTAAGTGGAAAGCTTCTAATGCCGGTGTCGAATTAACACCGCAAAAATTAGTAGTACTACAGAAGGAGCTCGAGTCCCTTACTATGTCTTTTGATGAGGAAGACATTTTCTCATCTGCACCGGGGCTCATGCGTAACATGAGGGATGGGAATCAATGTTCGGCCAAAGAATACCTAATGGGAAAATTTCGATTTGATAAGATGACTGAGGGCAATGCCGATTTTGTTCGTATTAACGTGGAACCCGTTGTGGATGAGGCTAAGGTTCCTTTATCCAAGAGCCGGCTTGTCAAAAAATATGACTTATTAACCGGGGAAGAAAAAGAATTTCTTTCTCACTTTGGTCCTCAAACGCTGGAAGCGTTACTTGTTCATACTCTCGGGTGCTTGTACAGCTACGAGAACTCGGTTAGTGCCATTCATCTCATAGAAAGAATAGAAAGCCGAGTTCGTAGGTACGGTCATATCTTAAAAGAACGCAAGCCGCCAGCAGAAGTAGGCGGTAAAGAGAGTGTAGATTTTCCGGCTAGCACCCCTGTAGATGAACACCCTGTGCCTGATTTGGTCTGTCGTAAAAAGGGCGGGGTTCGCTATCCGTTTGGCGTTGGTTTGCTTGAATTCCTCATAGAAAGGGGTTTTCTTAGCCTTGTAACTACTAGTTCTGGGGAGGTTCATAATAAAGATAGAAAAATGGAAGGAGACAAGAAAAGTAAGGCTAAATCCTATTACTCTATGAAATCATTGCATGTCAAATGCAACTTTGACCCAATGATTCTTCCCATTCATATGAATCTTCCTATGGTTGCACCTCCAGTGGACTGGTTCTCCCAAGGCAGAAAATAATGATTGGTTGGGTGTTTCTGACTTCGAAGGGGGTTACTATTGTTCTTCGAATGCTCTGGAAAGGCATGAGCTTTTGCGTTCGACGGATAAGAACAATTTCGCCATTTTACTTGGACGAAACAATAAAGAAGGTAAAGAAAGGGCTGAGACCCTCTGTGATATCATGAATAAGCTTCAAAAGCAGCCGTTTAAAATCAATTCTTGCTTTCTGCACAATATTCGGGCGAATGAGCTGTCGTATGCTCTAAGTGGGGTTATCTACCCCTCGTTTTTTGAACATATTGACCTTGATATAAAAGGTCCAAAATATGAATCGATGGAATCGGATGCTATCACATTGTTACGAAGAATCTATAATGCTAATATTAAGGAAAACATGCAAATATGCTCCCTTAATGAGATGTTTCGTGTTTTGAACCTTATTGTAGCTCAAGCCCGGTATGAGCAAACTATTCTTAGAATAGCTGAGGCGTATGAGGGGTATCACTTTTATTTACCTGCCTTTTTAGATTTCCGTGGTAGGATTTACCGCAGCGGTATCTTACATTTTCATGAGCGGGCGCTGGCTCGCAGCCTTTTAATGCTTGGTTCTGATGAGAGTCTGGAAGCTGACTCTGCCCTTGCCAAGGTATTGGGAACCTTTAGATTGGAGGACCTGGAACGGCTGGAGGTTAGTACAGCTAATCATTATGAACCCTTTTCTAATGATTATGATGCAATTCGCGGGTTCGATCTAATTTACTCCGAATTAAACCGAGCTGTCGAAAATGACCCCGATTATTCGGAAAACACTAGAGACAATATCACCTTGAAGGTACTGCTAAGTTTCTCTCGGAATTCTAAAGAACCCCTTCTGTTCTTATCGAAAATGATTACTTTTTGTATTTCTAATAGTGTCGACCCAGATGTCTTAAAGTCTGTAGCTATTAGCCGGGACGCTTCGGCTAGTGCTTATCAGATAATGAGCTATTTCCTGCTTGATACCAAAATGGGAGAAAAAACTAACCTTATTTCCTCCCCAACTGGTAACATGGAGGATATTTATACTTGCTTTCAGAATGAGTTGTTGTCCTACCTTTACCTTGCTGTAGAATACAAGAAATCCGGGAATGAGGAGATTTTGAATTCCATAAAGGATATCTTCTCCCGTAGCTTTGTTAAAAGGATTTTCATGCCTATGATATACGGTAAAACTCCCATGAGCACATACGAGGATATCCGGAATGATGTGAAGCAATTTATAAAAGGGTCTGCTTGTATGAAATTAACCAATATGTGTTTTGAGTTTTGGAAATCTAAATACAGTCATATGCATGGCTTTATTGATTTGATAAAGATAATCGGCTGGATGAATTCGATGTGTAACCGACCTGTTTATTATAAGACTCCTGTTGATTCCCGGGATAATTCTAAGATATGTTTTACGACGCTGCAGGATTATAGGATGATGGATAGTTACCATATCTGGGTCTATGACCGTCAATTACGTAAAAAAAGAAGGGTGTCTCTGCGTATCCCTTCTGAACGTAGAGATCGAAGGAAGAGTTATGTTTCCACCTTCGTTAACTTTATACATCAAAAAGATGCGTTTCTGGCCATGAGAGTCGTCGAAAAAATGGTGTCGATATGCGCTCCTATTTATACGGTCCACGACAATTTCATTAGCAATGCCCTTTGCAGCGAGTTTTTACCTACAATGTACTTGAACGCTATAAAAGGGATGGGGCCGCCTTTAAGGATCGTTAATACATTTTTGTTTTGTTGGATAACCTCTTATCTGGTATTACCGATGTAGATCTAAAAACCGCTAAATTAAAGAAGGATATCCGTTATAAGGCGGAGTTTGTTCTTCCCGAAGACGATCTTGAGAAAATTCTCAAAGTCAAAAAAGATAAAATTAAGTTAACCAAAAGTGAGGATAAAATATGGGAAAATAAAAAGAAGACCTTTATGGCTTCCTATAGGCAATATTGTAGAGTTGTAACAGATGGGAGTTATAAATATAAGGATCATACCCAAAAGTTTTATGATTTTACACAGAAGCTGGATGGCGCGTATTGTCTTCACTTCTGACGCTAAGGAAATTGAGAAAGACTCTGCGCATCTAAGATGCTTGCTCTTCGAAACTGAGCCCGTAGGGCTCAGCTCTAACGCCCCTGCGCATCTACGATGCTTGAGGCTCCGCCCCTGCGTCTATACTAGACTTTCAGATTCTTTCCTGCGTCTATCGACTCGTCTCCGACCCGTCTCTACTATAACAGCTGTTAAGGATAGATCTCTTTTCTACCCTTTTCCAAGGGATTAAACTGCCGTAGCTTCAGTTAAGGTAAAGTTCAGCCAATATGTCTTAGCTTTTCAACGCCTTGTTTTCAACGCAGCGCAGCTATTTCAGCTAATCTTTCTCTTCCCCCGCCGCCTTTCCGAAGAAGATCGATGAAGGAAAGAAGTTCCCAAAAAGCTATCAAACTTCTTCTTAGGCAGGACGGTTCCAGGTGTGTCAACCAACAGGAGATTTTGCTTTTCTATCGGGGCCTTATGGGATCTGCTGCTCCATCTTTGCCCACGGTGGGCAGATCTATTGTTCTGAGGGGGAGTGTTTTGTCTCCTCAAGACCAGGATTTGCCTTTCTCTGCCAAAGATCTTTCTGATGTTGGTATGGATTCTTGTAAGGCCCCTGGATTTAATGGTTATAATGTTTACTTTTTTCAGCAAGCTTGGGGTGGGCCCTAGTGTTATTGCAGCTGTCCAGAACTTCTTCCTCTCTGGTAAGATGCCTAAACAAGTGAACTGTACTTATGTCACTTTAATTCCTAAGACTGAATTGTAGTGTGAAAGAGTTTCTCCAATTGCATGCTGCTCTGTCCTCTCTAAGATTCTCTCTAAAGTCTTGGCTAACAGAATGCAATCTGTTCTGAGTAGTGTCATTGGGGATTGTCAATCTGCTTTTGTTAAAGGCAGAGTAATATTTGAGAATATCATCCTAAGTCATGAACTGGTTAAAGAAGAGAAGAGCTAGCTGTAACATCTGATCTAGCAAGCTTCAGCTTATGCTTCCTTCCCTATCTATTGCCCACCATGTTAAGCGTTAAAGCCCTTCTTGGGTTAATAAACGCTGGCTGGGTCTTTAGAGCTGAGCCCTATCTTAGTTATTCAGCTCTGCCGCTACTGCGTCTATACTAGACTTTTCTCTTCTCAAATTCTATTTTGAATTTCTTCACTAGACCCAAAATCAAGACTATCGAATAATTAACTTACCCTACTTTACTTTTTTCACCATTCTTCGCCATCCAAATCCCTCTCAAATGACGTATAATGAATTGCTGCTGATACAAACAATTTACTAAGCGCTTCATCCTTAGACACATAATATCTCATATTTGGACTCTTCACCTCAGTTAGGTCTTCATCTTCCTGATTACCACTCTTTGTTTGGCTCATCAGCTATTTGAATAAGGCTGCGAGCCAGATCGCGTTCATGAAAATGTAATATACCACAGCGGGAGATCCGACCTCGGAAATCCAGAAATGCCGGTAAATAAAATGTATAGCCTTCGTAGGCTTAAGCTAATTTGATTATTGTATGCTCATAGCGGGCTCGCTGGATATTAGTTGATAATACCCGAATTCATTCATTTGCGTATATCATCAATTTCTGGATAAACCCTGAATAGGTCTTTCCCTTGCTCTTTCGCCTCATCCAATTTCAAAAAATCCAAACCTCTTTTCAGAACTCGTTTTTTTATGAGCTTCAACAACTGTCAACGCAAAGTTCTTGATTCACTCTTGTTTCTCAGAAAAGAAGTTCATTAACTAAATTTTCTCATTTCGTGGGTTTATTTGGTGGTGATGTACCCTGTCCATCGTATTTCATCCAGAAAGGCTGTCTTATGCAACGAATCTGTCGTTGTCTTGTTTTTGATCCTAGAGTAGATTCTGTAAGACACCTTTTTTTCAATAGACGACCCCCTTCTTTCTTTATATCATAACCTCAGCCATGAGAGGAAGTTCGCGAGTAAACAACGCAACTTGGGTCCTTAACGTGGTCATCTTTCGGCTGACTACGCTCTATAAAATCGTTAATATGGAGATATACTATAACTACCTAGTATACGGGATCCCGTTCTCTAGGGACATCATGTACAAATATCTAAAGATGGCAGGCAGGAGGGTGGGTACTTGTTTCTTCCTTTCCGTACCGCTCCTTGGAACGGAGTTAGTTCTTTCACTTAAACTATGGATTTCTTTGTTTTCAGTACCTAGTTTTCTTTCCTCTTGCATGTAGTTCTGTAGCCTTTGTAATATTACTTGAAGGTCGTTCCGTAGCCTTGTATTAGGGGGGTGAACAGAGAGAAGGGCAGCCCAAGAATATTGAATATTTGACGATACATTCCGTAGGACGTAGCTAAGGTATAGCTTGAACTTAAACCGTAGAAAGGAGCGCAAGAAGTTATTTCGGTTCGGTTAAAACGCCGTGCGACTTGGAGGACATAAGACTTCTTGGTCAAAAAGATTGCCGACAGACCTGGCCCTTTACTTTACCTTAAGAAGAAATAGGGGGGTATGAAGCGTGGGAAACAGTGCAAGAAGTGTACAACTGGTAACCTTAAGGAGTGGCGGCTCTTGATTGATCAACGCGAGTGAACTGTGCTTAGACGCTTCGTAAAACCACACCGATCTACGAGAGGAGCTGATGGATGAGTAGGCTTCCCCTTTCGATTCACGGAATGTGATCTGGGACACAATGGGAGTTTGCGTGCCTCGGTAGGAAAGAGATCACCGGAGTATAGCACAATCTCGCCTTTTCTTGCTGCCATGGGGTCGACCTGTAAACAGGGTCAATCCAATGGGAACCAAAAAACAGGAGGGTACCGGGCAGAAGACGATCCAAAAAGCGAAGGCTCACCCAGGCTCCTTGGAGTCAAATAGCGTCTAGTATAGACGCAGGAGAGAACGAAGGCAACTCGACCGTAGGGAAAGGAGTTTTGCGGGAATTTCAAAATAAGAGTCTTAGGGGTAGTGGCCCCTATAAGCGGATACTGGCCGCTCGCTATAAGTCAGCAGTGTCTTAACTTGGAATCGAAACCCGGGAAGATGGGATCTCAAATGGGACAAGTGAGCTCGGTAAAAAAAGTAGGAATTCTCTTTCCCTTCTAAAATGGAATTCTTCTTTTTCCGAAAAAAGCTTGCTTGGCTAAGTAATCTTGCCTTTTATTCTTTTTGAAGTGAAAGGTCTAACGACACTGATCCCTACGGAAAGACCCAACCTGAATAACGTCGATAGACGAAGGAGTTTATAGACTTTTAAGCGAAGATCAGTATCTTTAGAGTCAGTAGCGTGACGTATAGACGCCGGGTGGATTGTCATTCTTTGGTAGGAACAGGATCGAAGAGCTTCATATCGTCGTCTTACGACTCAGTATCGAAGATATTTGCTTAGTTGCTAGACGAACGAATATTCAATGTAAATTCAAAATTGACTTCTTTTACACAATTCGTATCTACTTACGCTATTTGGATCTTCAACTCTGAGTCTTATTCCGCTTAGTCTAGTCTATCAACGCTACTTCAGTCTTCGAACCTGACTCTTACTCTTGGTTACGTAGTCGCTAAAGCGAAGCTTTTGGTGATGCTGAGATGATGAAAGATAGATTTTTCCATTTGGATTGACTATTCTCAAAGTTAGGTCTAGCAGGTTATTACAGGATCCTACGAATATGCAGAATCTACACATGATTTGGAGTTTGAAGATATGGAGACTGGTGTGAAGTGTAGGATTTCTTCACACAAAAGGATACAGCGAAGCTTTAGCTATTACATAACCATCTTCTAACTCTTCTACTAGACTATATTATATGTTACTCAGCTTGTCTAGCGACGTCCTTACTAGCTTAGTTCTTAGTTCGTTAGTGTCACTTCTGGCAAAGTAAGTAAGTCCTTAGGAATAATAGCTACTCAAATGCTTCAGCTATACAACTTAGAAGCACTATTCATAGACTTCACTGAAGTTTAGAGGCTTAATAGTGTCAAGTGTCTCATCCTACTCTTATCCCACATAAACTCTTATATGTTTATCTTTGTCTTATCGCTAAGTTTTACAGTTTGTACTGTTATTATAATATTTATGGTTTCAATATATGAGCAAGCATGTAGACCAGTGGTGAAAGGCATGGGAATGTGGGGCTCTGTCAAAGCCTTAGCAAAAATTGGCCTGATTATCCCATCCCCTACTTTTCTTTTTCAAACTATGTGGGCTGTGATGGCGTTAGAACGATCTAACCAGCCTAACACTAACTTTGCAATGAATATAAGAACACACTAAAATGCTAGTAAGAATAACACAAACAAAGCATACGAATTTTCTTACTGAATGATATGTATTGGATGCCTTGGACAAGCCCCAAGGTCACCTATTTATAGGCAACAAGGACCACGGCATTCAACCGTGCAAGTGCCCTTTCAATATACACTGAATATTACTAACAACAATTCACACTATTTANAATTGATCCTAAAAGTGGTTGGTCCTAAAGATTGGTCAATAATGCCTCAACAGAAAAAGAGAAGCCTAAGGAATTAATCTTCCTAAAAGCATAGGGCAAAGGTAAGCTTTATTTTATGCCAAGCTAAATGCATATCTTGGGGCCCCCAGCTAAAGAAGATGAAAATCATCCCAGGCTTAGAAAGAGTTGACCTTCTTCTAAATTCTAAGAAAATGCCATTTCATATGGCTATGGCGTAGAGCCTGCTATCGCATCCTTTAACCTAGCCCATATGCCAGCTCCCCTCGCTCGATTAAACAGATCTTTCAGCAAAAGCGGATTCAAATCATCCCTGGCGGGAGCTAACTCGGCATGTGATGTTTGGACCCTGCTTGCCTTTATTAAGCTAACCCTATCGCATACTTCCTTGCTTGGTTGTCGTTTAATCAGAAGCATCGAATGAAAGGTTCTTTCCAAGACCATCTGCTATTGAATCAGCTAAAATAGAGATCTATCAGCTGCTCTTCCTGAATAAGCTAATAAGGTAGGTGATAGGCAAAGTCTTTCGCACCCTTGACTAATAATAAGAAGCTTTGTTCTCTCTTTTCCTTGTAGTCCATGAGTTTGGTTGAAGAAACCTTGGATTGATCAGAACTGATGCAAAGGAGAGTCTCTGTAAGAAGGACCAAAGCGCACAAGCAAGACTGAAATAACCTACTTCTTCTTGCCAGTCATAACAACCAGAACGGGTTAGCCTTCGTTTGCGGCAGGCAAAGTGCAAAGTCAAAAGTCATAATGGTGAATTCGTCTCACTACTATACTAATACTATAAGTGCTTTCCATAGTTCAATAGAGAAAAGAGAGATTCGCATGACCCCAATAATCCAGTATCGTCACAAACAGACAATTGACTTCATTTGATCCCATCCGAACAGAATTAGACAGAGGAGGGTGTACTTTTTCTTACAGATCGGAGGAAACCGCTTCAACATCGAAAAGGAAAGCTGGTGAGCATGAGAATGAGAAGCAGGTATGAAATGAGCATTCCCGATCCTCAGTATAACAGGACGATAAGTAGCGGACGATTGCCAATTCAAGTAGCGCCCTTCCTTACTCTCTTGAGTAAGCAAGTCAACTACCTTTTCAGTTCGTTTAATATCCCCGGAGGTCGGGATTCGTATCTGTCTGTCTGTTCTTTCCGTGTAGTGGTCTAATCCTCTCCAATTTCGTAAGGAAGTATGAAAAGTAGGCCCCTAGCCTTTATCTTATTCTTCGTCTAAGGGCGCTTTTTTTTCCTTTGAGTTCAATCCTATCAGCCCTTCAAGCAGTCTCTGTTCGTCCAGTCTTTCTATTCTTGTCAATCTTGGAAGTCGTGTAAGCCAACCATTGGTCCATTCCGAAAGCAGTTCAATCCGTGGAGGAGAATTCTCTTCTAGGAGAATGAGCTTCACTTTCTTTAGGACTTTACCTTCTAATTGCATATCGGAGAATGGCCTTCTAGGGTCATTTTTTGTTTTAGAGCGAGGGAATAGTGTTCCGGGTCTCCCTAGCCTTGAGTCTGGGGCGCCTTGCCCTTCTTTCCTTTATTTGTATTTGTTGGCTCACTCGAAGCAAGGAATTGTCTTTCTTCTTCCCTACTGCAGTAGGACTTCCAATCTTTCTCTCAGTTAATTCCGTACGTATCCTATTTCTTCTATTTCCAAAAACTAGCTGTCAATGCATTCCTATGAGTCCGCATTTCTTTCTTCCATCAGCTGATGAAGTGTCTCATTAGTTATGGTTCACGAGCTTTTTTTTTAACACATAAATCTTACTTATTCAAGTAAGCAAGTAGAAAAAGAGCAACCCTAGGTATAATCAATCAGGGATCGGCATTTTGTTTGTCTCACCGGACCATCATTCCTCACTCCTTAGCCTTAACTTAACGGAAGGATGCTCACCAGACCGAATGCTTTGAGAGCAGAGCAGGTCTTGAACTCGCCCTCGAATACAAAGCCTAATGGTCTACGTCCGAGTTAGTGATCAAGCAACTTAACGGGGCCTATGCCGTCAAATGGCAGACACAGGTCCCATATCACGAAAGGGACAAGCATCTCATGGCTCAATTCGAGAAGAAAGATCAAACCATGCTGAAAGGTCAATGCCAGAGCTGACGCGTTAGCAAGCTTAGCTGCATCCCATCAAAGACTGCCCTCTGGCCGATTTGTCGAGATCATAGTAGGAGAAAGAAGAGTGTTCTTCCCTCGCCTGGTATACCTATCAAACTAACTAGGAAATGGTGAATTGAGGTAGAGTAGACCGATGATCCTGTAGAAGATGAAGAGAGACAAAAAGGCATGTGTGTGTTAAGAAGTCGCAAGTGTGATAGGGAAATAAGGACACGAGCAAAGGACACACGCAATTGCTTGGTGGTACATGATCCTTTGCTTCAAAACTCATCATATCATCCTCTTTCCAGCTTAGTTCTATCATTTTTGGGTAAGGCTGGTGAGATACATACCGACTGGGGCATCTTTCCTTTGGGGTTCGGAAATCAAGACAAACCGGGCACTACGGTGAGACGTGAAAACACCCGATCCCATTCCGACCTCGATAGAAAGTCAAGTCATCTGTCCCGGAGCCTATGATTGCATTCCTCCTATTCTCTCGAACTAACATATCATCCAGCTTCTATCGAACCAACGGCTCCGGGTTCTCCCGAAACAAGAGATCCCGATCCTGCATAAGCCGTTTCATTCGCCGAAGCAATGGATCAATATTCGCAACCGATGCAACATCTGATTCTTTTATGGTTTTGGTTGCTGGACCTTTCTCGGCTACAAAAGTTGGGGATCTCTAATCATGAGGAAAAAACCTACTGGGGATAAGAAGACATTCAGATTGATTGAAAGGTTTGGTATTCACAAACACGAGAATGAATAGCTCTGTTTCGCCATACTGAAGCTACGTGCAGCCTGGCTTCTCATCTCTGGGTTCTGAGAGTGCAGCTGTCTGGTTGAGTGAAGGCGCGATTGCCGTCGGGAGGGAGCGGTTTGAAGCCAGATGATGGAACTTTGTCCACTGGAACATTAGGCAAGTTCCATTCCGTTGTGACCCGGACAGGACGTTAGAGCGAGTTCGTGAGCGCCCCGAAGTAAATAAAATACTGGCAGGTACGAGGTCCGGAAGCTCCCATGTTTAGGACGGGAGCCTTTATTCTTCTCGAAAGAATGACCAGAAGGGTAGTTAGCTTGTAAGCCACTACCTTATTTCTAGTCCCTCTACCAATCATAGAATAACGAGGTTGAAATGCCCCTCGCTTTTATTCGTGAGGACCCTGTTTGTTATGGGGACGACGGTCTAAAACAAGATCTCAAAACCCGTCGAAAAGACATATCGCATTCGGAATTTGTTAATTTGTATAAGAACCGGGCTATGAAGCTCTTAGAAGATACTAAGTGGAAAGCTTCTAATGCCGGTGTCGAATTAACACCGCAAAAATTAGTAGTACTACAGAAGGAGCTCGAGTCCCTTACTATGTCTTTTGATGAGGAAGACATTTTCTCATCTGCACCGGGGCTCATGCGTAACATGAGGGATGGGAATCAATGTTCGGCCAAAGAATACCTAATGGGAAAATTTCGATTTGATAAGATGACTGAGGGCAATGCCGATTTTGTTCGTATTAACGTGGAACCCGTTGTGGATGAGGCTAAGGTTCCTTTATCCAAGAGCCGGCTTGTCAAAAAATATGACTTATTAACCGGGGAAGAAAAAGAATTTCTTTCTCACTTTGGTCCTCAAACGCTGGAAGCGTTACTTGTTCATACTCTCGGGTGCTTGTACAGCTACGAGAACTCGGTTAGTGCCATTCATCTCATAGAGAGAATAGAAAGCCGAGTTCGTAGCTACAGTCATATCTTAAAAGAACGGAAGCCGCCAGCAGAAGTAGGCGGTAAAGAGAGTGTAGATTTTCCGGCTAGCACCCCTGTAGATGAACACCCTGTGCCTGATTTGGTCTGTCGTAAAGAGGGCGGGATTCTTCCCATTCATATGAATCTTCCTATGGTTGCACCTCCAGTGGACTGGTTCTCCCAAGGCAGAAAATAATGATTGGTTGGGTGTTTCTGACTTCGAAGGGGGTTACTATTGTTCTTCGAATGCTCTGGAAAGGCATGAGCTTTTGCGTTCGACGGATAAGAACAATTTCGCCATTTTACTTGGACGAAACAATAAAGAAGGTAAAGAAAGGGCTGAGACCCTCTGTGATATCATGAATAAGCTTCAAAAGCAGCCGTTTAAAATCAATTCTTGCTTTCTGCACAATATTCGGGCGAATGAGCTGTCGTATGCTCTAAGTGGGGTTATCTACCCCTCGGTTTTTGAACATATTGACCTTGATATAAAAGGTCCAAAATATGAATCGATGGAATCGGATGCTATCACATTGTTACGAAGAATCTATAATGCTAATATTAAGGAAAACATGCAAATATGCTCCCTTAATGAGATGTTTCGTGTTTTGAACCTTATTGTAGCTCAAGCCCGGTATGAGCAAACTATTCTTAGAATAGCTGAGGCGTATGAGGGGTATCACTTTTATTTACCTGCCTTTTTAGATTTCCGTGGTAGGATTTACCGCAGCGGTATCTTACATTTTCATGAGCGGGCGCTGGCTCGCAGCCTTTTAATGCTTGGTTTTGATGAGAGTCTGGAAGCTGACTCTTCCCTTGCCAAGGTATTGGGAACCTTTAGATTGGAGGACCTGGAACGGCTGGAGGTTAGTACAGCTAATCATTATGAACCCTTTTCTAATGATTATGATGCAATTCGCGGGTTCGATCTAATTTACTCCGAATTAAACCGAGCTGTTGAAAATGACCCTGATTATTCGGAAAACACTAGAGACAATATCACCTTGATGGTACTGCTAAGTTTCTCTCGGAATTCTAAAGAACCCCTTCTGTTCTTATCGAAAATGATTACTTTTTGTATTTCTAATAGTGTCGACCCAGATGTCTTAAAGTCTGTAGCTATTAGCCGGGACGCTTCGGCTAGTGCTTATCAGATAATGAGCTATTTCCTGCTTGATACCAAAATGGGAGAAAAAACTAACCTTATTTCCTCCCCAACTGGTAACATGGAGGATATTTATACTTGCTTTCAGAATGAGTTGTTGTCCTACCTTTACCTTGCTGTAGAATACAAGAAATCCGGGAATGAGGAGATTTTGAATTCCATAAAGGATATCTTCTCCCGTAGCTTTGTTAAAAGGATTTTCATGCCTATGATATACGGTAAAACTCCCATGAGCACATACGAGGATATCCGGAATGATGTAAAGCAATTTATAAAAGGGTCTGCTTGTATGAAATTAACCAATATGTGTTTTGAGTTTTGGAAATCTAAATACAGTCATATGCATGGCTTTATTGATTTGATAAAGATAATCGGCTGGATGAATTCGATGTGTAACCGACCTATTTATTATAAGACTCCTGTTGATTCCCGGGATAATTCTAAGATATGTTTTACGACGCTGCAGGATTATAGGATGATGGATAGTTACCATATCTGGGTCTATGACCGTCAATTACGTAAAAAAAGAAGGGTGTCTCTGCGTATCCCTTCTGAACGTAGAGATCGAAGGAAGAGTTATGTTTCCACCTTCGTTAACTTTATACATCAAAAAGATGCGTTTCTGGCCATGAGAGTCGTCGAAAAAATGGTATCGATATGCGCTCCTATTTATACGGTCCACGACAATTTCATTAACAATGCCCTTTGCAGCGAGTTTTAACCTACAATGTACTTGAACGCTATAAAAGGGATGGGGCCGCCTTTAAGGATCGTCAATACATTTTTGTTTTGTTGGATAACCTCTTATCTGGTATTACCGATGTAGATCTAAATTAAAGAAGGATATCCGTTATAAGGCGGAGTTTGTTCTTCCCGAAGACGATCTTGAGAAAATTCTCAAAGTCAAAAAAGATAAAATTAAGTTAACCAAAAGTGAGGATAAAATATGGGAAAATAAAAAGAAGACCTTTATGGCTTCCTATAGGCAATATTGTAGAGTTGTAACAGATGGGAGTTATAAATATAAGGATCATACCCAAAGTTTTATGATTTTACACAGAAGCTGGATGGCGCGTATTGTCTTCACTTCCGACGCTAAGGAAATTGAGAAAGACTNACGTTCGAAGACTGAGTCGTATGACGACTCAGTACTCAGCTCTAAAGCCCCTGCGCATCTAAGATGCTTGCTCTTCGAAACTGAACTGAGTCGTATGACGACTCAGTCTTCGCCCGTAGGATCGAAGAGCTGAGTCGTAAGACGACTCAGTTACGTAGTCGCTAAAGCGAAGCTTTAGGGCTCAGCTCTGGCGCCACTGAGTCGTATGACGTTCGAAGACTGAGTCGTATGACGTTCGAAGACTGAGTAGTATGACGTTCGAAGACTGAGTCGTATGACGTTCGAATACTGAGTCGTATGACGTTCGAAGACTGAGTCGTATGACGACTCAGTACTTAGCGCTCAGTACTCAGCTCTAAAGCCCCTGCGCATCTAAGATGCTTGCTCTTCGAAACTGAGCCCAAAAGCTTCGCTTTAGCGACTACGTACCTACGGGCTCAGCTCTAAAGCCCCTGCGCATCTAAGATGCTTGCTCTTCGAAACTGAGCCCTAAAGCTTCGCTTTAGCGACTACGTACCTACGGGCTCAGCTCTAACGCCCCTGCGCATCTACGATGCTTGAGGCTCCGCCCCTGCGTCTATACTAGACTTTCAGATTCTTTCCTGCGTCTATCGACTCGTCTCCGACCCGTCTCTACTATAACAGCTGTTAAGGATAGATCTCTTTTCTACCCTTTTCCAAGGGATTAAACTATCGTAGCTTCAGTTAAGGTAAAGTTCAGCCAATATGTCTTAGCTTTTCAACGCCTTGTTTTCAACGCAGCGTAGCTATTTCAGCTAATCTTTCTCTTCCCCCGCCGCCTTTCCGAAGAAGATCGATGAAGGAAAGAAGTTCCCAAAAAGCTATCAAACTTCTTCTTAGGCAGGACGGTTCCAGGTGTGTCAACCAACAGGAGATTTTGCTTTTCTATCGGGGCCTTATGGGATCTGCTGCTCCATCTTTGCCCACGGTGGGCAGATCTATTGTTCTGAGGGGGAGTGTTTTGTCTCCTCAAGACCAGGATTTGCCTTTCTCTGCCAAAGATCTTTCTGATGTTGGTATGGATTCTTGTAAGGCCCCTGGATTTAATGGTTATAATGTTTACTTTTTTCAGCAAGCTTGGGGTGGGCCCTAGTGTTATTGCAGCTGTCCAGAACTTCTTCCTCTCTGGTAAGATGCCTAAACAAGTGAACTGTACTTATGTCACTTTAATTCCTAAGACTGAATTGTAGTGTGAAAGAGTTTCTCCAATTGCATGCTGCTCTGTCCTCTCTAAGATTCTCTCTAAATTCTTGGCTAACAGAATGCAATTTGTTCTGAGTAGTNTGTTCTGAGTAGTGTCATTGGGGATTGTCAATCTGCTTTTGTTAAAGGCAGAGTAATATTTGAGAATATCATCCTAAGTCATGAACTGGTTAAAGAAGAGAAGAGCTAGCTGTAACATCTGATCTAGCAAGCTTCAGCTTATGCTTCCTTCCCTATCTATTGCCCACCATGTTAAGCGTTAAAGCCCTTCTTGGGTTAATAAACGCTGGCTGGGTCATTAGAGCTGAGCCCTATCTTAGTTATTCAGCTCTGCCACTACTGCGTCTATACTAGACTTTTCTATTCTCAAATTCTATTTTGAATTTCTTCACTAGACCCAAAATCAAGACTATTGAATAATTAACTTACCCTACTTTACTTTTTTCACCATTCTTCACCATCCAAATCCCTCTCAAATGACGTATAATGAATTGCTGCTGATACAAACAATTTACTAAGCGCTTCATCCTTAGACACATAATATCTCATATTTGGACTCTTCACCTCAGTTAGGTCTTCATCTTCCTGATTACCACTCTTTGTTTGGCTCCTCAGCTATTTGAATAAGGCTGCGAGCCAGATCGCGTTCATGAAAATGTAATATACCACAGCGGGAGATCCGACCTCAGAAATCCAGAAATGCCGGTAAATAAAATGTATAGCCTTCGTAGGCTTAAGCTAATTTGATTATTGTATGCTCATAGCGGGCTCGCTGGATATTAGTTGATAATACCCGAATTCATTCATTTGCGTATATCATCAATTTCTGGATAAACCCTAAATAGGTCTTTCCCTTGGTCTTTCGCCTCATCTAATTTAAAAAAATCCAAACCTCTTTTCAGAACTCGATTTTTTATGAGCTTCAACAACTGTCAACGCAAAGTTCTTGATTCACTCTTGTTTCTCAGAAAAGAAGTTCATTAACTAAATTTTCTCATTTCGTGGGTTTATTTGGTGGTGATGTACCCTGTCCATCGTATTTCATCCATAAAGGCTGTCTTATGCAACGAATCTGTCGTTGTCTTGTTTTTGATCCTAGAGTAGATTCTGTAAGACACCTTTTTTTCAATAGACGACCCCCTTCTTTCTTTATATCATAACCTCAGCCATGAGAGGAAGTTCGCGAGTAAACAACGCAACTTGGGTCCTTAACGTGGTCATCTTTCGGCTGACTACGCTCTATAAAATCGTTAATATGGAGATATACTATAACTACCTAGTATACGGGATCCCGTTCTCTAGGGACATCATGTACAAATATCTAAAGATGGCAGGCAGGAGGGTGGGTACTTGTTTCTTCCTTTCCGTACCGCTCCTTGGAACGGAGTTAGTTCTTTCACTTAAACTATGGATTTCTTTGTTTTCAGTACCTAGTTTTCTTTCCTCTTGCATGTATTTCTTTAGCCTTTGTAATATTACTTGAAGGTCGTTCCGTAGCCTTGTATTAGGGGGGTGAACAGAGAGAAGGGCAGCCCAAGAATATTGAATATTTGACGATACATTCCGTAGGACGTAGCTAAGGTATAGCTTGAACTTAAACCGTAGAAAGGAGCGCAAGAAGTTATTTCGGTTCGGTTAAAACGCCGTGCGACTTGGAGGACATAAGACTTCTTGGTCAAAAAGATTGCCGACAGACCTGGCCCTTTACTTTACCTTAAGAAGAAATAGGGGGGTATGAAGCGTGGGAAACAGTGCAAGAAGTGTACAACTGGTAACCTTAAGGAGTGGCGGCTCTTGATTGATCAACGCGAGTGAACTGTGCTTAGACGCTTCGTAAAACCACACCGATCTACGAGACGAGCTTATGGATGAGTAGGCTTCCCCTTTCGATTCACGGAATGTGATTTGGGACACAATGGGAGTTTGCGTGCCTCGGTAGGAAAGAGATCACCGGAGTATAGCACAATCTCGCCTTTTCTTGCTGCCATGGGGTCGACCTATAAACAGGGTCAATCCAATGGGAACCAAAAAACAGGAGGGTACCGGGCAGAAGACGATCCAAAAAGCGAAAGCTCACCTAGGCTCCTTGGAGTCAAATAGCGTCTAGTATAGACGCAGGGGAGAACGAAGGTAACTCGACCATAGGGAAAGGAGTTTTGCGGGAATTTCAAAATAAGAGTCTTAGGGTTAGTGGCCCCTATAAGCGGATACTAGTAGCTCGGTAAAAGAAGTAGGAATTCTCTTTCCCTTCTAAAATGGAATTCTTCTTCTTCCGAAAAAAGCTTGCTTGGCTAAGTAATCTTGCCTTTTATTCTTTTTGAAGTGAAAGGTCTAACGACACTGATCCCTACGGAAAGACCCAACCTGAATAACGTCGATAGACGAAGGAGTTTATAGACTTTTAAGCGAAGATCAGTATCTTTAGAGTCAGTAGCGTGACGTATAGACGCCGGGTGGATTGTCATTCTTTGGTAGGAACAGGATCGAAGAGCTTCATATCGTCGTCTTACGACTCAGTATCGAAGATATTTGCTTAGTTGCTAGACGAACGAATATTCAATGTAAATTCAAAATTGACTTCTTTTACACAATTCGTATCTACTTACGCTATTTGGATCTTCAACTCTGAGTCTTATTCCGCTTAGTCTAGTCTATCAACGCTACTTCAGTCTTCGAACCTGACTCTTACTCTTGGTTACGTAGTCGCTAAAGCGAAGCTTTTGGTGATGCTGAGATGATGAAAGATAGATTTTTCCATTTGGATTGACTATTCTCAAAGTTAGGTCTAGCAGGTTATTACAGGATCCTACGAATATGCAGAATCTACACATGATTTGGAGTTTGAAGATATGGAGACTGGTGTGAAGTGTAGGATTTCTTCACACAAAAGGATACAGCGAAGCTTTAGCTATTACATAACCATCTTCTAACTCTTCTACTAGACTATATTATATGTTACTCAGCTTGTCTAGCGACGTCCTTACTAGCTTAGTTCTTAGTTCGTTAGTGTCACTTCTGGCAAAGTAAGTAAGTCCTTAGGAATAATAGCTACTCAAATGCTTCAGCTATACAACTTAGAAGCACTATTCATAGACTTCACTGAAGTTTAGAGGCTGAATAGTGTCTAGTGTCTCATCCTACTCTTCNTCATCCTACTCTTATCCCACATAAACTCTTATATGTTTATCTTTGTCTTATCGCTAAGTTTTACAGTTTGTACTGTTATTATAATATTTATGGTTTCAATATATGAGCAAGCATGTAGACCAGTGGTGAAAGGCATGGGAATGTGGGGCTCTGTCAAAGCCTTAGCAAAAATTGGCCTGATTATCCCATCCCCTACTTTTCTTTTTCAAACTATGTGGGCTGTGATGGCGTTAGAACGATCTAACCAGCCTAACACTAACTTTGCAATGAATATAAGAACACACTAAAATGCTAGTAAGAATAACACAAACAAAGCATACGAATTTTCTTACTGAATGATATGTATTGGATGCCTTGGACAAGCCCCAAGGTCACCCATTTATAGGCAACAAGGACCACGGCATTCAACCGTGCAAGTGCCCTTTCAATATACATTGAATATTACTAACAACAATTCACACTTTTTACACTATGTACATGGCAATGCTTGACTCTAATGAAGAGGTTCCTTGATTGCCGTTGTTGTCTCACTAACCCACACATTGCTTCACGAACGAACATATCCCAAGCACGCATGGAACACCGACCATCGCATCACTTGATCAAGTGATACGTCCCCTTTAGCCTGGACAAGATCCGTAGCCCTTATCCATTAGAGCCACGTCACATCCCCAATGGTCACGAACGCACCAACACATTGATCCATGAGAGATCTCATAAACCATTGTGTCTTTTCCCACACAAGCGTCCAAGCAAGCTCCTACTCACAAGGACACGCACAAACATACCCCTTCGCTGACAATGCACCGAGTCATGATCCACGCAAGCCCGTCAATCCAAGTACCAACCAACACAACCCTCTTTCCATAACATAGTCTCATGCTTGACCTAGACAAGCTAGTGTGCCAAGCATGCCCACAAGCCAACCCCATGGGACCTCCCTTGGGCCGCCCAGCCGGCACCAAGGGAGAGGGCATCCCCTATAGTAGACTATATTAACGAAAAGCTAGTGCTGCCGGAAAATATTGGAGTGACACATAAACTGTACTTTTTGACTTACACTGAAGACCTAGTCTTCAATGGATCCCTTGACTCGCATGGCCTCATGGATCTCTCCTATGAGCGTTCCAATCCTTTTAAGCCCAAGAACCTCCTTAGACTCAAGGATGAACAATTGTCGTTGCGCGACACGGACCAACGCTGGACCACGCTCTACTCATTGTGTGAGCTCCTGCTGCGTCGTGCTAAGGGCGCCTAAAAGTGGTCTCACAAACCACCCCCACCTGATGAGGCCGATGCCCTGATCAGATAGTCTTGAATCTTATCCTCGAACCGCCATAATGTTATGTCACGTTCCCAACTGGCTTCTTCAGGGGGTAGGCCTTTCCACAACACCAAGTACTCAATCCTTCGATTTTTCTTGTCCCGCAACTCTTCGATCCATGATCCTCTCAACATCCTTATCAAACTGTTTGCGGACGGTTGGAGAGTTTCTCTTCGAAATTGGGCCCTTCCACGTCTTCGTGATATGGTTTCAAGAAGCTCACGTGAAAGGTAGGATGAACCTTTAACCGCTCGGGAAGTTTCAACCTATAAGCCATTGCTCCCACTTTCTTTACAACTTCAAACGGACCATCGTATCTTGAAAGCACGTTGTGCCGACTTGGTGCTGATCTTCTTCCATATCTGTGGGGTTAGTTTCAGTAATACCTTGTCGCCAACACTGAACTCTAGAGGCCTCCTATTCTTGTCTGCATACTTCTTCATTCGGTGTGACGCCTTCTCAAGACTATCACGCGCCTCATCCAGCAACTCCTGATGGCTAGCGGCAAACCGATGTGCTGCGGGGCAGCCAACTTCCTTGTTTTGCTTGACTATCTCATGCGGAGTCATTGGTTGCCATCCTATTGCTGCTTCAAAGGGACTCAAGCCCATCGCTGAACTTTTGTTCAGATTGTAGCAAAACTGCGCGGTCTCTAATAGTTCCACCCAATTCTTCTGTGAAGCTGTGACATAGTGTCGCAAATACACCTCAAGCAATGCGTTGATATGCTCGGTCTGACTGTCTGTTTGAGGATGGTTCGCAGTAGAAAACATCAAAACGGATCCCAACATGTTGAACAACGACGTCCAAAACCTTCCCGTGAATCTGGTGTCTCGATCACTCACAATCTGATTTGGTAATCCGAAGTATTCATTGGCCAGGAATAACTTGGATGCTTCCTCTGCTGGGCAAGCATTTGGTGCTGCAACAAACACCGCATACTTCGAAAACCTGTCTACTACCACCAATATGGACCTTTTGCCGTCGACATTTGGGAAACCAGATATGAAATCCATGGAGATTGACGCCCATGGTTTCTCCGCAACAGGCAATGCAATGGTTGAAGAAGACCCGCCTCACGCTGCCTTTCCGTCTTATCAAGTTGACATACATGACAAGATTTAACATAAGCTTCAACCTCCTGCCGCATCTTTGGCCAAAAAGAACTCCTTTCCAGGAGCGCTTGTGTTCTCTCTCCCCCTGGGTGGCCAGCCCATGGTGCGTCATGAACTGACTGAAGTAGTTCAATACGCAACTTGCCTGTAGGAACATACAAACGTCGTCCCGTTGTAAACAGCAACCCCTTTTCTAACCAGTAACGCCTTACTGATCCTTCTTTCACTTGCTCCACTAACCTACTCTGAATCAATCTTACATTCCTCTTGTACACGCTTAGTGAAATCCGATTCCACCGCCGTAATTGCTGCACACATCTCTTGAGCTTTACGACTCAGCGCATCAGGTACAAGATTATGTCTCCCTGGTTTGTGTTGCCAAGTGAAGTCATATTCTTCTAGAAATTCCATCCAACGCTTCGGTCGTCTTTTGTGATTAGAAAAATGTGTTAGTNTGTGTTAGCGACGTTATCAGTCAGGACAACAAACTTTGTTGCAAGTAAGTAGTGTCGCCAAATTCTTAAGCAATGAACCACGGCGAGCATTTCCTTCTCATGTGTAGAATATCTCTCCTCCGCCTCTTTGAGCTTTCGACCCTCGAAAGCAATGGGGTGTCCATCTTGCACTAGGACTCCTCCAATCGCCCTTCCGGACGCATCAGTGTGCACTTCAAAGGGTTTGTCAAATTCTGGAAGCTTTAGCACAGGTTCTGTGGAGATGGCGGTCTTCAAGTCGTCAAATGCTTGTTGACACTTGTCTGACCATTCGAACTTCTTGTCGCTCTTCTTCAATAAATCAGTGAGTGCCGATGCTTTTTGAGCGTAACCTTTTCTAAATTTACGATAGTAGTTGGCCAAGCCCAAAAATGATCGCAACTCCGGGACCGACTTCGGAGGTTCCCAATTGGTTATTGCCTCAACCTTTTGACCATCCATACGAATCCTGGCTTTACTGATTTTATGTCCTAAGAATTTCAATTTCAGTACGAGCAAATTCACATGTTTCTTTCTTAATGTATAACTCATGCTTCCACAATTTATCAAACACCATCCTTAAATGATTAAGATGTTCATCTAAGGTGTCAGAATACACAACAATGTCATCTAAATAAACAACACAAAAGGAGTCAAGATATGAATACAGTACCTCGTTCATTAGATTGCAGAACGTTGCCGGGGCGTTGGTCAACCCAAACGGCATCATCACGAGTGACACACGTAGTCTTTGGCTCATCACCTTCCTTGATTCTCACTTGCCAATACCCACCCTGATCGCAGATCTAATTTCGGGAAGTAAGTAGCCTTTTACAATCTATCAAATAAATCATCAGTTTTAGGGATGGGATACTTATTCTTCACGGTCACCTTATTTAGAGCACGGTAATCTACACACATCCTTAGCGACCCATCAGCCTTTTTCTTAAATAATACTGGGGCTCCATACGGCGCTTTGGACGGTTGGATGAATCCTGACTCGAGCAGCCCATCCAACTGCTTGCGTAGTTCGGCCAGTCCCACTGGTCCCATCCATCCGGTAAGGTGCCTTGGATGGGGGCCTTGCTCCGGGCTCCAACTCTATGGCATGAACAATGTTGCGTCTCAGAGGCAACTTCTTCGGTAACTCTGCTGGCATCAATTTCTCATATTCCGCCAACAATGCAACAACTTGATCTGGTATCTCAACCTGATCGCCTTCCTTTGTGTCAAATGTGGCATTTAGGACCGTAATNCAGTTAGGACCGTAAGATCACCTTTCCTAACCCCTTTCTTTACTTGCATCGCACTCAGCACGCTGCTTTCCCCCTTCGACTTCGTTCCCTTGCCCAAAACAAGGAAAAATTTCATCATTGATCATGACTCCCCCCAAGTGTGGGGCGATGAACGCCTTCGCCTTCCTGAAGAACTTCTTTCCAAGGACCAAATCATAGTCATCCATGGAAATAGCAAGTAGATCAATTTCCCGTTCCACGGTCCTACCTTTAAGTTAACATCTGTTATCAACCGAACGATCTTTGAAGCGGCAGAATTGACTGCCTTCAATGCGTGGTTAGTAGGCTTCATGGATAACCCCAACTTCCTTGCCACTTCTGCCTTGATAAAATTGTGACTTGATCCGATGTCAAGCATGGCAACTTCTTCGTTTCCATTGATGTTGACCTTGCAGTACAGCAAACCATCGACCGAAGCATCATCGGCATTCATGGCATTCAACAACCTCATATTATTAAACGTTGGGGCCACGGGATCTTCGTCCATCTTTAAATCGGCATCTTTCTCACTTGTTATTGCTAATAGAGCCTGTCGCTTTGGACAATTTCGGGCGACATGTGGGCCTTTGCAAATGAAACATCCACCCTCATACTTGGGTTTCTTACTTGTGGGCGCTTCGTCCTTTTTCTCTCCCTTCTCCTCGTTGGAGTCTTTGTGCCATTGCTTAAAACCGCCCTTCTTCTTACCTTTTAATTTTCCAAACTTGCGTTTGGTGCCACTCTCGTTGGCCTTGCCCTCCCCTTTGTCAGCATCTTTCTCGCCCTTGGGCTTCCAGTCGACCAGTGCTTCAGCGGCAGCAATGGCCGTGGTGAGATCTTCCGCCTTACTGCGTCTCAATTCAGTTTGCGCCCAAGGCTTTAGACCAGATATGAATGAGAACAGTTTGTCCTTCTCAGACATCCCATCGATATCTAGCATCAGCGACATGAATTCCTTCACGTATTCCCTTATGCTTCCATTGTGTCTCAACTCGCGCAACTTGTCACGAGCAACCCATGCCGCGTTATTTGGGAGGAACTGCCTACGAAGTTCCGCCTTCATCTCGTCCCACGTTGTAATGGGCTCCTTCTCTGCGGCCCGATCTCCTTCGGTTCTTGATCTCCACCAGAGCTTTGCATCTCCAGTCAAGTATAGCGCTGCAATATCAACCTTCGCATTGTCTTTCCTCTTACTTACTTTGAAGTAATGATCCAAGTCCCATATAAAATTCTCTAGGGTCTTGGAGTCCCGACTTCCATCAAATGCCTTTGGTTCGGGCAACTTGACCCGTTCCACGCCTGACTGCTGTTGATGATCCGATCCCATCGCTTTGCGAAGGACCGCGACTTCCTCCTTTAGATATGTCAGATCCGCATTGACTTCCTTGGAATTTTCGTTGTTACTTGAACCTTCATCGTTCCTTTGCTTGTCGACGAGACGTTAAATCATGTGATTCATTTCTTGTAGTTGGTTATGCATCGCCTCAAATTGATCTCGAACGGTGTATTGTGGGAGATCATCATTCTTGCCTATTCCAAGGTAAGTTTCAATTCTTTTGACTCGCACCCCTCCAAAGGAGATGAAAGCTCATGGACTCAAACCAAATTCACTTTGAGTTCATTGCTTAATGGAAATGCAAAAATTGATGAAGCAATGTAAAAAGTGAAGGAAATGGAGAATCATGGAGTGGTCCCTAATATTGNCCTAATATTTTCACATACAATATTCTAATGGATGGTTTGTGTGAAGATGGGCGACCCGAAGAGGCCACATATGTCTTCTCCTTTCTTGGCGATAAGGGGTTACAGCCAAATGTGCATTCCTACAACATTATTATCAAAGGGTTTTGTAAGAAAGGGTTGCTAACAGATGCAGCAGAAAGGGAGGGGAATTTGGTGGCAAGCATGTGTTTAGAAGGAATGGCATCAAGCCAGCAAAGCCAAAGGAAAATTTGAACTTTTGGAGCAACTGAGAGTTTCCAAATCCAGGTGGCCTCTGGAAGGGAGACTGGGTGATTAGAAGCCCAGATGGAAGAATAGGTGGATTTGGAGTCAAATTTAGGACCTTTAGTAAGGGAGTAAAAGGGAAAATCTGAACCTGAAGTAGGAATGGGGAGTTGGCTGATAATCTGACAGACATCAACTGGTAATAGGTTAGAGGGGGTTGAAAGACACCAACTCTGATTAGACATTACACTACTAAGGTAGATATTTTGATTACTCTCATCTAAGGGACCTTGCACTAGCTTCCTCAAGGCACCTAGTCCAGACCAGTCATCCTCCCAGAAGAGGATTTGAGAACCATCCCCTACAACCCAAGATTGGAACTTAGAATATACATCCCAACCTTCCCCTACAAACTTCCAGAAGTGAGACCCCTTATGAAAGGGAGTTGGGATGGTGTGGGAGCAGTATTTAGCTGCTATGACCTGGGAAGCCAGATTGGACTGGCTATGTAGTTTCCAACACATTTTAACCTGTAAGACTTTATTAAGAGTGAAACTGTCCCTCACCCCTAGCCCACCTTTTGCAACTGGAGTAAACAGGAGTTCATCATTAATTAGGTGGATCCCTCTTTTCTTCTCTTTCTCATTCCATAAAAAATTTGAACAAAGAGAGGACAATTGTTTGTGCATTTTTTTTGGGAGTGACACACATTGCATGGTGTAGGCTGGAATGGCAGAGAGGGTGCTCTGAATCAAAGTAAGCTTAGCAGGTTTAGAAAGGAGTTGTTGTTTCATTAAGCAAGTTTGGAGGAGACTTGGTTGATTATGTTCTGTAATTGACTGAAACTTGGTTTCCTGACAGTGAGAGGGAAACTAAGATATGTTCCAAGGGAGGAGGATTCTTGGATACCCAATTTCGAGAAGAATGGATTTTTTTGAGACAAAGGGGGGGGGAGAGGNGGGGGGGGGAGAAGAGAAGCTTGCTTTTGGAGTTATTCATTGTTTGTCCAGAGAGGTTAAAGAAGAGATGAAGAGTATCATGGAGGGAGTTGAGGGTTTTTTGGTCTGTTTTCCCAAATAACAGAAGATCATCTGCAAAGAGCAGGTGGGAAATGGAGAGATTTGTTCTAGGAAATTGAAATGGGTGCCAAGCTTTCTTTGAGACTTCATCTTGGCTGGGATAGATGATCCTACAGATAATGAATAAATAGGGAGAAATTGCCTTGCCTAATACCTCTAGAAGGTTGGAAAGAGTCAGAGATTGAGCCATTGACTTTTACAGAAATGGAGGTAGAGGAGAAGCAACTGTGAATGAGAGAACAAGAATCTTCATCAAACCCTTGACTCCTCAAACAGGACAGAATAAAGGGCCATTCCAATCTATCATAGTTTCAAGGTCTAATTTCAGAGCAAACCAGCTGAGAGACATCCTCCTTAACTATTTAAAAATGTTTATGGAAGAAGAAGGCATGAAACACTTCCAGGGGCTTTTAGAGGGTGGAGGCTCATAACTGCTTCATGGACCTCTTCTGCAGAGGGAGGGTAACTGAAAGAGAGGGTATGTTGGGGAAGGGTGGAGGAGGTGAGAGGAAGGAGGGGAGGATAGGGGGTAGAGAGGTCAGAAGGGAGCTGGGATGTGAAGAGAGAATTCAAGTAGGAGCAAATATGAGAAGTAAGGTCTGATTGACTTGATATAGTCTTTCCTACAGAATCTGTAAATTGATCTATTTTATTTCTCCTTCTTCTTCTGGTAACAGAATTATGGAAGAATTTTATATTCCTGTCACCTCCTTGCAGCCACTCACTTCTGCATCTCACTTTCCAGAACCATTCTTCCTGGTCTAAAACCTCCTGAAACTGTTTCCTGAGGTCTATGATCAGATTATGAAGAAAGGGGGACAAGGGGGAGTTTTCAAGAGCCCTTTGAGCTCCTTCTAATCTAGCTAACAGCCTTTTCTTCTTATGTTTGAGACTCCCATTGACTCAATTTATCAGCCACCAATTGTCACTTTGAGGGAACAGAACAGCAAGAAGAGGTCCAAGTATCAGAAATGAGTTTCTCACAGGTGGGATCAGTGTACCACATTGGCTCAAGTTGAAATGGTTTTGAAGAAGGATTCCAAGTACAAGGTGCAGTTCTGAGAAGGAGAGGGTTATGATCAGAACAAATTCGAGGCAAATGGGTGACATTGGAATCAGGGAATAGAGATAGCCAATTAGCATTAGCTAGGATTCTATCTAATCTCTCAAAAATTGGCCGTTTTTTTCGTCTATTAAACCAAGGGAATTTCATTCCAAAGAAACCCAAATCTTCCAACCCACAATTAACATGTTATGACTTGGGCCATACCATTCGTCTTTCCATAGAAGCAAGTCTCCACTGGCGGTTAAACTATCAATAAATGGAGCATAAATTTCGGCAGAGTCTCCTTTGTATTTTGAACTAAGCCACCATGTAAATGGTTTCAAAACCTGTTTACAACTGCAAATGACATCTCCAAAACCTGAAAATTTTTAATCCACAATCATTCTGTTCTATATTCATGCAAATCCCATCACCAAGCCTTATCACAATAATTTTCAACCACAAGGAAAACCACAATCATTCGTGTGTAATACACTATCAACTCCAAATTACATCTCCATAACCTGAAATATAGATTATCCACTATCATTCATGTGTAATCCACAATCCTAAATATAATTCGTTCACCATCGACAAAACCACAAGCTGTATAATAACACTACAAACTCACATGAGAAGAAGGAAAGTAACATAGGCATTAATCTCATAATTATTACGAGTCTCATATGCAGGAGGTTCATCACAATGTAATATGTGCACATATTTAGATTGCTTACTGTAAATAGTATTACCTTGCACAACNTTACCTTGCACAAAGGCCACCAAAAAGGCAAAGTAGTCACTAGACACCTCTGTTTGCAATCTGGCGAAGTAAGTCTTGTTTGAGAGCTTCCATCTCAGCTGCTTGCTGCTTTCTATGTTCCTCAAATTCTTGTTCTTGTCTCTTTTGGCTTTCTTGCAGCTCCTTTATCCTTTCTTCTTGCTCTTGTATTTTTCTTTGTTGTTCTTCCACAAGTTTTCTTTGCTCAAGTTGTTGTTTTCCTTTAAGATAACCTCTTACAGCAGTACCTTTTCCCCGAATATATCCAGATCTTGGTTCTAAAACTTGAACCAAAATTTCATCTTGAGTCATTGTATCACCAACCTCAGCAACTACATGTTTTAGTTTGTCCTAAACAAAAAATTTCAACAAAGAAGTGATAAAAAAGATATTAGAGGTGGCTAAAACTGAAATATTCACACATATTTTAGTAAAATTATGACTTTAAAAACATACATGAATTGTTTTGGATTGTGTTGCATCTGCCCATTCTAAGTCACCTTTCTCATTTTTACATGTGTGCTGAATTAGCCATATCACATCTGCAGATGGCTTCACATTGTTGTTTTCCCTGGTCTAGCATGTCAAAAAAATATTAGCCACGTACTATGATTTTGTATAACATAATTTTATTCTTAACTCATGCAAATGACTAAGTACTTAGCATACCAATTCATCCTCAACTTCAGCAAAAGCCAAATTTCCAGTGGTATGGATAACTCTTTTGTCAGACTTCTTGTTTTTAGAGTTCCTTTGACTTACAATCTGCATAAAAAAACTAAAAAAAAGTTAGCCAACAAAGAATCAATCAAATGACTAAGAGAAACTATTGAGCACCTGTTTTTCAGAAACTACCTTAAAATCTTTTGATGCAAACCGCTTTATGCAATATTTCCATTTCTCCAAAGGAAGATCAGGAGGGGGATTTTTCTCACATTCTTGGTCCGTTTTCCCACATTTTGGACTTTTGTAGTAGTAATGTAGTCGACGCTTCCATAACCTATATAGGCGTTGCATGGTATCAACAACAAAAGCATACATCTTCAAGTATTGACTTGACTCAGCAATTTGAAACTTATCCTAGCCAACATAATTATGGAAAATGATGAATATTTAATGTCGTCGTAATAATTTTATGCACATGAGACCATATTAAACTTACAACTTATCCTACTATTACCTGGATCTCCTTCCACATACTATCACCCGCAACAGAAAAAGCTTCTTTCCAATTGTTTACATTCAATGGAGCTCTTGTCCTCACTATGCGACCACACTCATTAACCAAATGTCGTGCATTTTCCCCAATTGCTCGATCAATTTCTTCAGGTATGTAAACTGTTAGTTTTGATCCTTTCCCTTTAATTTTCATATCAACCACATAGCTCTTGTACTTCCCTCGATTACCTATTCCTCTAGTGTGACTTGTTGCTTCAAAATAAAGCAACGGAGGGAGATAAGAGTCTTACAAATATGCATATTAATTAATTTTGCAAAAAGGAAGAATGGAACAACCGGTTAACTTCATTTAAACCTTCATTGTTTTCCTGATTACCCTCTTTAGTGCTGTCATTGTTTCGCACCTGTCGGGGTGTAGGGTTACCAGCTTTATTCATTTCGATTGCTTTAGCAATCCTACCAGCTAGGTTACTCATCCGTTTTCTCTTACCAAGTGCATCTACAAATATAGTAAAGAGTAACTTATGAACCACACTTTAGAACAGAAAAATAAAAAGTTATATATAGGATATCATACATACATTCAGTTCTTCCTGTGACTACACCTCCGGATTCACAATCATTCATTTCAAGATCTTCGTGTTGGAGTGAACCATTTGTGTCATGCACATCGTTGCTTTGATCATTTAATGTAGGAGACCGATTTCCTTGTTCAATTGTACATAATGCACGTTGTTTATTCAAATCTATAATATAAAAAAGTAGATTAAAACTTTTATTTTATAAAAAAAAGATGTCAAACAAACAAACTACCAGATGTGTCCTTACTATTAACAACTGCATCAACAACATCTTTGGTCAACTGACGTCCTTGTGCTTGTGCTTGTCCTTCCTCATTGGATTTTTTCTTGGTTCCTATAATAACACACCAAACAAAATTGATTAATAAAGACATGTCATTTGAAAATATACGTTATTAACTTCATATCTCATTTGAACTCACCCTGTTGTGTAACAAACTTGTTATTCCAAGTTGCTTGACTCAAACTTTGTAGTCTTCCAGGAGCAATAATCCGATTACCCACAATTTTTCCAACGCCTCTTCCAACCATCTTTGGTTTACGAATAAGAAACTAAAACAATTTACACACCGTATTTGATAAAATAAAACTGTAAGCATTTCCCTTTAACACGTCTTATGTAGTCTTTCTAAAAAAAATGACTTAAAAAATTACAATAACTAATTTATTAAAAAGAAAATTTAGACAAACCAGGATAATTCAAATCAAAGAAGTAAATAGAGCAACAGCATATATAATAAACATCAAATATCACCAAATATAAACCAATCAAATATCATAATTAAGAAGCAGCAAATATAACTACAAGTTTCAACGACAGAGTCTTACAAAATAAGGTCTACTGAAAAAATGTTAATAAACATTGAACAATTCAAATAAAAACATAAAAAAGATATCATCGCACTTCAAGTGTCAGAATCAAATTCCTCTTCTTCCTTAGATGACTCCTCATACACTTCAATTTCCCCATCATTAATGAAGTCATCCTCTTTTTGATCAATTTCCTCAATCCAATTTTTTACCATTTGAACAACCTTAGCTTCCCGCTCCACCACAAAAGCATTAGTAGCTAATGACTCCACCGAAAAGTTATCAAATGAGGAGGAGACATCTTCCTCAGAATCCACTTCAACCTCAACTTGTTGATATGCATCCTCTACATCAATTTCATCTTTGTCAACCTCATCACTTGGCATATCATAAAAATCTCTCGGTTGCGTATTTACCACAAAGTCTCAATTCACGTCTTTCGGATCTTGGATATAAAATACATGTTCCACTTGTGATTCAAGAACAAATACTTCATCAGTTTTCAAAGTTCTCATCTTATTTACACTAGTCAGTCCATTTTCATCTACCTTATAACCTCTACCCATGTGTCCTACATCAAACCAATTGCACTTGAAGATAAAAACACAATTTCTTCCTGGATATCGCAACTCATATATGTCACCTAATAACCATAGTATTCCTTGTCAGTTGTGTCATCACCTCGAACCATCACTCCACAATTCTGAGTTTTCCTACATTCTGAACGGTCACGAGTGTGAAATCTATAACCATTAACAATGTATCCACTGTAATGCCTCACAACTCTCGAGGGACCGCAAACCAAGTTATACAAATCCTCATCAACTTGTCCATCACCGTGCAACTTTCGCACCTATGAAACGAATTTATTTACTATATTACCGAAAATAGTATTTGAAATTTCTATTAATAGCATAGTGACCTTAAATTGAAACTTACATGCGAAAGTATCCATTTCAGAAATTGTGCTTTGTGCCTCTTGTCAACATTTGTTGGGCATACTCTTTGTAGCTCTAACTTGTGCTCCCTATTGGTTTTTAGAGAATAAAAATACTTAGTAATGTTTCACAAATTCATAAATTTAAAAAGTGGTAAAGTTGTAATATTGAAACACTTACTTAGTGAATTCGATTAGTTCATCACAATTTTGAAGAATGTATGAATGGATTTCACTACACTCCTTGAAATCAAGATGCATTGGCACACCATTTCCAATAGAACGTCCAAGTGGTCTAAATATTTCAAGGTTAGATTGTAAGGCATCCTCATTGATGACTTCATTTCGTAATTCCTTCTTGAACGATTAAACTTGGTGTCAATGTCTTTCATGTATCTAGAGCAAAATGTTAAGCACTCATCCGCTAGATAACCCTCGGCAATACAACCTTCTGGATGTGCTCTATTACAGATATAGGCTTTCAAAGTTCGAATATACCTATTAAAATTATTGAATTCAAATCGTCATACTTGGATTAATAAATTGACATGCATAACCTTTAAACAAAATTCTCAACACAAGCAAAGAAACCTACCTCTCAACTGGATACATCCACCGATATCTAACAGGTCCAGCAATCTTTGTTTCGGCAGCTAAGTGAATGACCAAATGCACCATGACATCGAAAAAAGCAGAGGAAAAACCAGCTCTAGCTTGCACAATGTGTAAGGAATTTTTTTTCTCTAGCTTTTCAAGTTGCCTAATAGTTAAGTTTCTAGAGCACAAGTCTCTAAAGAAGAAACTTAACTCAACTAAAGGCTCATACACATGTTTTGGCAAGAAGCCCCGTATTGCAAGGGGAAGCAATTGTTCAATAAACACGTGATGCTCATGGCTCTTCATATATGAAATTCTTTTCCCATTATCTTTGACACAACGAGAAATATTTGATAAATATCCGTCTAGAGATTTCAATGTAGAAAACATGTCACATATGGCAGCCTTCGCTGTTGCGCTCAAAGAGTAGCATGCAATTGGCACACGAAGTTTATCTCCATCGACAATTGGATGCAACTCGCTCCTCACTCGCATTTTCATTAAATCCATGCGAGACTTTATAGTATCCTTAGTCTTATTTTTAATATTCATCAAGGTTCCTAAAATATTATCAGAGACATTCTTTTCAATGTGCATAACATCCATATTGTGACGGATTTTTAATTTGCTCCAATAAGGCAAATCAAAGAAAATGTTTTTTTGTTCCAACTATACAAACAATTCTCACCCTCCCCTTTTCTTTTCCTTGATTCACTCTTTCCGAATTTCGCATGTGTAAATCTAGAAAAATGCCCCAGCACATCATCCCCTGTAAGTGGTTGCGGTGCATGACCTTTCTCATGCTTATTATCAAAAGAAGATGCATCTTTTCTCCACTTATGATCAAGTGGCAGCCAACGACGATGTCACATATAACACGTTTGTGCTTGAGTGACGTGTGTTTCGTATCTTTATTACAACAGGGGCAAGCATAACCACCTTTAGTTGTCCATCCCGACAAATCTCCATATGCTGAGAAGTCATTGATAGTCCATAAAGAGATGCACGCAATCTGAAATTTTCCTTCAAATAGGCATCATAAGTTTCAACCCCATTGTCCCAAAGATCCTTCAATTCATCAATTAATGGTCTGAGATACACATCTATATTCCTCCCTGGACTACTGGGTCCTGGTATGAGCAAAGTCAAAAAAAGGAATGAGGTTTCATGCAAACCGATGGTGGTAAATTATAGGGAATAAGAACAACGTGTTGTGAATTATTAAAAGGTTAGAACCCATCACATGCTAGTCCAAGCCTTACATTACGTGCTTCCTTTGCGAATTCACCATACTCATCATCAAATGATTTCCAAGCATATGAGTCACGAGGATGCCTCATTATGTCATCATCCACAATTTGTTCTTTGTGCCACTGCATATCTTTAGCAGTTTTTCTAGACATGTACAACCTTTGCAATCTTGGCTTGCAAGGAAAGTATCGCAAAACCTTATGAGGCACTTTAGTTCCCTTTAAGGACCCTTTCTCATCATTTTTCCATCTCGATAAACCACAAGTGGGACACTCATTAAATTCTCATTCTCTTTCCAATATAAAATACAATCATTTTGACAAGCATCAATCTTTATGTCATCAAGACCTAAACCCTTAATGATTTTTTTAGCCTCGTAATAAGATTCTGGAAGATCAATTCCCCATGCCTGGCGTTCAAAATTGAGTAAACTGTCAAAAGAACTGTCACACCAATTATATAGAACCTTCATGTGTAAAAGTTTCACAATGTATTCCAGCTTAGTCATAGTCATTCCATTCACCTTTAATGGCTCCTGATATTCTTGAAGGAGTCGATAAAATTTTTTGGCATTTTCATTAGGTTCTTCGGTGACATGTTCAATATCATTCAACAACTCATCATCGCCCCCAATATTCATAGGACCCACACCACAAGCATCTTGGAGCATTGATATGCCAAAGTCATTATCAAGATCGATATGATTGTAATTTTCATCTTCCCTTCCACCTTGCGATACTTCTCCATGGAACTCCCACATGGTATACTTGTCATACATCCCCCACTTGAGCAAATCTAATCTCACATCACACTTTCTTTTGAATATTATGTTTCGACAATTGTTACAAGGACACCTAATAGTGATAGTGTCCTTATCTTCTTGGCTAACATTTGAAAGAGCAAAGTTTAAAAAGTTGTCAACACCCTTCACATAGTCACAAGAGGAACGATTCTTTACTTTCATCCATGCCTTATCTATAGTCATCTCCTAATGTGACAAAATAAGAGCATAAGCATCACATTTGGGAGAAGAAAAAAATAAATGTCCAAAACACAAAACTCATTTAAAAAGCATTGTTGTTGCTTTTAACAACCCTTAATGAACAAAGCAGTAGCTCAAAACATATATATGGAGGTAACCATTGAAAAACATATACTGGCAAACGACTTCATAATCCATTGACTTCAAAAGTAGCACATCTTAACACCAGTGCACTTAACTATATAACATTGCCAATGACTTCAAAATCCATTGACATATAGTAGGGTCAAAGAATGAAAAGCAAGAGATAACAAGATAAACAAAGAGGAAGATAATGACTGTCAAGATACAACAATCTCAACTTCAATAGTAACAATCTCCAAGTTCTCACAATTACTGGGCAGTAAGCACGCATCAATAATAACATAAGCATCACATTTGGGAGAAGAAAAAATAAATGTCCAAATTGTTCCTATGAGAAATTGATGATTCAACTAAGCTTCAAATTAGCACTGAAGCCATAAACATAGAATCAACTAAACTAGCTAAAGGAATGGCATTTAGACCTCACTGACAAATGGCAATGCATGTATAGGAAATAAAAACCAACATAAAACAACATAAGCTATAAGCTATACACGAACTACCCCAACGTCAATTAGTCCATAGACTTCTAAGAAAAGAAGGAAAGACTGAAAAGGCATAAAAAGGTATGCAAGTAATGTCAAGTTTCAGATAACAAAGGGAGAAGCAATTAAACAAAACTCATCTATTAAAAAAACAAGGAAAAGAAAAGGCATTTTTAAAAATAAAAAAAAAGAAGTTGGACATTTAAGCATCTCCCTAAAGGAATATCAATGGCACAACAACTAATACTAGTGCTAGTTTTAGGCCTCGAGGTTTAAATTACATTTAACCAAGCAATAATGCATGATGACCATCAATGCAAAAACCAAGTAAAGAAAAGACTTTGCTACATAGCCTATTCAACTTCTGATTATCACAATAATTCTCTTCCCTCAAACATTTCTGGCAATCATACAACTTCAATTAATAATAATTCAAAATTAAGAAGTTGTTTGAAAATTTACATAGTCGTGTATTTTGATTCATTAGGCAGTTGTATGATTAATAATAACTTCTTAATCAATTAATAATAACACACCTATGAAAAAATGTAAATTTTTAATTGTTAATTAATAATTGCTATAAACTTCTTAATCAACTTCTTAATCAATTAATAATAACACATTAATCATTTGAATCTAATCATAAAATAATTTTAATTGTTAATTAATAATTGCTATAAACTATAATTAATCATGTTGATACTTCAAGGTTGGATCCATATAGTTTGGTGTTCATCATTATATTACTCTTTTATATTTAAATAAAATCATATTCATAAAAAAAATCAACAAAACAATAAAAACAAAAACATAAATTCATCCAATTAAACCCACAAATCAACAAAAACACAAAATGGGTATAATAAGAACATGTCCAAATTCATTAAAAAAAAAAAATCAAAACACACGACTTTTTTTAATGAATTTTCAAATGAAATTATGAACCAAAAAAATGTAAATTTCAATTTCGTTTCACCAACAACAAATTATAAAAAAAAATTGAAAATTAAACGAATTAAATAACTTAATTACCCTTAATATTGTGAGATGAACTGGGGCGAGGGTTTTGGGCAAATTGAAGGAGTTAAGGGCGACGGTTGAGTGAGGTGAGGGTGATGGTGGTCTTCGGTGCTGCTGGGGAAAGGTGGCTTAAGGTGGGGTGAAGGTGGGCCGACAGGCGAAGCCGCGAAGAGGTTGTGACTCATGAGAGGCTGCTGGTGTCAATAGCTGAAAGAAAATGATATGCAAATACTACACAACACACGTATATAGTAACTCATCAAATTGTAATGACAAAAGTTTTTTATATCAACATTATTAACTAATGGCCAACACCTAATCTATTAAATATCCAACACTATCAGCAACATTAGAAAGTCAGTGCAAAGGCAAAATAAGACAAATAAACCAGGCGTAAGGTAAACAATGCCAGATAAGACCTTTAAGAAATAAACATAAGTTCAGTGACTTCAAAACCCATTGCAAAGACCAAACAAGACAGATAACCCACTTCTTTTCTTTTAGAAAGCTTGTTCGCCTTAAAAATCAAATGNTCTCCTTAAAAATCAAATTAAAAGTAAATTAGAAAATTAAAAGCTCCCATGTATTGATAGATTGACAGCAATTATGATCGTCAACGGTTGCAATATATATCACCATATTTCCATGCCAAGATAAATGTTTATGGGTAATAATAACACTATTGTAGAAGTAAATGTTCAACGTTCGACAACAAATGAGCACAAGGATATAAATTTAATGCAAACGTTTGAAAAATCATGTCTAAGGAGGGGTAAAACTATTAGTCATGATGTTTACAGGAAAGAAAGCAAGAGAAGTGGGACATAATCATTCTATCTTCTAAGAGTATAATGAATTGTTAAAAAGTTAGCACTTAGAAGTATTGCAAAATGGCAAACATTGTGCCTGATTAGGTGTGACAAGCACCGCAAACCCGTTGATCAAGTAATGATAGCTGTACAATTTCAAATATCTTTGTCCTTTCAATGCCCGTCTCAACAAATAATCATGGACTCAGGCAATATACGAATCATAGTGAGGATCCGACCTCGATACATTTCTAAATCAAACACATTGTTAAGGCCAAAATCAGGTTTCAGCTCTCATATAAGTACAATTTACACTACTAATGCACAGTAATCACTAGTGTACAACAGAAATCCAAAATAAAATGTGTTTGAAAATTCTAAATTTAACAGATTATACAAGCATCTAAACAATATATATTAGCATAATAGATGAAATATGAGAATCCAAACAAGTATAAATCCATTTATTTCATACAAATTGGCAGGAAGCCAAAAGACAAGCATAGAAATTACATAACATAACATAACCCATATAATATAAACACTGAAAAAAATTAACCCATAACCCATTGCAAAAAATTTATAATTTACTGTTAAAAATTTTAAAAAACACTGAAATTAAAGTTAAAGATTCAATTTTTTACTGTAAAACAAAATGCAAACTTTAAACCCAAAATAACACAAAATTAAAATGACAGAATAACCCAAAATAGCATTTTGTACCACAAAATATTTATTTTCAAAACTTAAAAGCTCACCATTAACAAACGTCCTTGTAAAGCTATTGTGAGATTAACTAGGGCGAGGCTTTTGGGCGAATTGAAGGACTTGAGGGCGAATTGAAGGAGTTGAGGGCGATGGTGCGCTGCTGCTGTGCGAATTAAGTGACGTGTGGGTGATGGTGGTCTTCGTTGCTGCTGAGCGAAGGTGGCTGAAGTTGGGGTGAAGGTGGGCCGGCGGGCTAAGCCGCGAAGAGGTCGTCACACGCTGCTGGTGTGCAAATTGAGTGAGGTGAGGGTGATGGCGGTCTTCGGTGGAGTTATAGTGGTCTTTGGTGGGATGCTGCTGCCGTGAGGGTGGGGTGTCTTCCGTGGAGGGATATACGTAGGTGGGGTGGAGGAAAGGGGATAAATTTGGAGAGTTGGTTTTGATTGTTTGAGTAGATAAGTTAGGATAATGTTGAGGTATTAGTTTTACGTATACGTATAAGAAATTTGAGGTATTAGTACAATATATGTTTTGCAACGACAAGTCGTTGCTATACTATAAACTTATTTTTTGCAACGATATTCGTTGTTGCTAAAAGTACTGCTCATCTTTAGTAACAATATTTAGTGTTGCTGTACTCCAGTGAAATGTTTTTGCAACGACTTCTTTTGTTGCCATTTGCTGACCAAAATTTTTTCAACCCCGCGTTTTTTTTTTTGTTGGAGGGAAATGAAATTTTTGATTTTTTGCAACAACATTTGCAACGACTTTAGCTTATGGTTGCTAAAACTGATGTATTGCAACGACCATTTTTTGTCGTTGCAAAAAGTCGTTGCAATAAATGGATTTTCTTGTAGTGTATGTATGTATGTATGTATGTATGTATGTATGTATGTATGTATGTATGTATGTATGTATGTATGTATGTATGTATGTATGTATGTATGTATGTATGTATGTATGTATGTATGTATGTATGTATGTATGTATGTATGTATGTATGTATGTATGTATGTATGTATGTATGTATGTATGTATGTATGTATGTATGTATGTATGTATGTATGTATGTATGTATGTATGTATGTATGTATGTATGTATGTATGTATGTATGTATGTATGTATGTATGTATGTATGTATGTATGTATGTATGTATGTATGTATGTATGTATGTATGTATGTATGTATGTATGTATGTATGTATGTATGTATGTATGTATGTATGTATGTATGTATGTATGTATGTATGTATGTATGTATGTATGTATGTATGTATGTATGTATGTATGTATGTATGTATGTATGTATGTATGTATGTATGTATGTATGTATGTATGTATGTATGTATGTATGTATGTATGTATGTATGTATGTATGTATGTATGTATGTATGTATGTATGTATGTATGTATGTATGTATGTATGTATGTATGTATGTATGTATGTATGTATGTATGTATGTATGTATGTATGTATGTATGTATGTATGTATGTATGTATGTATGTATGTATGTATGTATGTATGTATGTATGTATGTATGTATGTAAATCAATCAAACAAAGCCCTAGTCTTACAATTAGGGTTGGCTGCGACAGTAAAGAATAAATATTCCATGCGGTCACCCACAAAAAATTTTCCCCATTTGCTGCGATCGAGAACCCCATTCTGATGTAAATCCAAAAGCTTCATTTATTTTCTAACACCTTGCAACCACATCATTTTCTGCCTCCCCCTACCTCGTTTGAGATCTCCCTGATCCCACTTTTGCACTCGTTGCACTGGAGCTCCCTCAGGTCTTCAACTCACATGTCCGAACCAACATAAGTAGTTTTCTCTTAGGTTGCTTACATTGTCTGCAACACCAAGTCCCAATTGTGCTGTGAATGAATTCATTTTAAATTATATTCCTTAAAATGTTTCCACACATCCATCTCAACATCTTCATCTCCTTAACCCAAACCTTTTGAATGTGCACCTTCTTCTAAGCCCAATACTTTTTACCCTAAAGCAACACTAGTCTTATGGTAGTCTTGTATAATTTCCCTTATAACATTAACATATTATTTGGATAACAAGGTAGGAGGGAAATGAAGAAAAGGGAAAGAAGAGGAAAGGGAGGGAGAAGTGAAGCTATAATTTCCTTCCAACTATCTTCAAATTGAAAGGGACAAATGTTCTTAAAGGAGGAGAGAATGGATCCCTCCCTTTCCTTCCTCCTACTATTTACACAAACAACGGAAAATTTCCCCTTTCTTTTCTCTTCCCCTCCTTTCCTTACAATTCCTTATATCTAAACAAAGAATAAAGGAATGTTTAGTCACACAACACTCCCGTGGCTTCTCTCCATTTAAGCCACCCTGACCTAAACATATGAGACACATTGTAGACACCTATTTTTACTCACGCATAACGGCTGATGATTATCGTGTACCACGTCGCAAGCATGTCTAATTCTTGAAATTCGAGTGCTTGAAAATAAATAAATAAAACTGTTTTCGAAAGGGGTTAACCGATGATGAGTTATGATGGTCGAAATACGCTTAACATGATTTTCTTATTTTCATTTTATCATTTTATATTTCAATTTTATATTTAATTTTCACTTCAATCATTTGAAATTCATTTTCGAAAATAAAATAAATTAATTTAAGCGTATGAAAGTGATCGGATTCGACGAACCTTCTACAAAGGTTTGTTCGGTTAATGGAACTCTAGGTTATGGAAGTGTATATATAGTTGTAAGGAAGTGAATTTTTTATATTTTCATAATATATCACAAAATTTCGATTTATGGAAGTAAATATACGAAATAAGGAAGCATTGGAGATCCTCCACATAAAAATGGAAAATTATGGACTTAAGAGCCATAGCGCAGGGAGACCGCCCAGACGCCCATCCAGCACCCAGGTGCCCAAAGGCCCTGCACCACAATGCTCAGTGGGCGTCCTGGCGCTCTTTCGGCGCCCTAGCGCTCGCTTATGTCACTTCCAATACTATATATACCCCCCTCCTTCAACCTTCATTCAACATAATTCACATCTTCGCAACTTCTTCTCCTCCCTCACTCTCACTCTCTCTCTGACTCGACCTCTTTCTCTCTCTAAACCTCTCTTAGTTTTCGTCCCCTACTTCGGAAACCATGCAAAACACTTATTATTACTATTATTATTAATCAACTAAGATTCTTTAATCTCCCGGTTCTAAAAGGTCGTCGACTTGCACGAAAGGTACTTTGAATGAGGCCAACAACATCGAACTGTAATACCCCATATTATCACACATTTTAAGGAATTATTTTCGTATTTTATATATATGTTTTAATATTTTTGTTGAGAAATTATATTCAATAAGAATATTAAAAAAAAGGAAATTTAAATAAATTCTAATTAAAATAATTATTTTGTGTTCATAAATAATATTTTATGTTTTATTAAATATTTTGAAAAGTTTCTAAAAATATAAATTTTACAGTTTCCCAAATTATTTTAATACAAGGGCATAAAAATAATTTTAAACATTAACGATATTTGTCGGATTACACTAAATCCTACTTTGGGGCCTATAAATACCCCTTAAAACCCCAATTTTCAGATTTATTTTGCCACTTGGTGATTTAGGATTCCAAAAGTTTAGAGAGAGAAAGAGATAAAAAATGGGGGAAGAGTTCGAACAAAAAAATATTGTTGTTCGAAAATTCTGAAGGAAAAAAAAACTTTCGTGCCTTACCTGAGGCCGCCTGCTGCCGGCCACCCTTTGCTCCCCTTTGGTATTTTCGGAACCTTTATAAAATAGAAAAGGTTTCTTAATCTTTTCTTTTTGATTCAATCTTGTAAATTCATGTTTATATTTATGATTAATCATGTTTTTATAAGTTTCAATCATGTTTTTATGAAGCTATGATTTATTTTAAAGCATGAATTTATTTGTTCATGAAATTCTAGATTAGGGTTTATAAAATTATGAAATTCTTGATTTTATGGGTTTTACTGGATTTAAACATCAATATTATGATCATGAATTGTTGTTGGGTGAATTTTTGATGATTTTATGAAGTTAGATTGATTTTTAAAGGCTTTAAACATAAATTATATTGCTGTCCAAATTTTTAGTCATGAAAATCAATAGTTAAATATTATGAACATGTTTTGGTTTATGAAAAATTATTCTAAAGCATAGATTTTCATAATGATGTTATTAGATTGTAAAAGAGTTTCATGATGAATATGTGATGTTTTTATGAGTTTTTAATGAGTTTTAGATGACTAAACAAAGCTGTAAATTTTTATTAACAGTTGTTTATGCCCAATAAAAATAGTAACATGTAATATAGTAACTTATAATTATTTTTAATGCCTTTAAGTATTGCATATTGATCTTAGGACATGGCTAAAATGTTTTATGATCAAAATATGATATTTAGAAAAGGTTAAAAATGTTTTTAAGGAGGTTTACAAAGCTGACATTTTTGGAAAATTACCGAAAATCAAGTATTTTGCCATAGAAAAATTAAAGTAAAGTATGGGATTGAATAGAGACCATATAGGAAATGTTTTGGACAAGTTTTCAATTTAGAAAGTTAGTTTAGAGTTGTTGTAGAACATAGTCAACAAGGTTTTAATTTAGTTTCATTTTTCTCTATGTAGGATACTTCGAAATAGTTGACTTTTAGAAGTTGTGGCAGATCACCACTACTTTACATGGTACATAAGTATTAAAGACAAACATGAGAATTAGAATTCATGCTTGGTTGATCTACATGATATGTTCTTGTGCTTGATTGGATTGTCAAATTGACATGCATGACAAGTTTTATTAGAAGCATGATTTTATAATATATTGACATTCCAGCAATATAAATTCTATAAGATTTAATTGGAATGTTATGATCAGTTTAATTTGGCCAATAGCTTATTAATGAAGAAAGGAAGTTATTTGAGTTGGTTAGTTACTTAATCTACAAGAAAAGTAGTTCATGAATTTTCATTCACATAGTTAATAGAAGTTAATGAGCAATTATTTTTATATATGTTGCCACTCACAGTTTAATGTGTGGTCAAGGAGAAAGTAAATAGTTAGCCACTCATAGTTAATATTGAAGTTCAGTTTAATTAAAGGACACACATAAAATTGCTCTTAGAATCACTTTAAATCATATATAATTAATATGGCTTGCTTGACTATATGCATGTTTTTATGTGATATTGTATGTGAGTCATAACATTGTTAAACCGGTTAATCACGTAAAGTGAAAGAGGATTCGCACTAGACTCTTGGAACGTATATACCTTGAGTATGAACAATAGGGGGAGTCGTATGGAACAGTGATCTATGACTTCTAACCAAAGTACAAGATGTTATACTCTTTTATATTTTTAATGCGCTGAAATTTCGTAACTTTAGGCGACTTAGGTAATACCTTCTTGGAGTTGCTCCCAAGTTGGTGCCTAATAGGGCGCTTTTAAAGGAAAGGAAACCCGTTCTATGTGAAATCCAAAGTTTAAACATAATAATTAATTTGTTTATGTTGAGTCTATGCACAGGTGAAGAGTTGTCAACGGTAAGATGTATGCATGCTTTATTTTAAATTATGTTGTTCTTATTGTATAGTCTTTAGTAGTTATATACTCAGCTTTGCTGACTGTTTGTTTTATGTGCATGGCTTTTTCTTGGACATGGCCCTACGATGACCCACTTGTTGGCGAGTAGTTGTCTAGAATAAGAAAAGCTACATGTACAAGTGGGCATAAGTCATTTCATGCTAGGCTGGAGTGAAAGTGCTTGCTGTGCAGTCTTTGTATTTCTCATTTTTATTGCTTATGGAGTGATCCAACTGCAATCATTAAAGTTGTTTTATTTTCATTGTTTTAGTTTTGGTTTTAAGGGCCATTAAGATGGTTCCGAAGTGTAATAAAGTTTTAAGTTGGTTTTATTTTGGATGTTAGTTTGATTTTAGTTTTGAGATTGTTTTTGAAGTATATGTTTTAAATTGGTTTTGGTTTTAAAACTTCCGATGTATACTTTGATAAATGCCGTAGCCGTTATCACGGTGGCGGTAATGCTTTGGTTTTCCCTCTATATTTAGGAGTTTTAATAATTATATCTCTTTAATATTTATAATATGTTTCCGAAAAATCTAGAGTAGAAAGTTTGGAAATTCCAGGGCGTTACAGAAATCATCATCTTGAGTTATTCAAAGGATTTAGTTTACATGATTATATGATTTTAATTGCTTTATTAGATAATTGACATGTCTTAGATTGATATTCATGCAATCCTGACTAATTAATGTTTCGACATTAAAATAAAATTAATCTTATGTAGAAACTTACTTTAGGTTTTATATGAATTCATGCTAAAAGTTTAATGCTTTCAAATCACATAGAATTCATGTTTATCTTAAAAGAGCTAAAAGCATGTTTCCACTAAACAAATATTAAAATCAACGTAATCCTAAAGCGATCACCCATGCATGATAAACCGATATTTTTGTGTGCATTAACCAAAACCCGCCTAGCCTTATTTCCATACGTGTTTGTAGGTCAAAACCGGAAATATGAATGCTATAATTCTATATTATGATTGTGAAACTATGCATGAGAACAAGTAGAGGCCGCTATACGCTGGGGAGGACACTGTGACCTACTGTTGTCCTTACCCTCATCCCCAAATCTAGAGATATGAGACCTTCTTATCCTTGGCTGTCATCTTTGCCCTTGGGCTATGACCTAATAGGGTTCCGTTAGCTCCCAAAAGGAGGACAGTGGCAAATTCTGTACTTGGGTTTTGAGATTCTAGACTCACTGCCTATTCCAAGCATACTCACACTATGTAAACAAACTAACACGACATTCGATGTCCATAAAAAGGGCACGTGGGCCCCAAAGCCCCGGGTCCACAGTTTGGTGAATTCAGTTGGGATATTCCTTTATTTTAAAGGAGAGTGGACGAAACTCAAAAAATCTCGTAATTTCACATTTATAATATTGAATTCTACTTGCTACGCATAATGCATGCAATTCCCACATGAGGGTCTTACTTTAAGGTATACGTCTCTTAAAGTATGTTCTATACTTGAGACACCCCCGGGGGACCGATGTTAAGGATGGTTAGGTGACCTACCTAAGGTCGTTCCTTATTTGAAGTCCATCCCAATCATGATGCGTGAATCATATGACCTATTCGATTCATAATGGATGTCCCACTTGGATCACCAATAAGTTGTGGTGTGGATAGTTGGACACACCCTAGTCATGGTACCCTCTTGGACACCTTAAGGCCTTACTTCTAGTTGCCTGTTAGAACCTTGGATAGGACTGTTGGACTTGACCTCATTCACAGGAGTGTTTTTATGTGCGACATGATATATGATCACATGCCCTATGCTTGTATAAATGTTGTTTGCAATAATCTAGCTTTCTTGTAGCCTTTTCACCTAGAGAGTCGCATGTAGACCATCGTTGCTCATTGTGTCTACCAAAGATTCATACAGACCCCCCCATAGGTTGCATAACATTCATCTTGTAAAAAGTATTTTCATATCCCCTCAATAATAAAAAGATAAAAAAGAAACAAGGGGAAATGAAATACTATGCATCATGCATTCATATAGAACTAAGGAACCATGATAGGCCTTGCATATGTCTTAAGAGTTAAGTCATTGAAACAAAATTTCTAAAATCTAAACATCATAGAATAGGCCGTGCACGAACCAAGTCAACCATTCCTCTTTGGACTAGGGAACAAGGCACGAGGTTAGTTCCAAAAAACATTCCGACAGTCAAGAAGATACAATACAATCTAACTCTACGATGGATGATCAAGAATCCACCGTTACGAAACACGAAATCGCTCCCGCCTTAGCCCAAGTAACACAAGCCTTAGGAGAGACGAAAATTAAAATCTACGATCTCAAGGATAGGCACTCTTTATAAGACATGGAGAAAGTAGCTAGAAGGGTCACCGGTCAAGACTCTGATTTTGATCCTCCTAATCTCAACCCAAACTTGATTGACACCTTGCTGGAAAAGTTCTCTATTGCTGAACTTCCAAAGTTCAAAGCTACAGACAATCCAAAGTACTTCCTAAGAGGCTTCAAGTTCTACATGGATGTGAAGAAGATCAATCCAAGGCTCTATCCAAGGATCTTCCCTATGACTCTTGAGCCCGTATGTCAAAAATGTTTCTCCTCACTTCCCGACAAGGACACCTTAATTTTGGAGGACATAGCTCATGCATTCATGAATCGCTACCAGAGAAACACTCAAGATACCACCTCTCAAAGGGAGCTTGAAATTCTCAAACATGGGGAAAAATAAGGGTTCACCTCCTACCTAACTTGTTGGTGGGAAGTCGCAGCACAAATGGTGACTACACCACCGGAAAAGGAACAGGTTAAAATCTTCATCGCCAAATTGCTCCCAAAGTACAAAACTCATCTCAAGTACTTGGGCATTAGAACTTTTAAACAAGTGTACCACACTAGGATCGAGATTGAAGACGACCTTAACAAGGAAAGTGGAAAGGGAAGGTGGACTAGCAATCCAAGGACCAATCAGACAAAAGGAGTATCCACTTCCAACAATATCAATGCTGTCGAAGAAACTAGGGCTCCTTTTCACCGCTGACGCGAGTACTCCCTTGGGTATGGCCTATACTCAAGCGTTCGAGAGACTCCAATCAGCAGGCAAGATAAATCCAGTAGGACTTAATCCGGACCCCACTCCCAAAAAGAGGTCACTACGATGGGATGCCTACAAATACTGCAAGTACCACCTTTAACGAGTTAAAGGTCATAATACCGAAGAATGTTGGACCCTCAAAAATCTTTTACAAGACATGGTTGAAGATGGAAGGCTCCCCATTCTACCCTTAGGGAAGAAGCTCAACATTCTAACCAACCCTCTAGCCATCTTCATGATCGAGGAAGAGAACTTCTAACTCAATCCTACCAATGCAGTCGAAAAAGATGAACTATCTTTTGACCCCTTGACTTGATTAATTCTGTGGGACAACCTACCCCACAAGTAATCTTCTTACCATCCATCTGAGAAACGAAATATGGGATAGTGATGACGAAGACGTCTATGCTGGAAATAGGGTACAACCTACTTATCACATCCTCATCGAAGAAGACGATGATGTCCCCGAGGTTCTTAGGCCCTTGTCACCTCTTAAAGACAATACGGTTCAAGTCCTTACTCGAACAAGACACCTTAACACAACACAAAATCAAAATAACACTCAAGCAACTCCACCACCTCCTCCACCTCAAGAGAAAAACGTGGTCATGAAGCAACTCAAAAGAACCAAGGTCGATGTCAACGTGTGGCAACTACTAGTCTCTTGTGAAAAGCATAGGCAAGCTCTACTGAAGGCCCTTTTTGACTTAAACGTGGCCGACGACACTACTTCGAACGGTTTGGTCAACCTTATCATCCATGACCGTCACAAACTATCCATCTCCTTTTCTGATGAGGATCTTCCTATCGAAGGAACAAGCCATAACAAAGCTCTCTATATCACTATTGTAAGTAAGCGACTCAACTTATCTATGACTTTGATTAATAATGGATAGGCTATTAATGTGTGTCCTTTGAGAACCGCGAAAGCTTGGGATATCACAAGAATAGTTCGTGCCGGTAATCAAGCCATTCGAGCCTACAACAACACAAGAAGGGACACCATGGGGGTTATATGGCTGAACTTGCTCACAAGAACCGTCGAGAGGAAGGTGAAGTTTCCTCTTATGGACATCAAAACTAGCTTCAACCTTCTCCTAGGAAGACCTTACTTCCATGAACTAGGGGTGATTCCATCCACTCTTCATCAAAAGATCAACTTCATGTTAGAAGGGGAGGTAACCACTGTTGATGCATCTCCAATGAGGATCTAAGCCACTAATCAACCAATCATCAACATTATATTTAACACGATGATAACTATGAAGACTTGTGAGGATTCTCCATTGCCACTATTGACTTTGAAGATGGGACCACCCCAACTATTAAAGGGAAATCCAAACTAGATGATCTCAATGCACAAGGACTTGGATTGCTCTTGGGGACTGAACGTGCTCAACCAACCGAACAAGAGGTGCTCATGGCTATGAATACCGAGGCTTTTGATCCAACTGAACTCATCACTCTTGCAAGTCCAGTAGTTAGAGGATAGTGCAAGACCATCAATATCACTACACCAGAGAGGGCCCAATGTTAAATGAGTCTGAAAGAAAGTCTGAATCTGAGTCCGAGTCTAGTGCTATTAAGAAGTCTAGTCCTAAGAATTTTGTAGTCAATAATAAGATAGTCAAGGACTATGTCCCTCCTTTAGATTCTTGCAATAGGGCTAATTTTGATGTCATGCTTAACGAGTTTAATAATAAAACTTGTTTTGCTGACTCCACGTCTGCATCATCTTTCCTCTCCCCATCACATGATTGCTTTGTTTTACAAATTAAAAATCAAAAAGATGATGTAATAGTAAAAGCAGTAGAGGAACATGAAAATAAAACTCCAATAATTGAGGACACTGAAAAGATCAACATCTACGATAGTGACACTCCAAGGGAATCACAAATTGGTCTCACGCTTAATTCTCAAGAAAAGGCAGAACTTATAGCAGCACACACAGAATTCAAGGATGTATTTGCGTGGTCCGATGAAGATATGCCAGGGATTGACTTGGAAATAGCAAAGCACACGATTCCTCTAAACCAAGGGGCCAAACCTGTCAAGAAAAAGCTCAGAAGGATGAAGCCTTAAGTCCTACTGAAAAACTGAGAAGAGGTAATCAAGCAACTAAAGGCATGGTTCATCAAGGTAGTTCAATATGCTGATTGGGTTGCTAACATTGTACTTGTACCCAAGAAAGATGGAAGAGTAAGAATGTGTGTGGAATTTCAGGACTTGAACAAGGGCAGTCCAAAGGATGACATCACATTACCTCAATTCGATGTGCTTGTTGATAATACAGCCAACCATACTTTGTTCTTTTTCATGGATGGCTACGCTGGCTACAACCAAATCAAAATGGACGAAGATGACATGGAGAAAACAACTTTCATTAATCCATGGGGGTTATATTGTTACATGCTTATGCCATTTAGTCTGAAGAATGCAGGGGCTACAAATCAACATGCGGCAACTACACTTCTTATGATATGATACACAAGGAAGTAGAAGTATACGTGGATGATATGATAGTGAAAACTAAGGAGTGAACATACCCTTGCCTTGAGAAAATTCTTGAAAAGACTCCGAAGGTTCAACATGATATTCAATCCTGAAATATGTGCCTTTGGAGTTACTTCTAGAAATCCTCTAGGCCATGTAGTTAGTGCCAGAGGCATTAAAATCATTCCAACAAAAAATCAGAGACTTCATGCCTTTAAAATCTCCAAAGATTAAGAAAGAATTTCGAGGATTCTTGGGATGGCTTCAATACATAACCAGATTCATTTCCACGCTTATTATGGTATGTGAGCCTATATTCATGAAATTAAAGAAAGACGCCCCAAAAGAATGGGACGGTGACTGCCAACAACCCTTCGATAAAATCAAGGAATATCTCACGAATCTGCCCGTCCTCGTACCTCCAACTCTGGGACATCCGTTGAGACTCTACTTGACTGTCACTAAAACCGCTATAGGAGCCATGCTAGCACCAGAAATCGATGGGAAAGAAAATGTCATTTATTACTTGAGTAAGAAATTCCTACAATACGAAGAAAGATATTCTGACATCGAGAAACTATGCTTAGCATTGTTGTAGTCTACCAAGGAGTTGAGACATTATTTGCTAACTGATACTGTTCATATAGTTAGTAAAGGGGATCCCCTTAAATATCTCTTTGACAAACATGCGGTAAATGGACGAATATCAAGATGGATGATCATGTTGGCCGAATTTGCCCTTAAATTCGTGTCACAAAAATCTATAAAAGGAAGTATAGTCTCCGAATTCCTAGGAGACTCTCCGGATGAACCTCGACGTGAGCATTATGAGTTCCTGACAAAGAGTTAATGATGACTGAAGAAGAAAACTGGTCCTTGTACTTTGATGGTGCTTTCAATAAACAAGGATGTGGGGTCGGTGTCTTACTAATCTCACCCAAAGAGGAACATATGCCCATATCAGTAAAATTAGACTTTGATGTGACCAACAATGCCGCTGAGTACGAGCCCTGCGTCATAGGGCTCGAGGCAGCTGTAGCCTTAAAAGTTCAAAAGCTAAAAGTTTATGGAGATTCCTCTTTAATCATCAACCAAATATCTGGAAGATGGAAAGTTAGAAGTGAGAGCCTAGCTCCTTATCAAGCTCATTTGGAGCAAAATGCCTCCCAATCGAAGAAATCAAGTACACTTACCTAAAGAGGGAGGACAACCAGTTCTTCGATGCTTTGGCTAAGCTGACATCATAATAGTCCGCATCCCAAGTTCTTTGAAGGAAATGCCCTTGGTACGTGGTCGAAAGAAGAAAAGAACCAGCTCATGTTTGCGTGCTTGGAGAAGACAATAAGGTTAACAACCTCACAAATGAGGAGCCTTGGTACAGTGACATCAAGAACTATCTAGAAATCCAATAATACCCTATTGATATATCGAAAAAAGAACAACGAGCTCTATGACTCCTAGCCTCCCAATACATCATTTGGGGAGGAGATCTGTATAAAAGGCATTACAATGGCTTACACCTCCGATGTGTGGACAATAAAGAGGGTCAAAGGGTGCTGAATCAAATACATTCAGGCATATGTGGAACTCACATTAACAATCGAATGTTGGCTTCTAAGATCATCAAACAAGGTTATTATCGGACCATAATAGAGAACGATTGCAATCGATATGCAAGACAATGCGACAAGTGTCAAAAATGCATGAACGCTCAGCATATACCTCCATCACTACTTCACTCTCTATCATCGTTGTGGCCATTCTCAACATGGGGGATAGACATAATTGGAAAAGTTACACCTTCGGGTCATGGAGATCACGAGTTCATATTAGTAGTGATTGGCTACTTCACTAAATGGGAAGAAGCCGCTTCATATCGTGTGTTGCAAACTAAACACGTGGCATAATTCATTGAAACCAACATAATATGCCGATACGAAGTCCTGTATGAAATCATCAATGATAATGGAACTCATTTTCAGGGTGAATGCGAAGAAATCCTCACAAAATACAAGATCCAGCAGCACAAGTCGTCTCTGTATCGACCTCAAAGAAATGGAGCAGTTGAAGCAGCAAATAAAAAGGTAAAGGCTATTCTCTCTAAAATGACTAAAACCTACAGAGATTGGCCACTTAAGTTACCCTTTGCCTTATTGGGGTACAGAACATCCATTAGGACTTCTATAGGAGTTACACCTTTCTCCTTGTTCTACGGCATGGAAGTCGTACAACCTATTGAGCTCGAAATTCCCTCATTAAGAATAGTGTTGGAAAGTGAACCTTTTGAAGCTGAATGGGTGCGGGACCAGAATGATGCTTTGGTCCCCCTAGATGAAAAACACTTGAAAGCCCTAAGTCATGCCCAAGTCTATCAAAAAACAATCAAGAGACATTTCAACAAACATGTCAAAGAAAGGATTTAAGGAAGGTGATTTAATTCTCAAGGCACTACGGAAAACCGTTATGGATCCTCGAGGGAAATTCCGCACAAACTGGGCTGGGCGTATATTGTTAATAAGATACTCCTAGGAGGGGCAGTTGAACTAATGAATATGAACGGTGACAACTTCTAAAACCTCACCAACTTGGATAAACGGAAGAAATATTATGCCTAAGCTATGCTGTTGGAGATACTGGAACTACGTTTGGCCTGATTCCGCAAGGATACATAGGCAAACTCGACCTGGGGTTCAGCCCATTTAAAAATAAAAATCCCTTTTACCCAATTGCTTTCCCAATTCTTTGCAATACCCAATAACACATGCTTTTCTTCAGGCATCACGGTATCATGATCTGGGATTACCTTTTGAATACCAAATTGCCTCATTACTCTAAGGGGGCAGTAGAAAGTCAATGTAGTCAAGCCAGAAACACGAATGTAGGGGTTCTCATCTGAATAGACCATGGTCATAATCTTTCACCAAGAAATAGTCAAGCGAATGTTAAACTTCTTATCAACAAGGGTTAGCAACCATTCATGCATGGTAGAATGATGATACCGCCGGCGTCGTCCATATAAGTTCCTAAGAGTATATAAGTGGATCCATCAAATTGAAGCGATCCATGAGCCACACCTGAAGTCATTAGCACAAGAGCATGTTTCAATGTGAAATGTTTCAAATATTTTATGACCTATTCTATATTTGAAATGATTTATTCAATAAAATCACAATCATCACGGTTTACCATTAAATGACGTATCTATTGCTAACATTTCAAGTGCAAATAACCCACATATATTTATCGTATAAATTCTAATAGCTTACTTAGAGAAGTAGAGGACAGCCGGTCAAGGGGGCTTGAGAATCCCTTTTCAAATGATCAAGGGTCAGAAATAGCTCCCTTGTGCACAAAGGCATAGGATTTCTCCCTTCTTCGAATTTCTCAACAACGGTAATCAAAGCAACATAACCAATAGATGGTTCACCTTTCAAAAAGAGAAATCTTGCAAATATGCATATATGCAAATCAGCAAGGCTCGCCATTTATACCTCTTTTGGGCTATTTCCGCGGTCCTGAAGTAATCAATCAACGCTACTAAGTCTACTTTTCTAATATGAGCTACTTTATCCATAATATATGCATCAAGATTCAAATGAAGATAAAAAATAGGACATAATTAGTCTTTCGTATTAGGAAGACATGGCAAACCGTCGCAGGACAATCCCACTATGCCACCTACTTCCTCAGGCAATGGAGTCACCTCTCTCTCACGAAATATGAAGCTATGGGTGTTTGTATTCCAAAAATCAACTGCAGCACATATAAGATTAATATCAAGTAGAGTATACCTCAAAGTGATTAGCGAAGAAAGCGTATAGTCCGATACGAAACAAGAGGATAACTTCAAAGGTTTGATAATGGCTTCTACATATGATCCAAGTATGGGGGAAATAATGGCTTATGGAGATTCAAGGCTTTTGGGATATTTCTAAGACAACATCATGGGTGTGTATGGTGACACACGGGAATACTTGATCATTGAAGCAAAGGAAAGAATGGTGGAATTAGAGGAATAATATGGTTTTGCCTATGAGTTTTTCCCACTTCACTTGATAGGGTTTTTTCATTTTTAGGCATTTGGTCTTTTAATTCTTGAAGTGTCTTAGTCATCATTTACAGCCTTATACACATGGAGAATAACTTCTTGAAGGTTTCTTGATTAAAATATTGAATCTTGAAAGATTTCTTCAAGATTTGAAGAAAAACCGCAAAAATTGCGCAAAATTTGGACAAGTGGGAGTTGCGTCAATTTTGACGATTTTTGGAGGTTTTGGGTAAATCATGTTGTTGTGTAAATCTGGTTGTAATTTGTTGATTATCTTGATTAGCAAGGTAAGAATAAGTTTGTTAGGATATTTTATTGATTAGATAGAGTTTGTTAGGATATTTTAGCAAGTTGCATGACATGCAGTGATGAAGTGGCATTCTTATCTTGTGAGTCATCGATGAGTCACTAGATTAGGGCGATTTTCCAAATGTTATGCATGTATTTTAGCTTAGTTTAGTTAGGATTTTGTTGATGATTATGACTATAAATAATCTCAACATTAGCTTGTAAAAATTCAGATTAGTGAATTTAATAAACATTATTGTTTAAGTTTTATTTTTTTTTTTTCTACAAAACAAACACAAAAAAAAAAATGAAGGTGAGGAAAATTTTCGAGTGTGAGGAAATTTCTGAGCATCTTAAAATAGTTGGTGCTTAGGCGTTTGACTCTTGTGAGGATAGTTTTAGGAATTGAGGGTGCATTGCTTTAATCAATTCATAAAATTATTCGACTTAGATCGATTTTCTTGGTGCTTGGCTTTAGAGAAAACTGAAATAAGAATATCATATTGTGAGTCACGATTTTCTTTATCAACATTCACATCAACTTTTGGTGCTTTCGTTGAGAGGACATTAATCCTCAAGGTTGTTGGTATAATTTCATTGTTGAAACAAAAGGAATCATGTAGCTGATGAAGTAAAACTCCTAAGATCACCACTGAGGAATTGCGCAAAAACATAGAGGAACTAAAAGCTATGTTTGAGGCCACTATGAAAGATTTTGTCGAAAAACTAAAATCACCAAGCAAGTCCAAGGGTGCAAGTAAAAGGGAGATGGATTCTAGTTCTGATGATGAGCAAGCAAGCTCAAGGAGTGCACGAAAACCAAGGAAACAATACTCATCAAGTTCTAGTAATGAAGAACCTATGAATAGGCACAGGAAGAAGGAAAGGCCTAAGGATAATGATCGCAATCTTAAACTGGATATTACTGAATTTAGTGGAAGTTTGGATCCTGAAAAAGTTCTTAGATTGGCTAAGAGGGATTGAACGAATTTTCAAATATAAAGTGTATGATCATCGAAAATAATACAAGATTGCAGAATTGAAATTGACTGGCTTGGCTAGCTTATGGCTTGTTATGCAAAAGAAAAGAAAGAAGCATGGGAGGTCTAAAGTAGCCACTTGGACGAAATTAAAGAAGGAGATGAGGAGACGTTTTGTTCCTCAGGATTACGAGCAAGGCAACTTTATAAAGGTGCATACTTTAAGACAAGATCGAAAATCAGTTGAAGAATATACATCTAGATGAAAAAGAGAATCATCAAGTTGCACGTTATGTTGCTGGTCTAGATGAAAGAATAAGAGAAAAGGTGGAATTACAACCTTACTGGACCATTGATGAAGTTTGCAAGGTTGCATCTAGGGTCAAGAAGCGATTTTCGAAAAAACCAAGTACTTTTTCGAAACCCTTTGTGAAGAAGGAAGGTGCCATTGTTTCATTTAAACAAAATTTCGATTCCACTTTGAAACCTCCTCCATAGATCAAGGATAAAGGCTCTGCTACTAAGCATCCACACCCTGATCAACGCACATGCTTCAAGTGCAAAGGTAAAGGCCATATCCAGAAGGATTGTCCTCATTCAAGGGTTCATACTACTCGAAATTGGGTAGATGATGAAAACTTTGAAGAAGAGGAGAATGAACATCAACAACAGGAGGATGGCGTGAATTATGACACTCAAGTAGAGGAGATTGAGGAAATTACTCCTGAGGTGAATGGCCAGAGTTTAGTTCACGAAGGGTTTTGCAATCTAAAGTTGCGCCACCTACAGAAATCAGAGGGATAAAATTTTCATCACCAGGTTCAATGTTCAAGGGAGATTGTGTGATCTGATAATTGATGCAGATAGTTGCACTAATGTAGTCTCTACAGTGATCAATAAATTGGAGATTCCTACCACTGAACATCCTCAACCATACAAGTTACATTGGCTCAGTAACACAAGTGATGTCAAGGTGAACAAACATGCTCTGGTAATTAGTTTCAAGATTGGAAATTTTGATGATCAAGTGCTTTGTGATGTATGCCCTATGGATGCGTGCCATATATTGCTTGGAAGACCGTGGAAATATGATAGATTCGTACAGTTTGATGGTAGAACAAACATCTACATCATTAGAAAACAGGCACAAGGAAGACCAGTTGCGCTGAAACCTTTGGAAAGTTCAAAATTTTCGAAAGATGTAAGCAATAAAAGGATGTTTTGTTGATTGTTGAGAAAGCCATGGTGTAAGAGGTAAAGAATTGTGAGAAGTTCTATGTGTTTATAGCTAAGGAAGTGCAGGAGAAAGCAACGAGCATTCCTCGTGAGTTGCGCCCCTTGTTGCACAAATTTCAAGACATATTTCATGATGAATTGCCACCAGGGTTGCCACCCATTAGAGGAATTGAACATCAGATTGATTTGGTTTCTGGAGCTCAAATTCCTAATAAACCATCTTACAGGTGCGATCCAGAAGAAACTAAAGAAATTCAACGACAAATTGAAGAGTTGATGGCAAGAGGGTATGTCAGGGAAAGCATGAGTCCATGTGTAGTACCAACATTGATTGTTCCTAAAAGGGATGGATCATGGAGAATGTGCATTGATTCTAGAGCGGTGAATAACATCACCATCAAATACATGTTTCCTATTCCTCGGTTAGATGATTTATTGGATGAAATGTTTAGCTCACAAGTGTTTACTAAGATTGATTTGAGGAGTGGTTACCATCAAATTCGAATGAAAGAGGGTGATGAATGGAAAACAGGATTCAAAACTAAACTAGGACTCTATGAATGGTTAGTTATGCCTTTTGGTCTTACTAATGCTCCTAGTACCTTTATGAGATTGATGAATGATGTTTTGAAACCTTTCATTGGAAAGTTTATGGTTGTCTATTTGGATGATATACTGGTGTACAGTGCAAGTGTGGAAGATCATCTGCAACATCTAAGAGAAGTGTTCGAAACTTTGAGAAAGCAGAAGTTGTATGCTAAGCTCGAAAAGTGCTCGTTCATGGTCTCAAGTGTAACGTTCTTAGGTTACATTGTTTCTAAAGATGGTGTGTTAGTTGATCCTTGAAAAGTAGAAGCTATTAAATCATGGCCAGTTCTGAAATCTGTGACTGAGGTGCGTGCTTTTCATGGTTTAGCTTCTTTCTATAGAAGATTTGTGAAGAATTTCTCTTCTGTAGTAGCACCTATGACCGAGTATATTAAAAAGAACAAAGAGAAATTTGAATGCACTGAAGATGCGCAAAAGGAATTCGAATTGGCAAAGAAATTGCTTTGTCAAGTTCCTATCTTATCTTTGCAAGATTTTTCGAAACCTTTTGAAGTTGATACAGATGCTAGTGGCGTGGGGATTGGTGCAGTGTTGGTTCAAGGTAAGCGGCCTATAGCTTACTTCAGTGAGAAATTGAATGGAGCAAGGTTGAACTACTCTACTTATGACAAGGAATTCTATGTTATTGTTCGAGCATTGGATCATTGGTGTCATTATCTGCGTCCAATTCACTTTGTATTGCATTCTGATCATGAGGCTCTGAAGCATATCAATGGCCAACATAAACTCAATCCAAGACATGCTAAGTGGGTTGAATTTTTGCAGTCTTTTCACTTTTCATCAAAGTATGACAAAGAAGGAAAATCTAATGTGGTTGATGATGCTCTATCAAGGAGGTTCGCTTTAATTGGTGTTCTTAATTTCAAATTGCTTGGTTTGGAGTTGATTACTCAATATTACAAGCAAGATAGAGATTTCGGTCCTATTTATTCACAAATCACGAAGGGTTCACTGGGATCTTATGTGCTACATGATGGATTCTTATTCAAAGGGAATTTAATTTGCATCCCTAAGTGCAGTATTCGTGAATTGCTCTTCAGAGAAGCACATGGGGGTGGAATTGCATGTCACTTTGGTATTACAAAGATATTGACAATTTTGCAGGAGCATTTTTATTAGCCTAGAATGATTGGTGATGTTGAAGCAGTAATCTCACAGTGTGCTGTTTGTCAAAAGGCCAAGGCATCCTTCCATCAAGGATTCTACACACCATTTCCAGTGCCAGAAGCCCCTTGGGATGATATCTCTATGGTTTTTATAGTTGGTTTGCCTAGAATTGCAAGGCAAAAGGACGCTATAATGGTTGTGGGTCACAGGTTTTCGAAGATGGCTCACTTCATACCTTGCCACAAGACTGATGATGCTGTCAATGTTGCAGAATTGTACTTTCGAGACATTGTTAGGTTACATGGAGTTCCCAAAACAATTATAAGTGACAGGGACACGAAATTCATGAGTTATTTCTGGAAAACATTGTGGTGTTTGATAGGAACGAAATTGCTCTTCAGTACTTCTTATCATCCACAAACAGATGGTCAAACTGAAGTCACAAACAGAACCCTAGGCGTTCTACTTCGTGGTTTGATAAGTAAAACACCAAAAGGATTAGGACTTGAAATTAGCTCATGCAGAGTTTGCTTATAATCGTTCACCTACATATGCAACTAAGCATTCACCTTTTGAAGTTGTTTATGGAGTCAATCCCAAGCTACCTAATGATTTCGTGGCTATTCCCAAAGGTGAGCTCGTTCACAAAGATGCTTTAGCTAAAATTGAATATATGTGGAAGTTACATGCACAGGTTAGAGCAAGAATTGAGCATGTGAATGATATCTACAAGATAAGAGATAACAAACATAAAGTCAAACACACATACAAGAAAGGAGATTTGGTATGGTTACATCTAAGGATGGAGAGATTTCCTAATCAAAGGAAAAACAAGCTAATGCCTAGGTGTGATGGACCATTCAAAATCATGAGCAAGATCAGGGACAATGCATATAAACTCGAATTGCCAGGTGAATATGGTGTGCATGCCACGTTCAACATTGGTGATTTGTCTCCTTATGTTCGTGATGATCAACTTCTAGGTTTGTAGACAAACTCTTTTGAAGAAGAGGAGGATGATACGAAACAAGAGCATAACTTCGAAGGTTTGATAATGGCTTTTAAAGATGATACAAGTATGGGGGAAATAATGGCTTATGGAGATACAAGGCTTTTGGGATCTTCTAAGACATCATCATGGGTGTGTATTGGTGACACACGGAAATACTTGATCATTGAAGAAAAGGAAAGAATGGTGGAATTAGGGGAATAAGATGGTTTCGCCTATGAGTTTTTCCCACTTCAATTGATAGGGTTTTTTCATTTTTAGGCATTGAGTCTTTTAATTCTTGAAGTGCCTTAGTCATCATTTACAGACTTATACACATAAAGAATAAATTCTTGAAGGTTTCTTGATTAAAAGATTGAATCTTGAAAGGTTTCTTGAAGATTGGAAGAAAAACCGCAAAAAAAAAAACGCAACTTTGGACGAGTGGGAGTTGCGTCAATTTTGACGATTTTTGGGGGTTTTGGGTAAATCATGTTGTTGTGTTAAATCTGGTTGTAATTTGTTGATTATCTTGATTAGCAAGGTAAGAATAAGTTTGTTAGTATATTTTATTTAGATCGAGTTTGTTAGGATATTTTAGCAAGTTGTATAACATGCAGTGATGATGTGGCATTCTTATATTGTGACTCATCGATGAATCACTAGATTAGGGCGATTTTCCTAATGTTATGCGTGTATTTTAGCTTAGTTTTGTTAGGATTTTTTTGATGATTATGACTATAAATAATCCCAACATTTGCTTGTAAAAATTCAGATTAGTGAATTCAATAAACATTATTGTTTACATTTTATTTGTTTTCTACAAAACAAACACAAAAAAAAAAAAAAAACGGAGGTGAGGAAATTTTTCGAGTGTGAGGAAATTTTCGAACATCTTAAAAGCGTTGGTGCTTAGGCTTTGGACTCTTGTGAGGATAGTTTTATGATTGAGGGTGCATTGCTTTAATCAATTCATAAAATTATTCGACTTAGATCGATTTTCTTGGTGCTTGGCTTTAGAGAAAACCCAAATAAGAATATCACATTGTGAGTGACGATCTTCTTTATCAACATTCACATCATAGTACTTCAGCAAGCCTTTCTCCTCCGGGTTGAGCGCCGAGAGCCATTCATCACGAAGAACTTCAAAACTCCTAGCCATGATTACAAGAACACACTAAAGTATTGAAATCTTCGAACAAAAACCTCTCAAAATCGTCACTTTTGATTCGAATGAAGACGAACACGAATGAAGAAAGGGGGGATATATATAGCTTTAGAATTACCATAAATAAAAGGAGACGAGAGCCACAGTGCTGGACAAGCGCCTCGGCGCAGGCTGGACGCCCTAGCGCTCGTCTGGCACCATGGGGTAGGCCTCCCCATTGTTGTTTCCTTTTTTGGACGTACATATTTTGCCTCGATATTTGTGCACATCTTCCTCGATTTCCGTACCCAATTTACTTGTTTCAAGTCCGAGTCTTTTATTTTTATCTTTTTAAGGGGGAAAATCGGTACCCTCCCTTGAGTCGAGTCAAAAGTCAAAGTCAAGTAAGTCAAGTAATTAGAAAATCGATTCAAACATGTACAAATTTAAGATTAAATATACACAAAATTGTGTTCATTTACATATATATGTACATTTAGGCATGCATACACCAAATGAGAAGCTAGATTCCTAAGTTCCAGGGTCCTGGCTCATCGACAGAACATCCTTGAGATTAAAATTGTGCAACAAGTACATCTCGAAAAGGCTAGGGGTATCACTCGATCCTCTTGCAAGTGACGATGGAGGCATTGACTTCGAAGTCAACTGCTGAAAGAAAGGACGATCTCGAGTAGAATCCTCATCAGAATCGGGAACGCTCTCGAGACGAGGACGGTAAACAGGCTCCCCTTCAGTTGCCTCCCGAGAAAAAGACGCTCCTGCCGTCCCTTGCTGCCCGCCGGAACTCGGTTCATAGGCCTGAATATGAAAAGCAGTCATTGAAAATCACAGAAGCCGATTTGTAAAATAAAAACAAGACAAAGAAGTTAGGTATTTTGTTACCCCGGTATCCTAACTCCTGCACGACAAGGCCTCCTTCAGCTTTTTGTCGTCTCCTTTTTGCCTTCGGAATCGTCTCATAATCGTAGGTAAGATCAGCATAGGGGAGACGAGTGTCGTGATATGACGCCTGAAAAAGTAAGAAAATCAGCATAAACATCCATTAAGGTCAAAAATAAGAAGGAAATACAAATACGAGCGAAATACAAAGATATCGGAACTCACCACGGCAACTAGATGGACCGGCTTTGCCAGCCGAGGAAGAAGATCGCTCTAGTAACCCCTGTCCTAGTAGACGAGCTGCTGCCAGGAGAAGAATGTATCACATATTGCTCGTGTCCGACCAACCTGGTCGAGCTGAGCTAATGGAGCGACCATCGATGCCGGAGGATCATGGGGGACAACAAACCTTTCCAGACTGTGTTGCCTCACCACTTGCTCCCCACGGTACCAAATCGGGACCTCATAGTCCCAGAAATTGGACCAATGAAGAGTTAACTGAGAAGCAAGGGTGAGAGCAGTAGGAATACCCGCTAGACTTACCCAACGACAGAATTAAACCTGAGAAGGATTAAAAGACGCAAGAGAAATAAAAATGAATATCAATGAAAGTAAGCAATAATGAAAAGGCGAAAGACTTACATCCTCAATACGAAGCTGGAAAATGAATCTGAGTACTTCGTTATTTAGTTTGGTCCACCTCCCGAACCTGCAGCTCGCCCAGGATACCAAAACGGGGTGGACTCAATCTCTGGGACGAGCAGGGGCCAAGCGGGGCAGATACTCAAAACCTCAGAATTGCAAATATAACACAGGTCAGCAATGTAATAGATACACGACATGAATGATTTAAAAAGACCAAGACAATCATTAACTAGATGAGCCTCCAGAAGGAAGAAACACAATGCCGGAGTTACCGTCCAACTGACGGCAGGCTATCCTCATAGTACGAAGAAGGGAGGCATAGCCTAAACCTCCCCATTCATACACTTTAACCTTTGAAAGGTCGGCTAAAGAAGAGAGAAAGCAAAGATGACAACGTGGGCTACCCCCCTTATCAACAGAAAGTGTACAGGAGATGAGGAAAAGAAGAATGATGCGAACCTTTTGCTCTCATGTAGTCCCAGGGAAAGAAAGACTGTTACTCAAGTTCGTGGAGTTAACAGATTTTCCCCTACCTAGCTTACTACACACATGCCCCATAAGCTGTTGTGTAGTAGTGTAAAGAGGGGTGAGTTTGTCGTCAACCTCAATGAGAAGGGGAGAGAAAAAAATGTCGGTCAAAACAACAAAGTCAAATGGGTTAATAGTCATCTCACCCCGCGGAAAATGGAAAGAGTTAGTGGTGTCCTACCACCACTCCAAGAGACAAATAATGAACACACGAGAACTTTTTACACTCTTAAGGGCCTGAAGACCCTGAATGAAGTCGTCAAACCCGCATCCCAAAAGCATTTGGAGGAGATCGGGATCACGCTGCCCTTTTAGTAACGCAAGCCCCTCTAAGAAGGGAGTACTCAAGCCGATCCTCTTCAAGTGGTGGTTGTCCTGCAGAAGAAAGAATGAAAAGATTGAAAAGAAAGTAAGAAAAGAGAAGAAAATAACGAAGTTAGTACTCACATAGCATGAAAGGGGATAGTGAGAAATGTGTTGAGCTCAATCAAAGGCCAACATGCTAGGATGCCACTCCTTAGGAGCCCATACATGCCTCTTGGAGGACACTTGCTATACATCCTACAACTCAACGACATCATCAACTGAGCTAGACCTACAAAATGTAAGAATTTTGAGTAAAAATTTTGGCAGCATAACAAGTGTATATGGACATTTCCCATAAATAAACCATGAATTATGATTATCCAGCAACAAACTATGGAGGACTCAAACTCTCAGCAGCATCCAACAAACCAATATTTTCAACAATTTCAGCCTCACTTTCCAACAAGATCATCATTCCAAAATTGGAAAGAAAAGGGGGCTAACGTGAGTGAATATACATTTTTATTCGCTTCATATAGAACATTACACGAAAAAGCATTTAGAAGCTTTAAGAAACTAATTTTGAACTAAAATTAGAAACATGAGCTTCTATTGTAACACCCTGGAATTTCCTAACTTCCTTATATAGATTTTCCGGAAAACATATTATAAACAATAGAGAATATTAATATTTAAAACTCCTAAATCATTAGGAAAAACCAAAGCATTACCGCCACCCTGTGATAGCGGCTAAAGCATTTATCAAAGTACTACAGCGGAAGTCATTAAAAACCAAAACCAATTTAAAACTCAACCTCAAAAATAATCTCAAACTAAAATCAAAAGAAAAACCAAAAGAAGATCAACTTTAACCTTTATTACACTTCGGAACCATATTAATGGCTCTTCAAAACCAAAACTTTAAACTTCGGAAACAAAATCAACATCAAATAATAGATAACTAAATCCAAAAGCGAATAAACTAAGAAACTACGAAGACTACAATGCAAGCACTCTCACTCCAGCACAACATGAATGACTTATGCCCACTTGTACCTGAAGCTTACTCTTATTCTAGACAACTATTCGCCAACAAGTGGGTCATCGTAGGGCCAAGTCCAAGACAAAGCTATGCACACAAAACAAACAGTAAGCAAAGCTGAGTACATAATTACTAAATACCATATAACAAGATTAACAAAAAATAAAAGTAGAACATACATACATCTTACCGTTGACCACTTTTCACCTGTGCATACTCTCAACTCAAACAAATTGTTGAAATAATTAGACTTTGGATTTTGCAATGAACGGGTTTCCTTTACCTTAAAATCGCCTTATTAGGCACCAACTTGGGAGCAACTCCAACAAGGTATTACCTATGTCACATAAAGTGACGGAATTCCAGCGCATTTAAAATATAGAAGAGGAACACGTCTTGTACTCCAATTAGAAGTCATAGATCACTGTTCCATACGACTCTCTCCATTGTTCATACTCAAGGTATATAAGTTCCAAGAGATTTGGTTCGAATCCTCTTTCACTTTATGTGATTAACTGGTCTAACAATATTATTAGTCACATACAACATCACATAAGAGCATGCATAAAATCACACAAGCCATATTTATTATCTTTGATTTAAGGTGCTTCTAAGAATAATCTTATGTGTCCTTTAATTAAACTAAACTTTCTTTACCACACATTAACTGTGAGTGGCTAACTATTTACCTTTTTCCTTGACCACACATTAAAATGTGAGTGGCAACATGTATGTAAATATTTGCTCTTTAACTTTTATTAGTTGTGTAAATAAAAATTCAAAACTACCTTTCTTGTTTATTAAGCTATTGGTCAACTTTAAATTAATTATAACATTCCAATTCAATCTTGAGAATTTATATTAATATAGATCTGGAATGCCAAAACAATATATGTTCATACTTCTCTTACTTTCATAAACTTGTCATGCATGTCAATTCACAATCAAATCAAGCAACAACAAACATAACATCTAAGATCAACCAAGCATCAGTTCTATTTCTATGTTTGCCTTTCGTACTTACGTACCTTGTATTGTAATGGTGATCCAAAATAACACTGATTTAGGGGACTAAAGTTTGGTTTTACTTTGGTTTTGGGGACTCAAATTTATTTGTTTAGGTTTAGAGGCCTAATATTAAACCACCGTTAAATTTGATGTAAAAAAATATATACAAAGAACATTTAGAACAATTCCACATTAGAAAAATAATATAAAAAAAAAACTAATTGTTCATTCTTATTCCAAAGTTCTGTTACTAAATATCCAAAAAAAATTTCTTATAAGCTATCCTAAAGTTGATTGTACATATTCTTCTTCCAATAAAATTGTCAAACCTATAAATAAAAATAGAAAATTTGTATCAACATAAAAATCCAAGTTGCTTATCAATAACTAGAGATAAATTAGGCACAAGCTAAAATTGAATGCATATAAATATAATAATTAAGATTTTACTCACCTTAGAATTATTTTTTATATATTTATTTATTTATTTATTTACAATTCAAGCAAGAAAAAATTTATAATTTATTATCAAAGGCATATATGAAATTAGAAGGAGAAAGAATTACCAGCTCAATAAATTATAGCAATTCCAGTAAAAATTTCTTCGCAATTCAACTATATTTCTAGTAGTAATAGTAGAGAAGGGAAAACATTTATTATTATTATTATTATTATTATTATTATTATTATTATTATTATTATTATTATTATTATTATTATTATTATTATTATTATTATTATTATTATTATTACTATTATTGGGTTTTTTTTCTTTCTTTTTTTTTTTGGTCATGCCATAGTTGTAAAAGGGGAAGAGATTTACTTTGATAATAAACTACTAATGTGATACACAAATTAACGGTGTTTAAGTTAGTCCCCTAACCATAAGAAATTAAAATTGAGTCCCCAAAACCAAAATAAAACCAAACTTTAGTCCCCTAAGTAGTTGTTAACTCATGATCCGCCTCAACTTCTATAAGTCAACTAGTTCGAAGTCTCCTACATAGAGAAAACCGAATCTAAATTAAAACCTTGTTGACTAAGTTCTACAACAACTCTAAACTAACTTTCTACATCGGAAAATTGTCCAAAACATTCCCTGTATGGCCTCTATTCAATTCCATACTTTATTTTAATTTTTCCATTGCAAAATATTTGATTTTCGGTAATTTTCCAAAAATGACAACTTTGTAAAATTCTCTAAAAACACTTTAAAACCTTTCTAAATATTATATAAAACACTATAGTCATGTCCTAAGATCAATATACAATACTTGATGCGTTAAAAATAATTATAACTTACTATGTCACATGCTACTATTTTTTATAGGGGATAAACATGTGTTAAATAAAATTTACGGCTTTATTCATTCATTCAAAACTCCTTAAAAGCACATCTAAACATCATAAATCCATCATAAAACTCTTTTGCAATCTACTATTATCACCATAAATCAAATCTATTCTTTAGAATAATTTTTCGGAAGATAAAACATGTTCATAATATTTATACCCTTGATTTTCATGATTATAAAATTTGGACAGCAATATAAACTAACTTTAAAACCTTTTAAAATCAATCTAAACTTCATAAAATCATCATAAATTCACCCAAAAATAATTCATGATCAATCAAATAAATTCATACTTTAAACTAAAACATAACTTTATAAAAACATGATTAAAACTATAGAAACATGATAAATCATAATTGTAAACATGAATTTGAAAAATTGAATTAAAAAGAAAAGGAGAAAAAATATTTTTTTAATAAAAGTGCTCGAAAAATACCAAATAGGGGAGGAAGGTGACGCAAGGTGGCCGGCGGGCTGCAGGTGGCTGCAGTAGGGGAGGCGCCAGCGAGGAAGGGTGGCGAAGGTGAGGATATCGGCAAGAAAGGGGTGGCGAAGCTGCAGTTTTTTTTCTTTCTTTTCGGAAAAACTTTCGAACAAATTTTTTTTTTCGAACTTCTCTCTTTTTTTTCCTTTTTCTTTCAAAATTTTTGAAATCTTAAAACTCTAATATTGCGAATTAAATCTAAAAATTTGGGTTTTAAGGGGTATTTATAGGCCCCAAAGTAGGATTTGGTGCAATTACATAAATACCCTTAATGTTTGAAATTACTCTTATGCCCTTGTTTTAAAACAATTTAGGAAACTCTAAAAATTCTATTTTTAGAAACTTTTCAAAATATTTAACAAAACTTAAAATAACATGAAATATTATTTATAAGCATAAAATAATTACTTTGACTAAAATTTATTTAAATTTCCATTCTTTAACATTTTTATTGAACTTAATTTCTCAATAAAAATATTAAAAACATACGTATAAAATACGAAAATAACTCTTTAAAGTACGTGAAAAGATGGGGTATTACATCTATTGTCGATTCAGTCATTTCAAGCATGGTCTTGTTTGAAACATGTAAAACCATCATTTAACTCATGAAGATAAAAAATGGGTTAAGCTCGTCATGATTAAAGTGAATTACCTAACTCATATGACCTATGTAAGTTAGTGTGACATTTTTGTGGAAATCAGCTTCAAGACTCTACAATTTGTTGCTAATTTAGGCTATTCTCAATTTGTCATCATCATTAGCATATGAGAATCAAGTTCATTCATGAAGAAAAGCAAATTGCACAGATCCATTATTTTAGTTCATTTCTCATATGAACTATGTGAACTACATGAGCTAAAAACTCCAAAATTTCACAAGACATCACAAGGGTTCAATTCATGCCATTTTCAAGTAAAAAACAAGCGCATTTTTATCAACAATCCAACAAAATGAGGCAAATTTTGCCCATTCATTCGCTTAAGGTCACACCCTTTACTACACTACCTCATACCCTAAACTAACAAGTTGAGTTTTCACTCAAATCTCACTCGTTTTGGTTCAAACCACTTCCTATGTGTTCCATTACACTCATAGAAGCAAGAACGCACATCAATTTCGACATTCATACACAATCAAGAAAACACAATTTTGGGGTCATTACTTCATGAACTAAATGAAGTATTTTGCAAGGATTAAGCATGAAAAATGACAAGCAAAGCTAAGCAGGAAGACTTATATTGTTTGGTGAGCAAATTTGTGCGAAAAATAAGAGCTTCAAACCATCACAAGAGCTTCAATGGAGGAAGTTGGGGTTTTTTTTGGGGTTTGGTTCGAGCAAGAAGAAGAAAGAAAGCAAAGGTGTGTTTGTGTAAGACAAACACAGACACAAACACCAAGAAACATCAAATACAAACAACAACAACAACAACAACAACAAGTTCAAACTACGCTTATATGAACCAATCAGCAGCTAGAGGGCCCCACAACGACCGCCCAGGTTCTAGGACTGCGTCATGGCGCCCAGCTATGACGAAGGAGGATGATAGTTCAAACAAAATACGAAGGTTCAATTCAAGTTTTTTGAATTCAAATATAGGGTTTCGAAAAAGAAATGTGGGAGTAAAGGAAGTGAATAACGATTTCAGAGGGTCTATTGCGGTTAATACCTTCTCTGGTGAGGGATGAATTACAAAGGTGAATTAGGGTTAAAGCTTTCGCAGGTGAAGGAAGAGTTTAGAGGGTGATGTATTGGGGATTTTGAATGAATTTGAAATGGAAATTGTGGTAGAAAAGGAGAGTAAGAAGGAGGAGGAGACTTAAATGGCAGTGGAACCTCCTAGAAGAGGGAGTACGAAGGAGAGGTGGTATACTGGTGTTGGAGTTTGACAGGGAGCACGAAGGAGGATGATAGTGAAATCATAAAGGATAGATATTGAAATAAGGAAAATAAGGAAGCAACACAAATAAGCAAAATAAGTGTTGCATTAGGTGGCCTAATGCAACGGTCTTATTAAATCGTTGCATTAAAAATTGTGTTGCATTAGTCCTAACCGTTGCAATAGACTGTTGCATTAGCTATGACCGTTGCATGAAACCGTTGCATTATCTCTAACCATTGCATTAGAGTGTTGCATTTGCTCTTTAATGTAGTAGTGTATATATCATTTTCACTTCATTCATTTTAAATTCATTTTCGAAAACAAAATAAATTAATTTTAGGGTATGAATGTGACCGGATTCGACGAACCTTCTAGAAAGATTTGTTCGGTTTATGGCAATTCTATGCTATGGAAGTGTATAAATAGTTTTATGGTAGTAAATTTCATATATTTTCATAATATATCGAAATATTTTGGTTTATGGAAGTAAATATACGAAATAACAAAGCATCGGAGATCCTCCGCATGAAATGGAAAATTATGGACTTGAGCGCCATAGCACAGGGAGAGCACCTAGATGCCCATCCAGCGCCTAGGCTCCCAAAGGCCATGTGCCACAATGCTTAGAGGGCGTCCTGGCGCTCACTTCGAGCATCCTCACGCTCATTGTGCATCTTGGCGCTCGCTGCTGAGCGTTCTGGCACTCCTCCAGCGCCCTGGCGCTCGCTTACGTCACTTCCAATACTATATATACCCCCCTCCTTCAACCTTCATTCAAAACAATTTACATCTTCACAACTTCTTCTCCTCTCTCATTCTCTCTCTCTCTCTAACTCGTCTCTTTCTCTCTCTAAACCTCTCTAGATTTTTGTGCCCTACTTCGGAAACTGTGCAAAACACTTATTATTACTATTATTATTAATCAACTAAGATTCTTCAAGCTCTCGGCTCTAAAGGGTCGTTGACTTGCACGAAAGGTACTTCGAATGAGGCCAACAACATCGAAATCATCATCTAGAGTTCTTCAAAGGAGTTAGTTTACATGATTATGTGATTTTAATTGCTTTATTAGATAATCGACATGTCTTAAATTCATATTCGATCATGTAATCTTAACTAATTGATGATTCGACATTAAAGTAAAATTAATCATAAGTAGAAACCTTGCTTTAGGTTTTATGTGAATTCATGCTAAATGTTTAATGATTTCAAATTACATGCATAGAATTCATGTTTAGCTTAAAGTATCTGAAAGCATGTTTCCAATAATCAATGATTAAAATCAACTTAATCCTAAAGCGATCACCCATGCATGATAAACCGAAATTTATGTGTGCATTAACTAAAATTCCATATTTTCATGAAAGTCTAAAAATTCATATCTCCATACGTGTTTGTAGGTCTAAACCAGAAATATGAATGCTGTAATTCTATATTATGATTGTGAAATTACACATGAGAACAAGTAGAGGCCGCTATACGCGGGGGACACCGTGACCTACTGTTGTCCTTACCCTCGTCCTCGAATCCAGAGATATGAGACCTTCTTATCCTTGAATGTCATATTTGCCCTTCAACTATGACCTAATGGGGTTCCGTTAGCTCCCGAAAGGAGGACGGTGGCGACATCACTACTTGGGTTTTGAGATTCTAGACTCACCCCCTAAGCCGAGCATACTCACACTATGCAAACAAACTAACACAACATTCGATGTCTTTAAAAAGGGCACGTGGGCCCCCAAATCCCCGAGTCCACACACATCTTTGTCAATATTACTATTACAATGAATAAATGACCCAAGATGTTGTTAATCTTCATAGAACAAAAACTCACAAAGGGGATAAAAACTAAACTCACAAAATTTTAAAGGCTATGCCACCAATGTTATTAATTTAGGTTGATTAATTAGTCTTTGATTTAATGGCTAATCACCCTCAAAACCAACAATCAATCTACCCACAAGAGTATAAAAGGAAATCCCCACCAATTCTCAAACAAATCGGAAGTTTGTTTTCGAAGTATAACATACAAAAACATTTATTTAACTCAAAGCTCATATGAGTATTTACAATGAAATTGATGGGTATTATAGTCATAAACATTAACTAAATCCTAAAAATCATCTAAAAAACCCTAACATATCGATAATACCCCATATTTTCACGTATTTTAAGGAGTTATTTTCGTATTTTACACATACGTTTTTAATATTTTTATTAAGACATTATATTCAATAAGAATATTAAAGAACGGAAATTTAAATAAATTCTAATTAAATAATAATTTTTTGTTTATAAATAATATTTTATGTTTTACTAAATGTTTTGAAAAGTTTGTAAAACTAGAATTTTTTAGAGTTTTGCAAATTATTTTAAAACAAGGGCATAAAAGTAATTTCAAACATTAAGGATATTTGTGGGATTACACCAAACCCTACTTTGGGGCCTATAAATACCCCTTAAAACCACAATTTTTAGATTTATTTTGCAACTTGGTGATTTATGATTCCAAAAGTTTAGAGAGAGGAAAAAAAGAAAGTTTCAAACAAAAAAAAAAAGATTTTTGTTCGGATTTTTCCGAAAAGAAAAAAAAAACTTTCGTGCTTTGTTGAAGCCTCGCCGAAGGCCGCCTGCCCGCCTGCAGCCTCGTCGGCCACCCTTCGCTCCCCTATTTGGTATTTTCTTAACCTTTATTAAAAAAAACGTTTTTTCTTCTTTCTTTCTAATTCAATCTTGCAAATTCATGCTTATATTTATCAATAATCATGTTTTTATAAGTTTCAATCATGTTTTTATGAAGTTATGATTTATTTTAAAGCATGAATTTGTTTGTTGTTCACGAAATTTTAGATTAGGGTTTATAAAATTATGAAATACTTGATTTTATGGGTTTTAATGATTCAAACCTCAATACTATGATCATGAATTTTTGTTGGGTGAATTTATGATGATTTTATGAAGTTTAGATTGAGTTTTAAAGACTTTAAACATAAATTATATTGCTGTCCAAATTTTGTAATCCTAAAAATCAATAGAATAAATATTATGAACATGTTTTGGCTTATGAAAATTTTTTCTAAAGCATAGATTTGTTTCATAATGATGTTAGTAGATTGTAAAAGAGTTTTGTGATGAATTTGTGATGTTTTATGAGTTTTTTATGAGTTTTAGATGAATAAACAAAGCTGTAAATTTTTATTAACACTTGTTTATGTCCAATAAAAATAGTAAAATGTAATATAGTAAGCTATAATTATTTTTAATGCATCTAAGTATTGTATATTGATCACTGGACATGACTATAGTGTTTTATGATCAAAATATGATATTTAGAAAGGTTTTAGAGTGATTTTAAGAAGGTTTACAAAGCTGCCATATTTGGAAAATTACCGGAAATCAAGTATTTCTCAAATAGAAAAATTAAAGTAAAGTATGGAATTGAATAGAGACCATATAGGTAATGTTTTGGACAAGTTTCCAATGAATAAAGTTAGTTTAGAGTTGTTGTAGAACTTAATCAACAAGGTTTTAATTTAGTTTCGGTTTTCTCTATGTAGGAAACTTTGAAATGGTCGACTTTTACCAGTTGTGGCGGATCAACACTACTTTACAAGGTACGTAGGCTAAGTACTAAAGACAAACATGAGAATTGGAATACATGCTTGGTTGATCTTGTATGTTATGTTGTTGTATTGTGAAATTGACATGCATGACAAGTTTTATTTGAGGCATAATTTTATATTATTTTGACATTCCATGGTTTTAGCATTATAAATTCTACAAGAATAAATTGGAATGCTATGATCAGTTTAAAATTGGCCAATAGCTTACTGAAGAAGAAAGGAAGTTATTTAAGCTGATTAGTTGCTTAATCAACAAGAAAAGTAGTTCGCGAATTTTTATTCACATAGATAATAGAAGTTAATGAGCAATTCTTTTATATGTTGTCACTCACTGTTCAATGTGTGGTCAAGGAGAAAGTAAATAGTTAGCCACTCACAGTTAATGTGTGGTACATGAAATTTAGTTTAATTAAAGGACACACCTAAGTTTATCTTTAGAATCACTTTAATTCAAAGATAATTAATATGGCTTGCTTGACTTTATGCATGCTTTTATGTAATGTTGTATGTGAGTCATGACATTGTTAAACCGGTTAATCACGTAAATTAAGAGGATTCGCACCAAAACTCTTGGAGCGTATATACCTTGACTATGAACAATGAGGGGAGTCGTATGGAACAGAGTTCTATGACTTCTAAATGGAGTACAAGACGTTGTACTCTTTTATATTTTTAATGGGCTAGAATTCCGTCACTTTCTGTGATATAGGTAATACCTTCTTGGAGTTGCTCCCAAGTTGGTGCCCAATAGGGAGATTTTTATAGGAAAGGAAACCCGTTTGATGCGAAATCCAAAGTTTAAACATAATAATTAAATTGTTTATGTTGAGTCTATGCACAGGTGAATTATTGTCAACGGCAAAATGTATGCATGATTTTATCTTAATTTATGTTCTTGTTGCATAGTCTTTAGTATTTATGTACTCAGCTTTGCTGACTATTTGTTTTGTGTGCATGGCTTTGTCTTGGACTTGGCCCTACGATGACCCACTTGTTGGCGAGTAGTTGTGTAGAATAAGAAAAGCTACAGTTACAAGTGGGCATAAGTCATTTCATGTTGGGCTGTAGTGAGAGTGCTTGCTGTGCAGTCTTTGTATTTCTTATTCTCATTGCTTATGGAGTAATCTAACTACTATTATTGGATGTTGTTTTATTTTCAAAGTTTAAGTTTTGGTTTTTAAGGGCCATTAAGATGGTTCCGAAGTGTAATAAAGTTTTAAGCTGGTTTTTATTTTGGATGTTGGTTTTATTTTAGTTTTGAGATTGTTTTTGAAGTATATGTTTTAAATTGTTTTTGGTTTTAACACTTCCGATGTATACTTTGGTAAATGCCGTAGCCGTTATCACGGCGGCGGTAATGCTTTGGTTTTTCCTCTATATTTAGAAGTTTTAATAATTATATCTCTTTAATATTTATAATATGTTTTCCGGAAAATCTAAAGTAGAAATTTAGGAAATTTCAGGGTGTTACAATATCCTAAAAAAAGTAGAAACAACCTTGCAAGGTAAGGAAAACAAAAAAAAAAAANTAAGGAAAAAAAAAAAAAAAAAAAAAAAAAAACATATCCTATAATCCGAATCAAGGCCGTTCGCAACAAGGTTACGTTCCTTATTGTTCGTTTTTTCTGGCAATAGTTCCTAACTAATTTAGGAAACTATTCTAACAACACAAATAAAATAACAATTTACAACAATATCCAGCAATTTCCCTCCAAAACCATGTAAATCCTCATTGTCCAACAACACTAAAAACACTCCAAAATCCCGCCACTATGTTGTTCGCAATATTTGTTCGTTTTCTTTATTTTTTTTTCTTCAATCTTCAACAAACCTTTTAAGTTCAAATTTTGTAATCAAGAAACCTTAAAGAATGCATTTCTCTTTACTTTTACAGAATTATGATGGATGAAGAACTCTTAAGACTCAAAGAAATAAATCCCTAAAATGGGCAAAATCCTATGAAGTGAAGTGGGAGAAAATCTCCACATAGCTCTAACTTGCGAATGTAACTTCTTCATGTATTCAATCTTTGTCAAAGCATCCTTGTGACACAATTCACCTTTTGGAATATCAATGAAATCAATAGGAAATCTTGGATTGATTCATAAACTACCTCAAATGGAGAAAGTTTTGTATCGTATGTAGGTGATCTATTGTAAGCAAACTCGGAATGTGCAAGCTTCAAATCCCAACCCTTTTGAGTTTTATTAATCTCACCAAACCACGCAACAACATACCTAAGGTTCTAATATTTGAGGCTTCAGTTTGACCATCAATTTGTGATTGATAAGATGTACTGAATAGCAATTTCATACCCTGCGATTTCCAAAAAGACTTCAATAAGTAACTCATGAACTTTTTGTCCCTATCACTCACAATGGTTTTAGGAATTCCATAAAGTCTCACCATGTCTCTGAGATACAAGTCAGCAACATTCATAGTATCATCAGTTTTATTGAAAGGTGTAAAATGTGCCATGTTCGACAATCTATCTACCACAACCATGATTGAAACTTTTCTTCTTGATGTACTAGGTAATCCAACAATAAAATCCATGGATACATCTTCCCAAGGACTCTCTAGAATAGGTAACAGTGTGTAGTGAACTTGATGAAAAGAGGCCTTAGCTTTTTGACAAATAGCACTTTGAGAAATAATAGCTTCAACATCAACAATCATCATATGCCAATAAAAATGCTCGTGTAGCTTGCTTAGAGTTTTAGCAATACCAAAGTGTCCTGATAATCCTCCTCTATGAGCTTCTCTAACAAGTAATTCTTGAATAAAACACTTAGGCACACGCAATGGATTACCTTTGAACAAGAATCCATCATGCATAACAAAAGAACCTACGGCCCCCTTACCATTTGTTGAATTATAGGACCAAAACTAGCATCATGCTCACAATATGTCTTAAACATATCCAAACCAAGTAATTTGAGATTGAAAACACTAATAGGAGCATACCTTCTTGAAAGGGCATGTGCAAAAAGATTAGACTTGCCTTCTTTATACTATGATAAAAAGTGAAAAGATTGCAATAACTCAACCCACTTGGCATGTCTAGGATTCAACTTCTACTGGCCATTGATATGCTTCAATGCTTCATGATCATAATATAGAATTTAGGCCTTATGACTCCAATGATCCAAATCCCTTACAATTGCATATAATTCCTTGTCATAAGTAGAAAAATTAGGCTTTGCACCATTCAATTTCTTACTACAGTAAGCCATAGGCCTTTTACCTTGAAAACTAGAACAGCTCCAATCTTTACATTGCTTGGATCAATCTCAACTTCAAAAGATTTAGTAAAACCTGGCAACGCAAGAAAAGGTGTGTTGCATAACATCTCCTTGATCAACTCAAAAGCCTTTTGAGCTTCCTTTCCACTCAAACTTCCCGTTCCCAAAAAAACAGAAATCCAAATATACGGGAAATTCCGATATCCTGTTCCGGACTATGCACCAAATTTTTCGTTAAAACTTATTTTTATACCGTTAAAAACCAAATTGGAAAACCAGAAATTCATAATTTTAAGGAAAATCGGAGTTTCAGATTTTTTTTTCCTTAAGAATCCAGAATCCGAATTTTTAAAAATCCATTTTGTATCTGGTCCCGTTTTCGTTTTGAAAATCTTGATATCTGGTTCAGTTTTTCCAGATTTCAAAACACGGATTGGATATTCAGATTTTCTGTACGGAAAATTAAAAGCTAGACTGGAAATTCGGAAATGAAATTATCTGCACAACCCTAGTCATAGGAGCCACAATAGATAAAAATTATTTATAAATCTCCTATAAAACAAAGCTAAACCATGAAAAGCATGTACCTCTGTGATGGTTGTTGGAGTTGGCCACGGTTTAATTGCTTTAACCTTGGTTTGATCCACAGAAACTCCATCTTTAGACACCACATACCCCAAAAACATGACACTCGGCACCATGAAATAGCAGTTTTTGAACTTCCCATAGAGCTTTTGTCTTCTAAAAGTTCCAAAAAGCTCCCTTAGATGATCCACAATGCTTTTACTATAAATCAAGACATCATCTAAGTAAACAACAATAAAATTACCAAGTTATGTCTTCAAAATCTCATTCATGATTGGCATGATCAACCACTCATAGAGCCCTAACTTAGTCTTGAAAGTTGTCTTCCATTCATCACCTTCTTTCATTTAAATTCGATGATTCCAAGTCCTCAAATCAATCTTGGAAAATACTTGTGCGCCATATAATTCATCAAGTAAATCATCTAGCCTTGGAATTGGAAATATATGCTTGATAGTGATGTTGTTAACTGATCTTGAATCAATGCACATCCTATAAGTAACATCTTTCTTTGGAATAATCAATGTAGGCACTACAAAAGGACTGATACCTTCCCTTACATAGCCACGTTCCATTAACTATTCAATTTGCTTTGGAATCTCCTTTGTTTCCTATGGGTTGCATCTATAAACTAGCTTGTTAGGAATCTGTGCTCCGGGAACAAGATCTATTTTATGTTCAATGCCTCTTATAGGTGGTAATCTTAGTGGTAATTAATCTGGAAACACATCTTCAAATTCAGCCAATAAAGACTACGTGGGATTGATTGGGGTTCTTCTTTCTCTTCCTTAGCTGTAAGAACAAACACTTGTTCAAATGAATCTAGCTCCTTTGCCACCTCCTTATCACTTTCCAAAGATGCCCCTTTCTTGTTCTCCATGGTCACTTATTTAAATGGTTTCAATGCAATGGGGTTGTCATGAACACGTTTCTTGATGACATAAACATTAGTTCAACATCAAATTGTAAAAATCTACCACATTTTTATGGTCTACCAAGAAAAATATGGCATGCATACATTGGAAATAATACATCCTCAGATTGACCAATTTTGAATGTAAACAAAGCTTGTTTCGTTACCTTGACATTACTAGTGTTGCTTAGCCAATTCAGCTTATATGGTTAAGGATGGTTATATGTAGTATAATTGAGCTTTTGAATCCAAAAAGTAGAGACCACATTCGTGCAACTTCCACTATAAGTGCCACATCACATAGCTTACCTTGCACCATTCACCTTGTTACAAAGATCTTGTCTCTTTGGCTTTCCTTCAATGTTGTTGTTTCTGTTTGTAAGACTCTTCTCAAAACTAGAACTTGGCCTTATGTTTCTAGTTCTACTTCATCCATGTCATTTATATTCTTATCCTCTTGTCTCTCCACTTCATTCTGCTCCCCCTTTCAAGGAATATATCTAAGTAAGCATCTTTAATCTCTTTCCCCTCTCTGATGTGAATTTTCATATAAACAAAAACTCATAAGATGGATAGAACTATAATCACGAATTCTTAAAGGCCAAGCCACCAAAACTCAAGATTTTAGGTTGATCAAATAGTATTTGGTTAAATCCTAAGCACCCTCAAAGCCACTAATTAATCTGCGCAAAAGAATATAAAGGATTCATCACCAACTATCAAATTTTCGGATTTGTTTTCAAGTAAACAAACAAAAACTTTTTCATTAAACTTCTCAAAATCTAAATTTTACAATCTAATGTTGAGACTATTTATAGGAATAATCATCAACCAAAATCCTAACAAAGAAAAGCTAAGACTAACGTGAAAACCAATAGAAAAATGCCACTTGTACCACTTGCACAAGTTGCTCAACAAACTCAAGAGAAGATTACCACATCATCATGCAACTTGTTCTTATCTCTACAACCAACTCTAACTAACAAAATTTTATTATAACAACTTGCCTAACAAACTAAAAAAAATTAAGAAAACCAAAAACACAAAACAAAACGCTAAGTACGTCCTAAAACAAATCCTAACAATACTTGGACTCCAGATAAAATAAATCTAACTAAAAACTGATTTCCAGTTTGACAGCCGAGAAGAAAAATGAATAAAACATTATCTTGCATATTTTTGAAATATTTTTCCCTGAAGGTATATTTAATAAGCTTTCCAACTCATATTCACACGCCTTCTAACTCAACGCCAACTGTCAATGAAAAATCTTCAAAGTCATACATACTGCACTCCTCCGAAACTGAAATTTTATCTTTAGAAGCTCCACAAAACGTCCTAGATTGAATCTTTTAAACAAAAAACTTTCAAGAACGTGATCCTTCATAATTGTAGACCAAGTATAACTAATACATGAGAAATACAAATATTTAAAAGCATTTAAAAGCCTGAAATGAGAAAAACCCTAGCAAGTGCAGTGGGAAAAAACCCATAGGCAAAACCTCCAAGAACCTGAATGTGAATGGCAGCCTTATATTCACATCATGTATTGCTATTCACACTTGTATCACTATCAAAGTGTAATAACCCTTGAACTTGGACAATTTCGTCGCATATGACCATATCTTTGATACTTGAAACACTTACCTCTTCTCTTTAGGAAGTAATGAAAGCTTAGAAGGATTTGCAACGCTAGGGTTCTTGATGTTCTCAACCTTAGGTTTAGCAGTTTTCCAAAACACCACCTCTTTTTCTTTCTTAGATTAGAACTTTTGAATAAAGTTTTAGGATTTTTCGTGTGACCTTGCTTCTCAATCCTTATAGAAACCTTACAGACATCATAAAAATTCCAATAATGTTGTAATTCCACTTTCTCCTTGATAGATTGATCAATTCTTGCAGCAAATCTCTCCACCTTGTGATCTTCCTTCTCCTCAATGTCACAAACAATATCCGTCTTTCCGAAATCATGAAGATATTCTTTAACACTTTTCTGATTTTGTTTCAAGGCATGCATTTTTAGGAAATTGTTTTGTTCATATTCATGGGGAACAAAACGTTTTTTTATTTCCTTCTTCAACTTATGCCATGAATTAATCTTTGTTTTGCCTTCCTTCTTGCGTTTTATCTGAAGACCTTCATACAATAGACTAACATAGGATGAGAGCTTTAATTCTACCACTTTAAAGGATTTATGGTTGATAAGTTCATTTTATATTCATTATTTGCCCCCATTTTATATTGGTTTTTGGCTCTATCACGGCTCATTTGAGATCGTTTTACTATCTTCGGTTGCTTTTAGTGTTGGTTGCTTTGCTTTAACATTTATTGCAGGAATTGATGCTTTTGTGTCGGTTTCCGCTTTATCCCGAGCACTTGGCAAGTTAGTGAGAGTCTTGACCACTTTAAAAAGCTAAAAGGAAGCTAGGACATGCTTTAGAAGCCTTTGGGAAGCATAGATTCAAGTTACAAAGTAAACGAGCAAAGTCGGAAGCTCCGGGGGTCATTTAGCAGTGTGGCCGAGCAAAATGCATTGTACCAGGGTCGAGTGCATTGTGCCCGGGTTACCAGGGCGTACTGCTCAAAGCGTGTTTTTCGATTTTTCCTCTTTTGTTTCGTCTTAATACTAAATGTAATTCTTCCCTAGGTTTTCATTATGCATTCTATTATTCTAAAAACCCTAGTTTAGTTTAGTTTTCTCTCTCAAGAGGTGATTATTGTTGAATTCTTCAATCATTCAATTCAATACAAATTCAGGTTTTAATTTAATCTTAATTCTAGTTTCTTTAATTCATGTTTAGTCTTCATTTATGTTTTTAGTTTTAGTTTCCTTAATTTCTTATGCCCTAATTTCTTATTCTAATTCTAGCTTTATAATTATTGTTAATTCATTAGTTATGATTATGTTTTTAGTTTTGTTTTCTATAATTGCTTTAGTTTTTATGATCATGATCGAGTGTGTAGTTAGTTTTCTAGGGTTAGGGAAACCTTGAATAATTAATTGGCTAATTAACTTAGATTGTTTCGGTTTCACAATTAGCAGTCAAATTCCTATTATTGGCTTGTTTGTTTAAAATTGAATTGTGCGCAGATTTAGTTGTAATTTTGGTAATTGTTGAATTTGATGACGAGAGGTAAGAATACCACAATAAGACCACTGAATAATAGGCGGAATTAATCTAGGCATGAGCGAGAGCCGCTAGATGAATTTTGAGGGACTCTAAGTTCGAGAAAGTTAGTGAGCCCTAATTTGACGATAATTGTGAGATTGAACGTTCTTTGTTAGTGAATCCATTAGTTGTTCTTGGTGATCTGAATGACCCTAGACCTTAAATATTAGTTTAATCACTGAAATTTCCCGTAGTTAATTAGTAGCTAATCAGTAGTTAATTAGTTAATCGATCATTCTCAACCAAGGCCCTTTACGCAGTTTAAGCATTTTAGAACTAATAGAGTTCAATTGCTTCCCTGAGGATTCGATCCCTACTTCCCTTGCTACATTAGTTAGAGTTGTACGGGTATTTTTGATAGGTGTGCGATAGCCTCATCAAATATTGGCGTCGTTGCAGGGGAGGCAATTTTTAATTTTGTTAGTCGAGTTTTTACTGTTTCCTTTTTATTTTTCTTAGTCTCAAAGAGCTATTTGGTTCTTTGAGGCAGTTTCTCATCTTTGCTCGGATTTTTCATGTTGTGCAGGTTTACAAGTTTATGCAAAATGACCATGAGCCTGATATTTCATTTTCCCTGAGCCCGAGCAAGTATTGCTGAAGCGGTTGAGACATAGTATACGCCGAATATTTCTCCCCCCATCTGTGGAGGAGACTGTTTCTGATTTGTCTCAGTTTTTTGAATTCACTTTAAACCCTTTGTTTGAAGGGTATTTAGATGTCAAGATGGTTGCCGAAGAAGAAGGACAAGGTGGAGGACCGCCACCTCCACCACCACCGCCGCCGCCACCTGCAGCCCATTCATTGAGAGACTATTCCTTGCCTAGTACGGAGTCTATGGCTGGGTGTTATTTAGTGCCTGATACCGATGCTGCTAATTTTGAACTGAAACCGACTCTTATGAATACGGTTGAACGAAATCAATTTTCAGGGACATTGAAGGAGGATCTGAATTTACACTTGGAAAATTTCCACCAATATTGTGATACTATCAAGCAACAAAATGTGTCTAAGGACTACATCAGGAGGAGAATGTTCCCGATTTCGTTGAAGGACAAAGCTAGAACCTGGTTGAATGATCTTAATATGGCTAAAATCACTTGTTAGGAGGACTTGGCTCTTGCTTTTTAGAGGAAGTACTACCCTCCACAGAGAACTGCTTTATTGAGGAGCCAAATTACTAATTTCAGTAAGGAGTCAGATAAGTCACTTTATGATGCTTGGGAACGGTTCAAGGAGCTATTGAGAATGTGTCCTCATCATGGGCTTGAGAAGTGGCTTTTGGTTCAATCATTCAACAATGGTTTGGGCAATGATAGCAAAGCTTTGTTGTATTCTGTTCCTAATGGTCGATTCATGAACCAAGAGGTTAATGCTGCATATGAGTTTATTGATGAAATTGCTACTCATAACTCACAGTTTGGCAATCTTAGAGGACATTTGAAGAAGGGTGGAAAACATGTTGTTGATGACAAGTATGCGAGTTTGGCTTCACAGATCAATGCTATAAGCCAGAAGCTTGATAAGACTGGCACTTCCTCTTCTCCATCGATGTCTGTAGCTGCTATGTCTGCCCATTCTGGAGCCAATGATCCCTTCTGCAATTCATGTGGATCATTTGCTCAAAATTCTTAGTCATGTCATAGTCTTATAGAGCAAGTATGTGCATTCCAGGCCTACAATAATAATCCGTTCTCCAACACTTACAATCCAGGCTACAAGGATCATCCATATTTCTCTTATAGGAGCACCAATGTCCAGAATCCACAGCCTATGCCACAAATGCAACAAACACAGCAGCAGCAGCAAATGCAGAGGTTCTAACCTCAAGGTCCATCACATCCACCTAGGTTCACTAGACCACCATTCAACCCAAGTCCACCACAGCACACTAGTGAGTTAGCAGACTTAAAGAATATGATGTCACAAATGCAGAAGAGTATAGAGGCCGTGCAAACTCACAACAAGCACTTGGAGACTCAGATAGCTCAGATTGCACATTCAAATGCTCAAAGGCAACCAGGCCACCTTCCATCACAACCCACACCTCCAGTATCACAGGCTCCGCAGAATTCCCCGAGGGACCATGTCAATGCCATTAATTTGAGGAGTGGAACTGCTTATGAGGGTCCGAAAATGCCTACTGATGATGCTATTTCCGATGTTGCAACTAGAGCTAAGAAGACTAGTGATGTGGTGATTGACGACTTAGAGGTAGAGACAGTTCTAGAGAAGGAGGCCGAAGCACCTAAGGAGAAGATGGATGACACATCGATTGATACGATCCCGAGACCACAGGTCAGGTTGCCTTTTCCGAAGAGGGTTACCAGGAGTAAGAATGATAATCATTTCAGTAAATTTTTAGCTATTAATAAGAATTTTCAAGTTACTGTGCCTTTTACTGATTTGATAACTCAAATTCCTACTTACACTAAGTTTTTGAAAGACATTTTGAGAAGGAAACGTGAGTTGAGTGTGGTGGAGACCGTAGCACTTATGAAGGAGTGCAGTGCTGTATTGCAAAACAAGTCTCCACCCAAGCTGAAGGAGCCGGGAAGTTTTTCTGTCCCTTGTAACATTGGCCCCCCTGTTTATTGACAAAGCTTTATGTGATTTAGGGGCTAGTGTTAGTGTTATGCCTTTGTCTATTTGCAAAAATATTGATATGGGTTCTTTGAAGGTCACTAACATTACTTTGTAGATGGCAGGTAGGACAGTGAAGTACCCTAAAGGTATTTTAGAGGATGTCCCGGTGAGAGTCGAGAAATTCTTTATTCTTGTTGATCTTGTTGTGTTAGATATGGAGGAGGATGCACACATCCCTATTATTCTTGGTAGACCATTCTTAAATACTGCAGGTGCTATTATTGATGTAATGAATGGAAATTTGACTCTTTCTGTAGGTGATGACAAGGTTACCTTTAACCTTGATAGTGCATTGAACAATCATGTCACGCAATTTATACTCTTAATGAAATTGTTCTTAATTACTTGCCTCGATCCCCTAATAAGGATCTTCTGGAGGCTCCTTTGTGTTTAGATTCTATTGTAGGTGATGAAGATAGTGTTAATAACAAGATATGCCAGGATCAAAAGAAAAGGAAATCTCGTCCCAAGAAACGCCGGAAACCTCAAAAACAATCTTCTCATGCTTGTAATGTGAATACGACAAATTATGAGGTTTTTAACAAGGAACGTGAGGCATTTGAGCAACCAATAACTTCGAATTGCTTTGATTGCGTAACTAAATGGGGTTCACGTTCACTCTTCTATCCTCCATGAGCTATGAGGTAACATGGTCAAGCTAATGACCTTAAAGAAGCGCTTTGCGGGAGGCAACCCGTACGTAGGTGTTTTTAGTTCTTTTTCTTTTGCTTCGGTAGTTTAGTTTAGCTTAACTAAGTCTTTTTGTGAGAGAGCGTGAGGGACTAATGGTTGTGTGGAGTATTGAGTGTTTTGCAGGCTTAGGAGAGCAATTATGGGGTAAAAAAGACAAGAAAGAGCCTCGCAGCAGCATGCCCGGGCAGCCTGGGCGGATTGAATAGTGCCCGGGCACGATGCACTTTACCTGGGCGCGCATGACATTCTCGGATACTTAGTTTTTTCTTTAAAAAATTGGAATTTGCAGCATGCCCTGGCAGGCCGGGCGAAATGAAGGTTACCCGGGTGAATTGCACTCGAACCGGGCGCACTAGCACGAGAAGAAAATTGCAAAAATTCACCATCCGGCAGTATGCCCGGGCAAAATGCAGTTTACCAAGGCATAGTGCAATAGAGGTCGGGCGAACTGCTCGGGTAAAACTGCACAAGAATGTCATTTTGAAACGGTCATAACTTTTTCACTACAACGTTGCATGAGGCGTATGACCTACCGTTTGATAGATCTATGAGTCTACACTCCAATGCAGAAAGAATCAGATTAATCCAAATTATACTTTGTGATATATGGTCGAAACAGTAAGAGGTCATCAAATCTCAATCCGTGTATGCTGCACGCAATCGCATTTACCACCCACGCCTCTTTCTTATCCTTGCACAACTTCTTCCTCTTACCCATATACATCATATTAAACCCCCATGACTCTCTAAACCCCTCCACCATCTCTCTTCCCTCTCACTTTACTCCCTTCAGCACTGAGGACATTGCTGAGTCCGGCTTGGGGGAGGTATGTTTTATTTGCTTTCTTAGTATAGTTTAACTGCTTTCTAGTGTAGTTTTTATTGCTATCTTAGGATTGCCATACGGTTTGTACTACTTTTTAGAAGTAGGAGTTTACATATGACCAAAAAGGTACTGCTTTCATAGTTTAGATTTTTGCTTTGCTTTTAGTAGTTAGTAGTTGAATTGTATGGATTGATTGAAATTGTTGGTTAATGAGCATTGATGAAAACTTTATGAATGGTGACTTCCCTGTGCCCCGCATTTTATTTAAAAATGTTTTTGATTCATCTGGGCATGTGATGAGTTATGCTTCGGGAATTGCCAACTCGAACTTGAACTTGACTTAGCTTGAAACAGTTTCTTATCATGCCATTATAGCCATGTGTAGAGTAGAGGCTTCAACTGTGTTAACGGGAGGATTTGAGCCACATACATTATTATATGCTTATTTCTTTTCATGTGTGCATAGTTCCTAGTGCTTGTATGATCTGTGTTTTGGCTTTTGACTCTAGTAGCTTGCCTTTAGTGTGTTACATGTCGTGTATGATAAAAGGCATTCATTTCTTTTCGAAGCTTTCAGATTTTAGGCATTCTTTCACAAATTTTCCCTTGGTCCTTATTTTGAGCTTTATATTCCTTCATTTGCATTTTAGCCATATTACAACCCTTTTGGCCTTGTTTAATTGATATATGCCCAAGCTTGGCTTGGGGGAGTTGTGGAGTTGTTTTGTTGTTGCTGTGAATTTGTTGGAAGAAATTGGAGATGTTGGAAAATTGTGGAATGTTGGTTGTTGTTAAAGTTTAATAATAGGACTCACATTAAGGCTCTACATACCAATGTCTATGCTAGTTTTTAATGAAGAATTGAAATGTTATACACCTTATATTGGCCTAGTTATGTATGTGTGATGATTTTTTCTTTGACATATCATTAAGAGTCGTGAACCTAAGTTTTGAAAAACTTGAAAGTTGAAAGAAACAAAAAGAAAAAAAAATGAGAAAGATTGAAAAAATGTTGAAAAGAAGAAAGAGCTTGTGATTTTTGGAGTTATTGAAGTGTTAAAGTTTTATGGTGTGATGTGATTTCACTAGTGGAAAAAACGTCATTTGCTGCGGTTTTTTCCCGGGTATTTGCTGCGGTTTTGAACCGCAGCACTTATAGCAGCAGCAAATGATGAAATTTTATTTGCTGCGGTTTAACCGCAGCAAAAAATTGGGTTATTTGCTGCGGTTATTCAGGTAACCGCAGCAAATAACACACCAGAAACTGGAGGGAAACAGGATTATTTGCTGCGGTTCTTTGTAAAACCGCAGCAAATAGTGCAGTTTCCCACCAAAAAAAACACTTATTTGCTGCGGTTTTGTGAATAACCGCAGCACTAGCACCCAAGAAATAAAAAAATATTTTTTTTTTTTTTGCATTTTAAAGCAAAATTAGAAGCTGAAATGTTATACTACATAGAATCAATTATTTTCAATTGAATACACTTCTATCACAAAAAAAATACACTTCTATTCAAACCATATCTATACATTCATTCAACATTCCTATCTTATTCATTCATTCAAGCATTACCATTCAAAATCAATCATAAGCTCAATCTCATCTAAATATCTCATTCCAGCTCCATTACTCATTCAACCATTCTTTTGTCAATCATTTATATATAGAGTAGTCTCATTCAATAATTTATTTTATATAGTGTTCTCATTCTAACTCATATATAAACAAGCAAAATTCATTCACAGATTCAATATTCATCATTCAACCAACATCACAGCAATAGCCACAGAACACAACCGCAGCCACAACAACACAGCAATAGACTATATATATTATGTTTTGCTGACATAATCTCCATCAGGGAAGTGGTTACGATCACCCACCATTCGAGTTAGGCTACTTCAACGGTTTTAAGCCTGGAGCAACTCAAACCTCAATGATGTTGACCATGGTCATCACTTGAGTCCTTCATCATTTGGAAATAAGGGACTATAGGACTATAAGGGACTCGATCATCATTTGGAAATAAGGGACTATAAAGGACTATAAAGGACTCATTTTTTATAGCAATTGTCGGACTATAAGGGACTCGATCATCATTTAACAATTGCATCACCATAAGAGATGGCAATTGTCTGACCATAAGGGAATCAAGTAAGAAGGATCAGAAGGCAAGAAACCCTGTTTTCACCATGTCTGCAGAAATGTAAAAAATCACAAACACAAGGTCAAGCAGATAAACTGCCTATAAAAGTTCCAAACACACGCATCCATGAAGTAGGTCCTTACTGAGACACAAACACAAACACGAACACAAACAGAACAGGTGTAGGAAAGGAAAGGCATGATTGAAGAGAAAGTCTAGAAATCACAACCACAAACAAAAACAAACCACCAACCCAAAACCACCACAACCACAACCAAAAACAAACAACCAGCCAAACACAAAACAAACAACCAAAACAACAATACAAAAACAACAAATCAACACCAAAATATATGATAAAATAGAAACCAAAAGAAAACTAAGCAAAGCTAACCTCAGAATCAATACTCACTAGGAAACAAATAGACCTTGATCAAGCGGAAACTCGAAAGAAACATTATCCAATATACGTCCACTCTAATATCTTCATCTCACACAAATATATGATAAAATCCACCAGTAAACCAAAATATATGATAAAAATCCCTCCAAAAGCCACCAAAAATCGCCTCCAAAACCCACAAAATCAGAACACAAAAATTAAAACACAAAATAAAAATTAATACTGAAAAATAAAACAAAAGAAGGAGAGAAAAGAAGACGAGTAACAATAATCAACTATTAATTAAGATGATACTGTACTAAAAGGCGACTAATAATCAAAGTTCAAAAGATCTCTAATTTTTTTTGAAACAAAACAATAATTTTGTTCTGAACAAACAATAAAAACAAAAACCTAATTAAAATCATATACAAACAATAATCATCAAAAAATCATGAAAACAAAAACCTAATTAAGAGAAAAACAACAGCAGCCATGGTTATGCAGGAGAAAGAAGTGAGAGAGAAAACGGAGGAGAGAGAGGAAACTGTGAAGCTACAAAATCCAGAATGTCGTAAAAAAAGCAGAAAGATAGTGAGGGAGAATGAAGGGAATGCGTAAAATCCAGAAGCTACAACAACAGCCTGACTTCTAGTATAGGAAGAGTCTCTGCAAGGTGGGGAGGGGATATGGGGATATTGAGATGCGAGAATGAGAGAGGGTTAGGGTTAGAGAGATGAGAGGAGAAAATCAGAAAGAAGGGACAGAACAATGATGGAGCATAGGGTAATTTGGTTAGAGAGATTGAGAGGGAGAAAGATCAGAAAGAAGGGAAAAGAAAAATGAGGGAGAATGAAGGGAATTAGGGTTAGGTGGGAAATGGAGGGTTTGTGTATATATAGCCCTTTCGTTTGGGCTGGGCTTGAACGATTTTTTTTGGGCTGATTTATTTGCTGCGGTTATAACCGCAGCAAATAATAAAAAGAACCGCAGCAAATAAATCAACCGCAGCAAAATATTTTTCTTGTGTATCATCAACAACTATTTGCTGCGGTTCTTTAAAAATGTCAAAGAACCGCAGCAAATGTGGCGCAGCAAAATCCAATTTTTCTACTAGTGTTTTATAAGAAATTGGTTTGATGTTGGAGTTGAATGTGGAGATGTTTATTATGTTCTTTGATTATGCGTATAACCCGCATTTACCACCACTTTATCCGAAATTTTATCCTACCCATCACCCTAGCCAAGTTACAAGCTTATAAAGACCTTTTTGATCGGCATGTGCATGTTTTTAGTTCTTGTGAAGTGAGTCCATTGCCAAAGCTAGTGAGTATTACTTGCATTTTGAGTCGACTTCTGCATTAGGTTCCGTATTAGGATTGAGTGATTATCCTTAAACACTTGCATAAGGTGAGAGATGTAGGTTTGGGTTCTCAAAATTTGCATTTAAACACTTATTGCATTCGCATTCTTATTTGGGATTAAGGGTGAGCTTCATTGTTTATGCTCGATTTTATGTGCGGAGTGACACTGAGTGAGCTACTCTAGTCAACGACTTCTATTTCTTACATGGTTGGCTTATTGATTTTGATTTAAGTGGATGGCGGTCAAGGGATTTTGATGGGTTGATTGAGGAACTTACATGCTCGGAATTGCTTGAGTTGATTTGTTTTTCAAATTTTTAGGGGTGAAGTCATTGTTTGTTTAGTTGTTTGCTTGAGGACAAGCAAAGGCTTGGCTTGGAGGAAGTTGATAAGTTCATTTTATATTCATTATTTGCCCCCATTTTGTATTGGTTTTTGGCTCTAACACGGCTCTTTTGAGCCCGTTCTACTAACTTCAGTTGCTTTTAGTGTTAGTTGCTTTGCTTTAACATTTATTGAAGGAATTGATGCTTTTGTATCGGTTTCCGCTTCATCCCGAGCACTTGGCAAGTTAGTGAGAGTCTTGACCACTTTGAGAAGCTAAAAGGAAGCTAGGACGTGATTTAGAAGCCTTTGGGAAGCATTGAAGTCAAGTTACAAAGTAAAAGTCGGAAGCTCCGGGGGGCATTTAGCAGTGTGTCCGGGAAAAACTCATTGTGCCCGGGTCGAGTGCATTGTGCCCGAGCTGCCCGGGCATACTGCTTAAAGCGTGTTTTTCGATTTTTCCTCTTTTGTTTCGACTTAGTACTAAATGTAATTCTTCCCTAGGTTTTAATTATGCATTCTATTATTCTAAAAACCCTAGTTTAGTTTAGTTTTCTCTCTCAAGAGGTGATTATTGTGGAATTCTTCAATCATTCAATTCAATACAAATTCAGGTTTCAATTCAATCTTAATTCTAGTTTCTTGAATTCATGTTTAGTTTTAATTTATGTTTTTAGTATTAGTTTCCTTAATTTCTTATGCCCTAATTTCTTATTCTAATTCTAGCTTTATAATTATTGTCAATTCATTAGTTATGATTATGTTTTTAGTTTTGTTTTCTATAATTGCTTTAGTTTTTATGATTATGAGTGAGTAGTTAGTTTTCTAGGGTTAGGGAAACCTTGAATAATTAATGGGCTAATTAACTTAGATTGTTTCGGTTTCACAATTAGTAGTCAAATTCCTATTATTGGCTTGTTTGTTTACAATTGAATTGTGCGCAGATTTAGTTGTAATTTTGGTAATTGTTGAATTTGATGCCGAGAGATAAGAATACCACAATAAGACCACTGAATAATAGGCGGAATTAATCTAGGCATGAGCGAGAGCCGCTAGATGAGTTTTGAGGGACTCTAAGTTCGAGAAAGTTAGTGAGCCCTAATTTGACGATAATTGTGAGATTGAACGTTCTTTGTTAGTGAATCCATTAGTTGTTCTTGGTGACCCGAATGACCCTAGACCTTAAATATTAGTTTAATCACCGAAATTTCCCGTAGTTAATTAGTAGTTAATCAGTAGTTAATTAGTTAATCGATCATTCTCAACCAAGGCCCTTTACACAGTTTAAGCTTTTTAGAACTAATAGAGTTCGATTGATTCCATGAGGATTCGATCCCTACTTCCCTCGCTACATTAGTTCGAGTTGTCCGGGTATTTTTTATAGGTGTGCGATAGCCTCATCAATGATCATCAAATTTTTTGCAATTGAAGACTATTTCAGTTCTCCTTAACCAATCTAGGAAAATTTCAGGATCAAACCTCCCATTAAACTCAGGAACGTCCAACTTGAGATTGCAATGATCATCCTTTTGCTTGCCACATTTTTTATTTTATGCCTTTTCCTATCATCGTCATCACTTGAACTTGAATAAAAAAGTCTCCTAGGCTTATGTAAATTCGTGAGTTCTTTAGCTTGATCTAATTTCAAACCTTTTTCAGATTTTATAGGTCGTCCTTCCTCCATGTTAGTTCAATTGCTTGAGTGTATTCGAACCTACCTCTCTACGAGAACACCAAGGTTGATGTGATTTTTGTAGAACAAAAACTCGCAAAGGGGATAAATACTAAACTGACGAATTTTTAAAGGGTATGCCACCAAAATTCTTTAATTTAGGTTGAGTAATTAGTCTTTATTTAAAGCCTAAGAACCCTCAAAGCCACTAATTAATCTTCACACAAGATTATAAAAGAAATCTACCAACTCTCAAACAACACGGAATTCTGTTTTAGAAGTAAAACAAACAAAAACTTTTATTTAACTCAAAACTCATATGATTTGTTACAATTAAATTGATGGGTACTTATAGTCATAACAACCAATTAAATCCTAACAGCCATCTAAAAAAACCCTAACATATCCTAAACAAACTAGAAACAACCTTACAAGGCAATGAAAACAATAAACAAAACATATCCAAAAATCCGGATCAAGGTTGTGTGCAACAAGGTTCCTTGTTGTCCTTTTTTATTGGCAACATTTCTTAACTAATTTAGGTAACTATTATAACAACAAAACTAAAACATCCAGTAACTTTCCTCCACAAACACTAAAAACACGCCAAAATCCTGCCACTATGTTGCTCCCAATTTTTGTTCGGTTTCATGATTTTTGCTTTAATCTTCAAGAAACCTTACAAGAATAAATCTTTTAATCAAGAAAGCTTCAAGAATGCATTTCCCTTGAATTCATAGAATAATGATGGATGACACACTCCTAATTCTCAAAGTAATAAAGCCCAAAATGGGAAAAATCCTGTCAAGTGAAGTGGGAGAAAACCCACAGGCAAAACCAACTTACTCCCCTTATTCAACAATTTTGTTCCCTTGATTTGCGTGCCATTCTAGGTGTGTCTGATCATGCACACACAAATCCCATCCTTCGATGCACTCATTAGACTTGAGTCTCAATAAGCAATCAATTCTCCCATAGTTGCATCCTTTCTTGCTTCTTCAATCAAACCTTCGAAGTTATGATCACCTGTTCTTGAATCACAAGATCTTTAAAACATTCCCTCTTATATAGAACTCTTGCGTCCAACCTCACCATAGCATCACTCTCCACCTTCTATATGTCCCAGATCGGCATTCCATATATTTCGTCTTGTACTGATGTAAAACCCCATATTTCACGTATTTAAAGGAATTATTTTCGTATTTTATACGTATGTTTTCTAATATATTTTATTGAGAAATTATATTCAATAAGAATTTTAAAGAAAAGAACTTTAATCAAAATAATTATTTTGTGTTTATAAATAATATTTTATGTTTTACAAGGTACGTAAGTACTAAAGACAAACATAAGAATTAGAATTCATGTTTGGATGATCCTTTACGTTATGAAACATTGTTATGCTTGTTTGAATTATTAAGTGATGTGCATGACAAGTTTTATTAGAAGCATGATTTTATATTATGTTGACATTCCATGTTGTTAGCTATAAAAATTCTACAAAGATTGAATTGAAATGTTATGATCAGTTTAAATTACCCAATAGTTTATTATTAAAGGAAGGAAGTTATTTTAAGGTTGGTTGATAACTTAATCAACAAAAAAGGTAGTTGTGAATTTTTATTTACATGAATAAAAAGGAGTTTATGAGCAAATATGTTATACATGTTGTCACTCACAGTTTAATGTGTGGTCAAGGAGAAAATAAATAGTAGCCACTCATAGTTAATGTGTGGTAAAGGATGTTCAGTTTAATTAAAGGACACACATGAGATTATTTTTGAATCACGTTAAATTGAAGATAATTAATATGGCTTGCTGGATTTGATGCATGTTTTTATGTGATGTTGTATGTGAGTCATAACATTGTTAAACCGGTTAATAACGTAAAGTGTAAGAGGATTTACATCAAAACTCTTGGAACGTATATACCTTGAGTATGAACAATGGGGGGAGTCGTATGGAACTGAGATCTATGACTGCTAATTGGAGTACAAGACGTTGTACTCTTTTATATTTTTAATGCGCTGGAATTTTGTCACTTTATGTGACATAGGTAATACCTTCTTGGAGTTGCTCCCAAGTTGGTGCCCAAATAGGGCGATTTTAAAGGAAAGGAAACTCGTTCGATGCAGAATCCAAAAGTTTAAATATAGTAGTTAATTTGTTGAGTCTATGCACAGGTGAAAGGTTGTCAAAGGTAACTTGTGTGTATGTTTTAGTTTATGTTGTTTTGTTGCATAGTCTTTAGTAGTTAGGTACTCAGCTTTGCTGACTGTTTGTTTGTGTTCATGGCTTTGTCTTGGACTTGGCCCTTCAATGACCCACTTGTTGGTGAGTAGTTGTCTAGAATAAGAAAAGCTACAGGTACAAGTGGGCATAAGTCATTTCATGTTGGGTTGGAGTGAGAGCGCTTGCTTTGTAGTTTTGTAGTTTTATTTTTACTGCTTATGAAGTACTGATGTGGATTTTAAGTGGTACTCTCAATAACACTCAAAACTCACGATTTTGCCAATTAAATCTCCACTCCTGGATTAATTTAATTGAAGACTAATTAATTAATACACTTCTGTAATTAATTAACTTGCCTTCAATTAAAATAATCCAGGATTGGAGATTTAATTGGCAAAATTGTGAGTTTTGAGTGTTATTGAGAGTACCACTTAAAATCCACATCAATTAGGTATGAAAGCTCAGGGTTTGGAAGAATTTCTTAATTTTTCACGATCCTTGGTTTGTTGTTTTCACTTCATCCGTTTTTCCAGTTTCGAGGGCAGAATTAAAGTGGCTGGTTCGCCTTCGTTACAATGGATTTTTTTGGTGATTCTTTTTTTCCAAATTGGTTGTTTTTTAGTCTACTTTTCACCTCTAAAAGATAATAATAAATATATTTGAGGAAGAATCGTTTTGAAATCGTTTTCTTGCAAGTGGTCAGAAATTGTAATTATTGGACTGTTTTTAGCGCAAATTACACATAGAAATTTTGGCTAAGATTCTGTGCATGAAAATTTTATCGAGTGCGGTAAACATATAGGGGAAGATCTTCATAAAAAATCAGCCATAGACGAGTTATTTAGGTTGGGCCTTTGTCTTCATTTTTTCATCCAAAATTTTTGACAGTTTTAGATGATGGATTGGAATAGCAACAAAGTGTTTGCACAAGACTTGCTCTCATATTTTCGCCTTGGAAACAAACCGGATTGCTCTAAGTGTCAAGGATTTAGCCATGTAAGGAGTCAATGTGTTAACAATGTGGAAATTTCTTCGGAGCTACATTTAGAATTATTATTGGAAGAATTACAAGAAGAACATTCGAAACCATTTATTATGGACAAATCTAGAGTTCTCCATCGTATTCATGAGTTTGAATCAATGTTATCATTGGAAGATGTTATAGTGAATGAAGAACTCGAGGATCATGCCAATAAAGTTTCGCAAGATGTTGAAGAATTCGGTCACAACGACGAGATTGCAGTCCGCAAGCCATCCCAGGAATCGACACTGATTGATTTTTCACAAATTTGGGATATGTTGGATCAGGAAACGAAAGTTATTAAAGATGGTTTTGGTGATATGATTTATTCAACACCAACTTTGTTTGAAAATTCTCTTGGTATTGGAAATCCCCAAGATGTATTTTGTCATTTCAATAACGCTACACAAGATGATACAATTCAAAGTTGTGCTCATACGTTCAAAGTTTTTGTTCGTCAACCGAATTGTAACATGGGATATCAAGATGATATTTGTGCGATCATTCATTTTTTTTTCTCTACAAAAGAAAAAATTCGAGGTCGTATTTTTTTCAAAGGAGGGGAGAATGATCAAGAATCAATGAGGGTTAAAAAGGTGTCATAATCAGTTTGTTTAATGTTTAGATATGACTTATATTGCGAATCAGAAAATGCAAAAGTGGTGATTCACTTGTTCCATGTTGGGATGACGTGAATTTGAGGACAAATTCTTTTCAACCAGGGGAGAATGATGTGAATTTGAGTACAAGTGAGATATGATACACCAGTGGATGAGACAATTAGCCTAATAATAAATCCCATTGGTTTTGTTAAGAATAAATCACTAGTATGGGTGCAATGATTATGGTTGACACTGTAAAGACTAGTGATGGTGGTGGCTTCCTAGCCAACACTATTGGCTATTGATCATTAATACTTTGTCACTGGTGGAGTGAATCATTAAATAAGTTATGAATTATTAAGTAACTCTAATTAATGCATTCACAGGATGGATCACAATGGTGGTTACAGGGAACAAGTTGGTTTGGTCCATGAGTTTTCCCATTTCACTTGATAGGATTTTCTCATTTTGGACATCATTGTTTTTAATTCTTGTGGAGTCTTGATCATCATAATTATGCTAAAATACATGGAGGATATATTATTGAAGGTTTCTTGATTAAAAGATTGGATCTTGAAGCATTTCTTGAAGTTCTTGAAGAATCTTGAAAAGTTGCGCAAAAATGGACGAAAATATGTGGCGGAATTTTTGACGATTTTTGGAAATCTTGGGCATCAAGGAAAGTGCGTGATTTTTAGTATTAATTCTGATGATTATCTTTTTAGTTAGTTATTTAGTTGAGTTGTTAGGATAATTTCTTGATTAGATAAGTTGTTAGAGTTTGTTAAGCAAGATAAGATCAAGATGCAGTGATGATGTGGCATTCTTATCTTGTGAGTCATATTTGAGTCTTGTAAGCTGAATTTCAGCCTTGTTTTATGCATGTTTTAAGAGTCTAAGAGTCTTAGAAAATTGTTAGAACTTAGTCTTAGGTTATTATATAAATAGCATGAGAATTCCTTGTAAAATACATAAGTTTCAATACATTGCATTTTCATTCGACAAAACTGGAATTCCTTACGCAAATTCAAGCTTTAATTTGTTCAAGTTTTCTTCAATAAATTTATGAGTCAAGAGTGATAAACAAATTTAGATCCTAATTAATAAATTACAGGAGTGTGTTAATTAATCAGTCTTCAATTAAATTAATCCATGAGTGGAGATTTAATTGGCAAACACGTGAGTTTTGAGTGATATTTGAGAATACCACTTAAAATCCACATCAAGTACGAACTTTTATTTGAATGTTGTTTTATTTCTAAAGAATCTAATTTTGGTTTTTAAGGGCCATTAAAATGGTTCCGAAGTGTAATAAAGTTTTAAGTTGGGTTTTATTTTGGATGTTGATTTGAGTTTGGTTTTGAGACTTGTTTTGAAGTTTAGTTTTAAATTGATTTTGGTTTTAAGACTTCCGCTGTAGTACTTTGATAAATGCCTTAATCGTTATCACGGTGGCGGTAATATTTTGGTTTTTCCTTTATTAAGAGTTTTAATAATTATAATTCTTTAATATTTATAATATGTTTTCCAGAAAAATATAGAGTAGAAAGTTAGGAAATTCCAGGGTGTTACACTCTCCCACAACTTCATATCGTGGCTCATAAGCTTGATCCTTTGATAGTTAGAACAATCTTGAGCATCTAGTTTGTTCTTATAAACTGGAACCAAGGTCTCATTTGCAATCCTGCGGGATCCTCGATGTCTTCCAAACCTTGTTAAATATATATGTTAGCCAATCAATACCAGCCTTACCTAGAACCCTTCACACCTCCACTGGCATACTAGGCCATCTGGCCCAACCCCTTTATTCGCTAGGTTTCATTTTCTTCCATTCTGTGTTCACCTCTTCTGTCCTAAACCTCTAAACATAGTTCATGTTGATTTCCTCCGCCCTCACAAACATGTCTCCTGTGACAACTCCTTGAATACCATTGAACAACTTATCGAAGTATCCCCCTACCACTTGTCTTTTATGTCCTCATCTTGAGCCAAAACCTTGTGGTTCTTATTTTTTACACACTTGACCATGCCATTAGCCTTCCTCCCCTCTTGTCTTAGCTTCGCCATTCTATAAACTTCTTTTTCTCCCTCTTTAGAGCCTAACCATTCATAGACCTCTTGGTAAGCCTTTTTTGCTTACCGGACAACTACTTGTACCTTACATTTAGCATCCTCATACTCTCCAAAGGTTTCATCGGTCCTATATTTTTATAAGGCCAAATAACTTTCTCTTTTATGTTTAATTGCCACTTTCACCTCTTCACTCCACCACCGAAGTGTTCTTATGCATCATAGTCCTCCCCCTTCATTCCCTTAAGACCTCTTTGGCTACTTACAGAAACCTTAACATTTGCATCCCTCAAGGTCCAGCATCTTATCATTGGCTCCCCTTGGTTACACTTCTTTTTCCCAAACACATAGACATCACCAAAGGCAAATGTTGAGTAACCACACTAACATCAGATGACCTTGTAATCTATGTATCTTTGTCTATCCTCCTTCTTTGTGAGGAGGAAGTCTATATATAGGGAGATAGTCAAGTTCCGATGATAATACCCTCTTATGTGAGAACATTAGAACAATTATAATTTTTGAACATAAGCCCACTATTTTAGAACATAATAACCTACATAAACAACATAAATACATTTATACATGTTCTAAATCTCCAATTTTATGTCCCATATTTACTATAAGTTTATATTTAGCATGTGCGAGTCAAGTTGCGGTGAGAATACCATCTTATGTGAGAACATTTACTTATATGAGAACATTTCATATTTCAGAACATAAGCACAGTTTTGTAACAACATAAATACATCTATACATATTTTAAATCTTCAATCTTATGTCCCAATATTTGTAGTCTATTCTAAGTTTATATTTCACATGTGCTAAATTATCGTAAGCACATTCCAAATAATTTCAAGTATGTTCTAATCCATCTCAAATATGTACAAAACCACTTCAAACATGTTCTAAATTATAGGAAGTCAAATTTTTACACCATTTTTCAGAGCATATACACAATTTTTCATAACACTATCACAGTTTCTTAGAATATATACACAATTCTTTAGAACATATTTAGAATTTCAAAACGCATGTAACACTACATTTTCAGATTATCATCATCAATGCCATCATCTTTTATGTTATGTACTACTTTACACAAGTCTAAAGTTTTTCATGTATGTTTAGAATTACTTTAAACATGTTCTAAGTTATTTCAACTATTTTCTAAGTTATTAGAACATATACAACATATATACAAATTGTAAAAATTAAATTGCATCATCATCACCCTTTTCAAATACCAAATTGTTCTACTGTTTCAAAAGATCATCAGAAGCGACCTGAAGTAGTTTCCAATGTTACATTTTGGCAATTATCTTCAAATTATAAGATCAAGATCGAAAAATTCCATGACAAAACTTTACAAAAATTTGTGAAAAACCTTTACTTTACTCATCATCAATGGAGGTCGTAAACGAACACACAGATCCATCGTAAAAATAAATGTTTTAGAACATATGATAATCATATAAGTAGAACCTAACTTTCAAATTGAGAACGGAATAGAACTCGCATCATCAAACAATCAAAACAAGCCAACATTGAGCAAACCGACACATGACATCGTCGGAATTGTTTCTAGCCAAACCGAAAGCAACCACGTAGGCAATGAATGTCAGCTATAATTGTAGTGCGTCAGAAATTGCCGCTGTCAAATAATTAGTTGAAGGAGGATATTCGAATTCAAAAGATTAAGAAAAATGGATGACTAGAGGAAGAAGAAGAAGGGAGATTTGGGACAGCATCGGTGGTAATCGGATGTTACTAGTGGTGGTGATTCCACCATTGGTTTTGAGAGGAGATGGAGATAGAGTAATGGTGAAGAGAGAAAGAGATGAGGAGATGGAAATGAACTTTTGTCGAGTGAATATTAACTGTGGGTTGGAGAAATTTAATATTTTGGGGGAAAAATATATACCCTTACATGTGAAGTATCTCCAAGGATAATTTGTTCTCATATACTACGTCTGTAAACGTTTAATTGCAACAATTGGATGTTATATATGTTTAGGTAATTTTGTGAGTACCTAAAATTACTAAAGTACCCCCACCAACACCACGCACCACCCATTTTTTCAAACCACTACAGCCAGCACCACAACCACCACCCAAAGTCTCGAATCACTAAAGCCAATACCATAATAACCATCCATAGATTCGAGCCGCACCGCCCCCCCCCCCCCAACCACCCATAGATTTAAACCACCACCCCAAAATATCACCATAGTCTCAAACCAGTACAACCTCATCTCATCACCTCAAAATGGACACCCACCTAGGATTTCAAACCAACCTCATCCCACTACCTTAGACGCACGACAGACCCTCCACCATAAGTAACAATTTGAATCAAAATCGACCCAACATCAAAAATTTGACCAAAATCAACAATGATTGCAAAATTCGAACAAAAATTCGACCTAAAACCCAAAGTTTGACCAGTCATCAATCACCACCACTATCATTAAAACCTATTGCCATACATAATTGCACAATTCGGACCATATGTGGCTCAAACCACCAAAACCACAATTCGCAACCCATGTTCATGGTGAGGGTGGTAATGAGGAGTGAAAAAGCGAGACGGTGGTGAGAGATGAGTGGCGGTCGATGGTGGGTCGTCACTCGTCGGTGGTGAGAAAGCAATTGGTTGTTAGGAGGGTAAATAAGAGGGGGATAGTGGATATTCAATTAGGGGCATACTTGTCATTTTACCAAAAATGATTTGCTAATGAAGAAACGTCTTTTACTTGTTGCAAAGAATTAAGGACCTACAAAATTAGCAATTGTTGCTAAATAAATATTTACGGAGGTTGTATTTGGGTGTCTCACTTAAGGAAGCTATTCTCACATGAACCTTTATATGAGGTATATATAGAGAGAGAGGTTCATATATATAGAGGTGGGTAACAGGTCGTGTCGTGCCGGGTTCGTGTCGGGTCAAAAGTTAAACGGGTTGTGATGCCTTGACCTGAACTCGGCCCATTTAATTAAGCGGGTCAAATGGTCCAACCTGAGCACGACCTGATACAACCTGCTCAACCCGTTTGACCCATTTGACCCGTTTAACAATAGTACTATATATTTACCTGAATAAATCAATATTTCTAACTAAAGCATCTACTGATTCTTAGTAGAATGATAGTATTATTGTAGAAGCATATATTACATAATTTAAAGTCAATAAAAAAAGTCTAAAATTAAAAAATAAAGATAATACATCTCATAAAATCACCAAATTCATGTCTAAATATCCAATAAAAAGTTCAGAAATTCTGCCAAACTAATACAATACAATCCATTACAAATTTTCATTCATCATCTTCATTCTTCTTGTGAGGCTTGAGTTTGGTCTTCATCATTATCTTCTTCATCTTCTTCAAAATAAATCGAAACAAACATGAGGAACAATTAAAATCAACAATAAAATTACGAATCAACAATAAAAATCAACAAATCAACCATAAAATTACGAAAGGCCTAAAGGAAAAACAAACAAAATCGTTAAACAAACACATTAAAATAAAAATACAAAAAATCGAAACAAATATAAAAAATAAAATACACCAAAATCCGAAAATATCAACTAAAAACATACCTAGCTAAACTCATGAATTTGGAAGGATGATTCGAAATAATTTAAGTGAGAGAGAAATGCGAGAGAATGAGAATTGAGAGAATGAGAAATGAGAGATCTAAAATTAAGAGAGAGAAGTCAGAAGTGAGAAATGAGAGTTTGACAGTAAAAAAATAGAAAGAGGAAACCTAATTCCTTGTAAAACCCTAAAAAGCTTGGACCCTATGTTTTGGACTTTGGGGCCAAATCACATTTCTGATTTAAATATGGCCCAAACCAGAAAGTATAAAAAATTGAAAGATTAGATGATTTTGATCATTTGAAGATAAATGGGTTACATGGGTTAAACGGGTTGAGGTCCCTCAACCCTAACCCGGCCCATTTATTACACGGGTCGTGTCGTGTCGTGTCAATATAATAAACGGGTTGGATTGCTCGGCCCAAACCCGCTTATAGCGTGTCGAGTTCGTGTCGAGTTAGCGGGTCGTGTCACTTATGCCCAGCTCTACATATATATATAAATGTGTGTGTGTTGAATCAAGAACGGATAGTAAATATCCCTGTATAGTGTTGAATCAAGAATGGAAACTAAATGCCTGTAATATGGACATTTTATTTTCTCTCCACCTTATGAAAGGTCAAGTGAATACAATAGGCATTGCAATGCGAAGAGCATTACTTGGAGAAATAGAAGGAACATGTATCACACATGTAAAAATTGATTAACTACCACATGAATACTCTCTACCATAATAGGTATTCAAGAATCCGTACACTAAATTTTAATGAATTTGAAAGAAATAGTCTTGAGAAGTAATTTATATGGAACTTGTGAGACATCTATTTGTATTAAAGGTCCTAGATGTGTAACTGCTCAAGATATCATTTTGCCACCCTATGTAGAGATAGTTGACAATACGCAACATATGGCTAGCTTGACGGAACCCATTGATTTATGTATTAGATTACAACACGAAATAAATCACGGCTGTCATAAAAAAATGTCAAATAAATCTCAATACGGAAATTATACTATACACGTCGTATTCATGTCTGTTCGGAACGTGAATCATAGTATTCATTTTTATGGAAACAGAAATGAAAAACAAGAGATACTTTTTCTCCAAATATGGACAAATGGCAGTTTAACTCCGAAAGAAGCACTTTATGAAGCCTCATGGCATTAAACTGATTTATTTATTCCTTTTCTACATGCAGAAGAGGAAAAATTACATTTAGAAGACAATCGACACAAAGTTTCTTTACCTTTTTTTTTTTACCTTTCACAATAAATTGGCCGAAATAAAGATAAACAAAAAAAAAAAAAAAATAGCATTGAAATCAAATTTTATTAACCAATTAGAATTCTCACCTAGGATCTACAATTGCCTCAAAAAATCCAATATACATACATTATTGGACCTTTTAAATAACAGTCAAGAAGACCTTTTTTAAATGGAACATTTTCGCATAGAAGATGTAAAACAAATATTTGGCACTCTAGAAAAGCATTTCCCAATTGAATTAAAAACTAAATAAAAGATGGGAAACATTGCAAACTCAGTTCAGTCAGGTGCTAGGAAAATAGAATCCTGAAGCTCTAAATGTAATATAACAGCCATATGTGTGAAAAAAAAAAAAAAATATATATATATATATTATCGTAGATTAAATTTTTTTGAACCATACTTCAAGTTTACAAGACCTTTTTGCAATGGTGAGAATTACAAACAACATCCAGGTAAAAAAGACAAAACTGCAACTCTGCAAGGCAGCCTAAACTAAATATAATGACTAAACAAATCAGAATGACATTCAAACCCTGTTCGGGAAATGTTAATACACTTTAGTGTCTCTATCCTTGCACAATACATGCCACTCCTGTATAACTGCTGCTTGAAGAGCAAGATGCTCTACCTCTTCTGATGTTAGCTTTGACAAAGTGGAAGGTCCTTTACTTTTTTATTCTTTCTCTTGTTTTTTCTTATCCTTCTTTTTTTGCCTCTTTTTCATTTTCTTCTTTCTCTCCTCATCATCCAACTCTTCTCCACTACTTACTTCTTCGCCGTCAGACTTGTCCTAGTGCCGTGGTTTGGCAGCTTTTAAAAGTGCTATTTGCTCCATTGATATCTTCAACCTTTCAGCAGCAGCTGTTTTGACTTCGTCTTCAGGCAAGTATTCACAGCCTCCGTCAGTAAGGTCATCTAACCACCCTTGTAAATCTGACTCAATTTCCTTTGTGATTGAGGCGTCTGATGCTCGGACTACAAACTTGCACATCATTGTAGTTATTTCATCACCTAAGTCCACATTTCGACTGACTTCACTCGCACCAAATATCATCATCCACAAGAAGCCCCCATGCCATGTTTTAGCAGCATAGCAGATCTGTTTCAACAGAAAGATGAGTAATGTTACATTAAAAAACTACACATTGTGCCACAAACATTTAAATAAAGGAAATTTTGTTTATTAGCACCTTTTAATTTCAGTTGTTTTTTTACGTTACCACCCTTTATTTCACAAAACATACTTCCTCTGTTTCTTAATGTTGGTTGCTTTGGTATCATGCACGTAGTTTAAAGAATTTGGATGGTAGAGAAAGATTCTTAATTGTAAAATGGAAAACAGTAAACAGTTATATTTGAAATTTGTAGTGTAGTGAATAGTGAAGTCCTTTTATCTTTCAGGGACAGGTTGATTAGGGATAATAATCCAAGGGAAAGGGAATCAACATCCCTCATTTCCTTGGATGTTGTTTGTTAGGGCTTTTTGTCCATTCCATTTCCCCTCTTCATTCCCCTAACTATATTGAAACCCTACCCCCACCTCACACTTTCCCATTCCCTTTCCCTTCACCACCACCTTATCCACACCATTGAACTGTCACCTCCACCACCAGAAAACCCTTCCACCCCCACCACTTCCACCCCCCACCCCCGCTGCAACCGCCCCTTCCGTTTCCCTTTGCATCAAAAACACCACTTCTCCAGCCTAAAATCCGCCCCTCCCCCCGAAAAACCCACATTCTTGCTGGAATCACCCTGTCACCCCTCTTCCCACCCTAGAAACCATAAAATCCCCAACTAAGGTATTAGCTTTCCATTCTCTCCCATTCCTATTCCTAAAATTATTCCTTTTCACCTTGTCCAACCAAACGACCCCTTACTCTTCTGCTTTTTTGTAGTGTAGGAATTAGACAAGAATCATAAGGGTAAAACTATCCAATAATAATAATAAATTCATAAAAAGAAAAAGGTTACACACATAACCAACAAAAGAAAACGTAATAATAGGAAAACATAACCAACATTAATGAACGGAGAGAGCCACCACTTGTATTTTTCGTCAACCTCCTTGTTTAATAGGACCCACTTGATGATTTTCTTACTAACTCCTCAATTCTTCAGATAGCACTCCAATCTCAATTAAACCCCACGTAATGAATTATGACAAATAAATTCTATCCGGGAAAAATGGACAAGTTAATGAAAACTAGGAGTGAGTTGACACTTGACAGTTTTGCTTTAGGGTGAAAACTTGTAGCAAAAAGGTATAACATGAAAAAAGTAAAAATCATTAAGGCAAAAGATTGTAATTAAGAAAAAACCTTGAATTAAATCTGAAGCAAAAATAAGACGAAACACTAGCTACCCTGATGGAATTATGGAAAGCCACCACAAGGTTGGTCACCCAAATCCCAAAATTCACTCCCAAGGAAATAACAGATAACAAAGATGTAACTCCTGCCTCTGGAAGAATGCAAGATTGCCAAGAAAGTCAGGCTGTAAGTGGGACAAAAGTTATGAACAAAGTGCATGACAGCATGGTTCGAAAATGCGGTTTCAGTCGTGATCGCGGAAACAGTCGCAGTGTCACGGTAACGGAATTGACGCATTAATAGCGGATCGTTAAGCGGTCGTCGCGGTTAAGTTTTTACTTTTTATTGTTTGTATGTTTTAAATTAATTTGATAATAATGATGATGATAATAATAATAATAATAACAATAATAATAATAATAATAATAATAATACGGAGTAATAGTACTATAATAACCTGTGCATTAGTAAAAATTCACTGAGTACTATAAATAAAAGAAAAGACAACATAAAAGACACATTTTGATACGGTCTCGAAATGCGTTGTGTTTTGATACACCGCATTGTACCGCCAAATTTCGTTTCGGTAAACTTCAAAATCGTTACGACTCGGGCAATACGTGATGATGCGGCCGCATTTTAAAACCATGCATGACAGTGAATAAGCATGAAGAGAGAAACTGCGCAAACTTTTTCAATTAAAAATAAATAAATAAATAAATAAGCTAACCTATGTTCTAAGATAGCAATTTAAGGTAATTTTAATGACTCTGGGGACATTATTAGACGTTTTGTAATGAGTTTGTAATTATAAAAGGTAATCTAATTTGCAAGCCCATCTCCAAGTATGTGTGTTTTTATTAATTTGTATTAGCATTCAACACCAAATCTCAACTGAGAATGAATGTGAACAATTATTAAGGATTAATATAACCATTGGAGGACACGGTTACGAATCTGGATCCTCTAAATTTCAACATCTTGTTTTTAGTATGCCCACCCGATTCACTGGAGCTTAGCTCCAATTACATCCAGATTCGACCCGTGTCGCACACCTAGCTTATGGTGGGTGAGTCTCCCAATAAGAGTTTCAACTCTATATCAATCAATCAAAGCCTTAATCCCAAAATTGAGGTCGACTACATGATTCAAAAATAATCAATCCATGTGACTATCCACATAAACTTTCCAAATCTAGATTTCAACAAATCCAAACCTTTAAAAAAAAATGAATGGCTAATATTGATCCTTCATAAATTTAAGAATTATAAATTAAAGTAAAATAAAAAATGTTCAAAAACTTTCACTCTCACAACTATATAATTTTACAACTCCTCAACTCTAGAGGATCTCTAGGCGTTACATAAGCTTTTATTATCACAATTTTCTTACTTAATATGCATACACATTACCCAAAATGCTTACCAAACAAACTCAAACACTCAGTTAAAATTTATAAACACGACTTTTACTATGTGAAATCCGTACTTTTATAACCTTTAATTTATAGGTTATGTTTGCATCCTTGGTGACTACAACCCAATCGCATGTGAAATGATTAGAATACCCTCATTAATGGGAATAAAGCTCTTCGTGAAGGCCCTAAGGTTGTCGTACACGCAGATTATTGCTGCGTTGTTAATGGAACTACTATCCGGCTGTAGGCTGTTCTATAAAAGGGACAGAAGTAACTTTTTCCGATATAGAGCAATCACTTGTTTATAGAGCAATCACTTTCTCTCTCTAGCAAACATTAACATCAACATCAGAGGGGCTTTTCCTAGGGAAGCAACATCCATGCATTGCCGGTAATGGCACTCTTGGATAAAACACACATAATAACAAGAACTCAGCAACATTTTAACATCAGAAAAGGCATGATTCTCATATTTACGGCAGCATCAGGTCAAAAAACTCACACGGTTACTGCACTCTCGAGATTGTACACACCCTTTGATGAAAAAGGTGTATCAAACATCAACATAATGTAAGCCACCACTCTTGGGTGAAATTTGAGGTATACAGTGTTGCAAAATTTCTGCATAACACGCCCCCCACAGTCAGATACCGTATCGCATAGAGGCTAAAGTTTTGGGTCTTGGTCAGAGGCTCAGAGCCTAATAGCATTTGAAATGACTAGATGTCTAGAATACCCTCATTAATGGGCCTTATTAATACTCCTTTGGGAAGGCCCCAAGGTCCTTTTACACGCAGAATATTGTTGCCCTATTTACAGAACTGCCATCATACTGTCCCTTATCCCACATTTTCAGGTAACTTTTTTCAGATATTTTACACGTCTTCTCTTTTGAGCAAACACGTTCNACTGTCCCTTATCCCACATTTTCAGGTAACTTTTTTCAGATATTTTACACGTCTTCTCTTTTGAGCAAACACATTCTCTCTAGCAAACACTAACTTGAACTTCAGAAGAGCTTTTAACAGGCAAACCCCTCGCACTAATTTACCATTTTCTAGGTCACTTCCTCGAGTCGGAAGACATTTCCTCGGAGATAAGGCACCCTCTCCGAGCACAACACATCCACACATCCCCTATTTCATTCTTAGTGGTTTCTCAAGCAGAAACAGGTTGTATACATGGTTATCATGAATTTTAGCAAGATAAATAGGCTACAGCTGATGTGTTTTGTGCAACAGTTTGTGCCATATCTTGAAATGTATGCCTGTATGCAACCATGTTAAGACAATATTTAACAAAAGCTGACAATAACTAATCCACCTTTCATTTTCCAAAATGCACAATGAAATCTGCTTATCACATCTAATAAGACTATCGAAATGATATTACACATTTACATGTTACATTAAGACGACAAAGAGAAACTGAAAAGGATTTTACTGTTTAAATTATCTTTTCTTTCCATAACAATTGATGTTCATGAGAAACTTACAGAAACATCCATTTTTTAAGATCAAGAAATTTCAGAAATCATAATTAAAATAAATTTAGAGAGAAATCAACAAAATTACTCTCAATTATCTGGTTCTGTATATACACTCAACTGCCTGCTAAAATGATGAGCAAAATTTTAAAAGACTAGGCCCAAACAAGACAAATCCACGAGGTGCTGAAGCAAAAGGCCAGAAGTATGTTGGGAAAAAAAAAAAAAAGAAAAAAAAAGCCATCTATAGTGATAATGGCACACATGCAAATTAACAGATCACAGAAGACAGAAATTTTACACACCTGGAATCCGGCTACTGTGCGAATGATGTGTGAACAAACTTTGTGGAAAGGCTTGGATTCCAGAGACTTCAATCCACTCAAAAAGGGTGAAGCATCATACTGCTTAGCAGCAGTTGCCATAAAACCACTTCCTTCATATGTATATGAACCAGTGTATTCCACAATAGCAGGTAAACTTGGCCATAGCCTAAAATATTCTACGGGAGAGATTTTATGTGGTAAAAGCAGTTCAGTCAACGGAATCTTGTAAGGTTGGCACCTTAAGATCACAGGTTCACCCAGCTCCGGCATGGAACTCTTTTTCTTCTGTACAATTTGGGGATCTTCTCCCTCACCATCATAATGGATAGGACCAGTACCATAGAATGGATAATAAAGAACTTGAAGCCAAAGGGCACATCTCTCAAAATGAGAAGCTCCAACAGTAATGCTACAAGGCACAGGATCCTACATGTTGGCAGATTTTAAATATTAAAACCACCCAGACAGGATATATAAAAAAAACACAAACAGATAGGATCACATTAAGGTTAATAAACTTATAGTCACAGAAAAAACAATCATTAATGACATCAGATTCCAAAAGACAAATGGAATATTACTTCGTGTATCTCCAATTTTATAAAAGTTCACAACATTCTTCACCCTGTGAATCTTACAATTGACCATTTGTGGTATGTTTCAGGTGAATGAAGCAGCATATGAAAACTAAATAAGCTCATGGAAAAATATTAATTCCCCCATTTCAGCATAAATACAACACTTCTCTATTTTAAAATTGTCGTAATAAATGCTACATAACATAAATGGACTCCTCTTTATCTTTAAACCATCACAATACCATTCTCTCTCTCTCTCTCTCTCTCTCTCTCTAGATTTCTTAAAAACTTCCCACTTTATCAACTTCCGCTGTATTTTTTTTAGTAGCAACAAAATACTTCGTATGGACTCCTACATAAAAAAACTCCCCACTTTATCAACCTCCGCTGTATTTTTTTAGTTGCCACAAACTACTTTACGCGGACTCCTACTTAAATTAGCTTTGAGTGTTAAACAGGTAGAGTGACCAAATCACATGATAAAGAGAGAGAAATGAAATGCAAAAAAAAGAATGAAAACATTTGCTGCAACTAATATAAAATTTCCTGAACTAGAAATTTTGCAACAATACGAAGTACGTTAAAATTTTTTTGGAACAGATGATGGAGATTTTGAATTCACCGGTTTTCCGGCATCCACACACCACCCAACTCCCCCTCCCCCTCCCCCCCCCCCCCCCCCCCCTCTCTCTCCTCTCTACTCCTTTATCATTCTAGAGCTAAAGCATTGGCTTTTGTAGTACACCATTCTTGTCAAAATGATACTTTATGATGGAATGACGAGGTGAAGCAGTATCAACACAAAAGAAACCTCTGTAGCGTATAAGGATGCTAAATGTAGGCAATAATTAAATACAAAATTAACCCTTTTTAATTGTCTGAAAAGCAAAGAAAAGAATGTGTTTGAGAGGTTATAAGGTTAGACTCTAAAGAGAGAGAAAAGAAATTTATAAGATGCAAAGCAAAAGACAGAGGCAGGAGGCAATTGGCATGATAAGATTGTCAAAAGATAAGAATAAAAGATTTTGGTTCAAGATAAGGACATAAAAGACGGGTGACATGAGACCCGTTTTTGAATGCGGAGGAAATTTACATGAATATGTGCCAAGGATTAGGAGGTAGAGGTGTAGACTCATTGAAGAAGATGAAACCTAAGAAAGTAGTTGGGCTCGATGGTATACCGATGGAGGTGTGGAGGTAAGGTTGGTATTGATGTCTAGAAGACCTCAAGGATCCCACCGGATTGGCGAAAAAAGCCATTGGTTTAAGTTTATAAGAACAAAGGATATGCTCCAGATTGCTCTAACTATCGAAGGATCAAGCTTATAGGCCACACTATGAAATTGTGGGAGAGGTGATAGAACACAGGTTAGGAGATGTTTGTGAAACTAATTCGGTTTTAATGCCTGGTTGATCCACTGTGGAAGCATTTCATTGTTAAGACAAATAATGGAGTTCTATAGGGCGCAAAAAGGGCCTCCGTAGGTTTTATTGATCTAGAGAAGGCATATGACAGTTCCAAGAATGTTGATGAGGTGGCAGAAGGAGACATCACGGAGACATCTAAGGCGGACGAATTACTAGTCTTTTTAATATTGGATATGGATTATTTGCAATTTAAAATAATGATGGGAGTATTTTGGTTAAACCATGTATTTTACTACATGTCATTAGCTAATTAATTAGGTTAATTTTTAGGAAAACTGTGCGCCACGCTACTGGTCAAATTTCCTAAGAGGTAAGGAAAAGTTGTTTTTATTTTCCATTTTGGATATATTGTTTTTTTTTTTCCATTTTTGATAGATATTTTAGGATATTGCTACTTATTTAGGGATTGTCTAAATCAGTTAGGATATCAATAATTTCTAGGTTAGTTAGAATTGTCTTATAAATAGTTTCATTGTTTCAGGTAGTGATATCTTTTATTCAATCAATAATATGACAATTAGTTGTAATTCTCTAGTATGTCCAAACCTTGCAATTTTCTTGTGTGTGTCCGAGTCCACAAATGTGAGGACTTGTGGTGGAATAACAAAAGACTTCCCTATAACATTTAGGTTTCATCAGGTTAGCATAAGCCCTTTTCTTCTGTAATGTGTTATAAATGAAGTAACAAGGTCACTCCAAGATGAGGTACCATAATGCATGTGTTTGCGGATGATATCTTTTTGGCGGATGAAACTAAGATGGGGTTAATGCCAAATTAGAGCAGTGGAGCGTAGTTTGTATTTGCAGGCTTTTGAGGGTTTAACTAAGTTGCAGTTACAACGGAATTAGGGACTCGCAGATACATTTCAAAGGTCCCAAAATTTGAATATGGACTCGGGACAGGTTAAAGATAATAAATATATATACATGTATAGATTATGAAATATTTATTATGTACTATTTTTTTAAAAACTTTAGTCATTGCAAGGATATTTAAATGTTGATATAAGAAAAATAAATGAAGAGACAAGATAATAGTGTGCATTAGAATTTGAGGTTTACATAAAAAAGAGTTTAGTGAATAGATATCCTTGTTTGGATGAAAAAAGTTTGAATTTAAAAAAATAATAAAAAATAAAACACGTGTCGTACTGTACATTTTGTTGGGCAAAAGTTTTTGTCACCCAAAGCCATTGCCGGCAAAGGTGGTCGGAGGTGTATGGATCTTAGTTTTAAAAAGCGTGAAGTGCACTAAGCCCAAAAGTGCCGTGCGCTTTGCGCATCACACTTCGAGCGCCCAAGCATGCTTTTGTGGGTTCAAATTTTTTGTTTGGATGGTAAGTAGCACGTAACTCAAAACATATCATATAAATAACACAAAGAGCATATAACAACACAAATGCACTCTTTGAGTAAAATCGTTCTCTCTCTAGGTTTTTTTTCTAAGAAATTCCTCTCCTTTCCTCAACCTAACATTTCACTTACTAACAGGAGGGAACCCTCATCCTCTAGGCTCAGGGACTCCTAGAGTTAATTGATGTGTCTAGTGTACTACTCACTTGTGTTGTTTTCTTTGTTCTCGCGCGCTACATCGTCCCCTACTATAACGGATTCCCCAATGCAAGATTCAAATGAAGTACCTATTATTGTTTCCCCTACAAGCTGCCACCTCTTTCAAAGAAGTGGTAGCCACGTCCTCCCAATTTTTTAATGAAGCAAAAAAAGTATGATTAATTCAATGGAATGGGATGAGCCTGCTGAAACCACCACAAGAATCACTTAGTGGTTCCTTCCTTCCCCCTCCAACCAGCTACGCGAACCCTTAAGCTAACATTGATGGGCAAATGCCTTGGCTATCACTACACCCCTCATCATCACTTCAAGGGCACGGTTAAGGGTGTGTAGAAAACAAGACAACTCGTAAAACCTCGTGAGCCACTCGTTCGAGCTCGACTCGGGGTTCTAACGAGTTTGAGTCAACAAGCCCCACTCAACTAGAAAAGCTCGTGAGTAGCTCATATATAATTATACATATTAAATTTTTTATGTATCCCAAAAAAATTTATAAAATTATCCCCTTAATGGCTTAATATCTTAAGTATTGATTTAGTTTTGTTGATTATTTTCCATTCAACCATCAAGATTTAAGCTAATAATAAAACTAAACAATAAAAAAAAAATGCCTAAAAACTCAACCCTCACTTTCTCTTCCCTACACTACTCTCTTATCCCTTTCCCTCTCACTCTTTCTCTACAAAATACCATTAAAAAATTAAAAATTGAACACCCGACGAGCATACAATCCGGACAAGGTGGCAGCAAACAATATGGGTGTCAACGCACTAAAATCGATCTAACAATGTTCAGGCCAATAACGATGTATGTATAATTAGATCTTATGTTCAGATCTAATTCTATTTCGATTTTTTTATCGGCTCTGTTTGGTTTGTTTTGTGTTGTTCGTTTTATTTGGTTATGTGTGTTTGTTTGTTCTTTTGTTGGTTTGGTTACACGGTTTTTGCCCTCCAGTTCTGTAGTATTGTGAGTTATTGTTAGGTATTTTTTATTTATGTGTGTATTGTCGGTGGGGCAATGCTTAACAACCCCCTTTGTTCCGCCACTAAAGTGGTAGTGTTTTTCCCGTAGCAGAACTGTAGCTCTTGTGTTTTGTGTTTTTTTACCCATACTCACATATTTTTTGTGGGGGTATAATGAGAATAAAATTGGGGCACATAAAACAGGGATATTGCTACCCGTGACAGCCTGATGAGACAGCAACGTTTGAAAAAAGGAATGCATCATATCTCAGTGCGAGTTTTCTTCTATGACTGGTTTTCACTATAACAATAGGGCCCTCTAAGTTGTGAGCATGTGTACTAACGTAAACACGGCTCATACTAGGGAACATAAGACACGTGAACATTGGTTAGAGATACGCGTAGTATGCAACAGAGGCGACGTTACGAACTGTATCCTACTACACCACGGGATAACGATGTCAACTTTCAATGATGACATGTTATCATGACAAGAGATAACAGTTGTAAAACGAGAGTGAAAGACATCACAGACAAGGAAAGAAGATAGTAAATTCAAGGTAACGTACTTAAATTGGGTCGTCAGGATGTCTGTATATTGATGATAGTCTGGGAGACGAGTGGGGAGGAGGCAGAAAAGGAGCCGGAGGAGGGAAGAAGCCCCCAGGGGGACCCCGCGCAGCAGAGCAAGGGGACGGGGGGAGACTCAATGATGCAAAGTCAGGGGGGCAGGGGCGAAGAGGAGGAGAGCGAAGAGAAAGAAAGCTTGGGGATGTAAGGGAGGAGGAGGACAATAAGTTACAGAAAATGAAGGGCAATTCGGTGTGTGGTACTGGGGAGGGGGGGTTATAAGACAAAATAGGTAGTACGGTGGTCTCAAACATGGAGGAATAGTAGGTGAGGGGGTGTATATTCATCAGAGTGGACTATGGTATGATTGTGACTGGGTGCCGAGTAGGGAAAGTGGGGCGGGGCAGTAACGATGCTACACGTAAAAGAAAGGAGTCATCCTCTGTATCAAAAGGGGGGAGGAAAAGAAAAAGAGGACAGGGGAAGGGGGACGAGATGTAGAAAGGGAAGGAGGAGAGGAGGAAAAGAAAAGCACAACGAGCAACGAAGAGGAGAGAGGGAAAAGCCGGGGGGAGAGAAAAAAACCAACGAGCAAGGGTGGAAGAGGGCGAAACGACGAATGAAAGGGAAAGGGAGAGGGAAAGAAGGGAACGAAACTGGGATGTGCGGCAAGCGAAAGACACACAGGGAGAGAAAGGGAAAAGGGGCAAAAAGGTGCGGGGCCACCGGAAAATCAAAAAAGCAGCAAGGCGGACAAGCGGGGAAAAAGACGAAAAGGGGAGAGGAGAGACGAGAAAGGAAGGGCCCAGAGAGCACAAGCGCAAAGACGGGAAGGGAAGAGTGGAAGGGGAGGTTGAAAATGGGATACCACAACTACACTATTGTATCTCATCAGACTATAAGATCAACGCGTATAAGGCTATGAATTTGAAGAAAAAAGTCAAAAACATTGAGTGAAAAAGGTGGAGAGGATGTGCTTACTAGTATAACTGGCTTGTGAATTCAAAGCCACAAAATTTGAGTAGTGTGTGGTTCTTTACAGCTCTTTTGTGGACATGGAATGGAAACTTCCAAAAGAGAGTTCCAACTTTGTTCACTTACCTCCACCACGCAAAGGTGTCCACTATAGCTGATTGTATTTTGACCATGTTACGAGAGTGGGAATTGAAGAGAACAGTAAGCGGTTTTTTTTGCTATGTACGTTTCTTTTTTTTTTTTTCTAATGACATTAAGGATGTTTGTACTGATTGGTTTGATTGCTTTTTTTACTGCTAGACTTTTTTCAATTTTGGTGGACCTATGTTCTAGGCAATGTGCTATGTGTTCAATATCTTTAAAGACCAAGTTTTGCATCAAAATGGGAGGCTCCTGTTGGTCATGGAAATTTGCTTTATATGCAGTTTGCGCCCACATACCAACATCATGGTCAACATGGCTTAACGGAAGTTCAAGACATCATTGCAAAAGTTCGTTCAATGGTTGGCTTTCTGAAGAGGAGTAATCAGAAGAACAGGAGTGTGGGAGGGGGGGGGGGGGGGGGGGAAAGTGGGAGGGGTGGGAGAGGGGGGGGGGGGGGAGGGAGCGAGGGGGGGGGGGGGACTTACACATCTCCAATTCGTAAATATCGACTAAAAAAGGTAGACGTGCAAACATCTCCAACTCACTGCGATCCAATTCTTCGTTGATCATCCTGTAACAATACTACGTGATCCTGGGTAATCTCGTGCTACTCTGCGCAACATATTTTGTTATCTACACACACCATTAGGACGGCCTTACCCCGCCACAAAGTGAGAGGGAAAGGTGGTTCCTGTAGAAAACTGGTACATTTACACCACCCGGGAAGGAAAATGATGGGGAAAGGACAAATGAAAGAATAGCAGATATATGGGGTCGAGAACGTAGATTAGATTAAATTGTTGTCAAACTGAAGAGAAAGAAAAAATGATGTGCGAGTGGGGGGGGTTAAGGAGGTTATGAGAAAAAAAGGAATAAGAGAAAAGAAAAAACGATAAGGAAGAAGAGTTAAAAAAAAAAAAAAGGGTAATAAGTGTCGTTGTATTACGTAGTTCAAAACATGAAAAACAGAGGATTGGTCGAGACTGGCTCAAACAAGAGCAAGTGCTTGCAGCAGGAAACACGACTTAGACTAAGAATAGACGGAAATTATGGTTCGTCATTGGTCAAAAGTGGAGTCCATACTAGTATGATGGCTGAACAGGAAAGATGTATCGAAAGTTTATAACATTTTGGGTTTCCCGAGAATATATACGTGCACTAAGGGTGAGTCTAGAATTAACTGCCTCTTTGCGTATGCGCTACTTACAGGAGGGTGACACGAAACACAACAGAGGGGGAATAATGCCTGTAGTAGCAGTGTATAAACATGAGAGTCGCATATTAGTACGTCGCACTGATGGTTGATCAGATTAGGAGTTCCACATTAAATGAATTGTTCGATATGTGGGTACAAAAAGTTATGAACAGTTGTTCGTCCCAATAGTATAGGTGTGAAGGACGAAAACAGAAGCGAGATGGACTAAATGGGTGAAGTAGTGATGGTGATACTAAAGAATGCTAAAATGAAGCACAGGGAAAGTAAGCGTTATTGATATGCCATTAAACACCGGCCTAGCAGCGAACACCGAGACTAGACGGAAGGGAAGGGCAGCGACAAAGCAAAAAGAGAAGAGCACCACCACCAGAGCACTTTGGGCTGGGAGGAAGGCAAGGCCACAGGCCAAGGGCGGAAAGAAACCCGGGACCGGAGCTCTCCCCTGGCACGAACAAGAGGACCGCTACCCTCGTGGCATTAATCGAGGCCCCGAAGACAGGACGTCCACTTGCCCCAATATTTTGTCAATCGGGTGTCAGTTTTCAACCATATTTTGCACACATAGGAGGAGAGGGAGGGTAGTAGCCACAACACGGAGTCTTGAACCTTACGAAAACTAAGGGGACAAGTAGGGAGATCGTGCAGGGGCAACCCCTATAGAGTAGTATGTAAACTGACGGCTGGTAGAAGAACAACATTCACCATGGTCGAACTGGATCAAATAAATGCTCATGATAAACTGTGCCCAAAGTCTTGGTGCCAGGGCGAGGCTCAATTCGGGGTCACATGGGTGATCTTGGCACACAGGGGGGGTAGAACATGTGATGTATGTGAACGGGTAACATAAAGAGACATGGACAAGGGGATGCTGTATGTGACGTCAAATGTGCACAGCAAATGCATACGTTGAAAAAGAACAAGACGGGTCGACGATGCAATAGGGCTCAGTAACGAAAAGGAGACACAAAAGTCTCCAGTAGATAAAAAAAAGAAAACGAAAAGTGTGTGAGAGGGTGACGGACACGAGATCAACATGCGGAAATCACAGAAAGGTGTGGGGAAACCAAGAGAGGAACCAGCCCAAGTCAGAACTGAAAGGGGCGAAAATAGTGGGTTAAAAGAACAGGGAGAAAGACTTAAACATGTTACGGCACCGAGTCAAATAACCGTGGGGGAGACAGGATGAGGCGTAAAGGAAAAACGACAGTAATTACCGGGCAAAGGGGTGCTGGCAAACCCGCAGAAGACAAGGGAACAGCTATACAACGGGAGTAATGGGCAATTAAAGATGGGGAAATGGTGCAACGACACCAAGGAAAATGAAACCGAAAAAAAGAAAGGATGAGGAAGTAGAGCAGGGCAAGAAAAGCAGAGCAAAAAAACCAAACTATGTGCACCAAGACAAGGAAAACACAAAGGACAGAAATTTGGATAGGCGAGTCGAAAGGAGACCGTAAACTATGCGGGACGATGGAAACAAGTGTACGGGCACAAAGACCTTAACAATGAAGAGCACGAGAGGACACAGAGACGCATCACACAATGGGAGCCAAGTCAAACAACGCACGAGCAAAAGCAAGAACTAGCAAAAGGACGGAAAGCATACCCAAAAGGTCAAGTGCCAGAACACAGCCTTGATTCAAATAAAGTTAATAAGGAAAAACTACCCAAACGGTTGATCGAACCAAGACGAGCAAGGGCGACGTCAAGTTTCATGATCCCAACCAAGATAGATGTAGCAAGACAATCAACGGAATAGAGATATGGGGCAACCAAGTGAAAGGACGTGAGATAGGGAGGAAAAAATAGAGGAACAAGTGAGACGCGCAGTTCGAAAGATGCCAGGCACGGAATTACACACGGAGGGAGCGATAGAGAACACGTACGCGGAGATGTGTAATGAATAACGTTGGAATCCACAATGCAATGAATCAGCAACAAGAGGAAGGCGAGCCAGCGAGCTGGGAGTCAGAGAAGGGTTTTAACGGGGGGCGTTCAATGCAGAGACCTTATAAGAGCGAGGGAGAGAATGATAAGACACTAGGGATGGGTAATCAAAACACAAGGAGAGGAGCGAAAGGGGTAAAGGAAACACCATAATAGAGTTTCAAGAGCGTCCAGCTAATGAAAACCCTTAACGGTGCTTCAAACTCAATAAAGGATTACGATCAGTGGGATATGAAGGGGCCAGGCCGTCTTCGCGGCCAGCACTCGCACAAGTGGCAGAATCTTTGCAATGTCACCAAGAGTAAGATTGGATGAGTTTGTAAATAAAAAATAGAGGGTTGCAAGGTGCGGACTTATTTAAAATTGTGAACAAATAAAAAGGCTAAGGGCTGAAACAGAAGGTGGAGTGGCAATATAAAAATAAGATGGGCAAAGAAAAGGAGGACAGATTACACCTACTTTACCACGTGGGCCGGAAGGGAGTAACGCCAAAGAGAGGAAAAAAGCGGCCCAAACTGGGGAGCGGTGGGGTACGCTTCGAGAAGACAAGGATATAGTCCAAAGCTCAGGCGTCAAGTTAGATAGGAAGCCGGCAAAAGCAGGTGGAGAGAGGTGAGGTTGCAGGCCTCAAAAAAGCAAGACCAATCCGCCAAGCCGTAAAAACAACAAAAAAGGGTCTGACTAGTAGGATACCGCTATGTAGACAAACACAGGCGCCAACAAGGGTAGAGAAAAAAAAGTGAGAATAGTGGGGTTGGACTATTCTGGAAACCACCAAAATGGGGTGGATGAACGCATGTGCCGCTAGAGAATGGACATTGCAGGAGCACGGGGCAAAAACAAATGGAAGGAAACAAAACGGAAGAATAATAAAACACTGAGCACAAATCAAATGGTGAAAAGTAGAATTGACAGAACGGAAAGCATTAAAAAGAAAATCATAATCACAACATTGTTAGAAAATAACGAGGAGTGGCATTAGGAGATAATGGTATCAGGCACATGCCCGCAAAGCAGTACTAGGTATGAGCACGTGTACACACTTGGCACGCAGCGCGGAAACAACAATAGTCCAAATTGTACACATATATACTAAAAGACCAGAAAATCCAAAGGGAGGGTAACCAATGACTAAGCAGAGAAGGCAATGCAAGTGAAAGGTGAGAACAGGCTGAGATCGAGTGAGCGCATGGTCCCACCTGTATCAATAAAATTGTAATAAATTGGACAAAACACCACTTCCACCAGCGAGGAACTCATAACAAACGACCGACGCCATCATTGCCATATACACCCTAATAGGGGCAGATAACCACTAGCCTGCCTAAACTCGGGTGACGCTTGTCCGTGCAAGGTTGATGTGCAGCGCTAGCAATACAATTGAGTTATTGGCCCCACAGGGGACAAAAAAGCTGCAATGTGATCACAAGTATCAACCGTCAACGCTAGGATACGCACGGATTCATAACAAACAACCAATTACCAGTATACACAACCTTCGGCTCAGAGAAACGAACCAACTACAACCGAAACACTGTCAGTACTAAACGCCACAAGATGAGTGAAAATACTGATGCAACAAAAAATAGAACTAAGCAGTGACCTTTAACGGACAATCGTTCCATACTAATGGCGAGCATTATTCTTTTGTAGAATTTGCGATCACACGCATGCACCATGGCCAGTATGCTATAACAAGACTGGGCTATACAACATAACAAATAAAATATGGAAACAACGAAATTACATATTAAAATCGGGTGAGCGCACGAGAATCGAATGATACTGCCACGGGCGGAATTGGCCGGGCACCCATCAAAAGTGTTAAAAATCGATTTTAGTGCCTGGTGACACGACACCAGATTTGTGGGGCTGTGCCACCTGCCTGGTTAGACACGCCGGATGTCTGGCTTCCGTCGGAGTGTTCACTTTTTTTAATTTTGAAATGGTATTGTTGTAGAGAAAGATGAGAGGGAAGGCTAAAGGTATGTAGCAGGAAGAGAATGAGGTTGCAGTTTTGTAGGCTTTTTTTTTTTTTATTGATTTTAGTTTTATTTATTACCTTATATCTTGATTGGTTGAAAGGGATAAATCAACACGAACTCAAATACTAAGATATTCATCCAGTAGGTGACTAAATGTTTTATAATTTTGGGGGGAGACATACCAAAAATTTAATAGTATAATTAATACTAGCGAGCTAACTCACGAAGCGTTTCTAGTTGAGTAGAGGGGCCGTGGTGATCTCCACTTACTAACGCGTTATAACCCCGAGTCGGAGCGCGACCCAGTGGCTCAACGAGTAGTTTACGAGGTTGTCCTTGTTTCAATTAACACACAGCCGTACACGTGCCCTTGAGAGGTATGAATAGGGGTGTATGATAGCCAAGGGCATTGCCCATCAATGTTTGCTTCAAGGTTCGCGTAGATTGGTTTGGATAAGGGGGAAGAATGATCACCAAGTGACTTGGGGTGTGTGGTATCTTAGCTCAGCTCATCCCATTGCCATTGAATTAATCATGACTTTTTTATGCGTTCTTAAACATTGGGAGGAGACGGGGCTACCACTGTCTTTGTGACGAGTGGCAGCTTGAGGGGAAACATATAGGGTACTTGTCAGTTAATCTTGCATGGGGAATCCGTTAGAGGTGGGCTGATGTAGCGCGAGAACAAAGGAAACAACACAAAGTGAGTAATGACATCCCTAGACACATCAATCGTTTAACTCCTGAGTCCCCCTGAGCCTAGAGGATGAGGTTCCCTCCTGTTATAAATTGGAAATGTTAGGTTGAGGAGAAAAAGAGCAGAGTGAATGGTCTTAAGAAAACTGAGCACTAGAGAGAGAATCGATTTACCTCAAAGTGCAATTTGTGTGGTATCGATGTCTCTTTTTGTGTATTTATATGAATGGTTTTTGATTACGATGCTTACTTACCATCCAAGCAAAAAGATTCTGAACGCCACCTCAAAGGCATGCGAGTGTGGGCGCCGGAAAGTGGGAGAACGGGGAAAGAAAATTGGTCTCCCCTCTGCGCCACCAAATCATCTGTACGATCCCTCACCTTAATCCACTATTATAATAAATAAGGGATAGTAAGAATAGGAGCCAAGGCGAGAAATGAGCAGACGAAGGCCAATCTTCGACAAACTTTTTCATAGCATCAAAATCTTCCCGTGTGGTACACGTTGTTTGGGCATACTATTGTTCACTGTCATCACGTCTTTATCAAACTAAGATCATGGACCACCGCCGACGGAACCCTTTTGTGTGCCGATGTCACAATCTAGACTTTTGAGGCGGTGACGAACAAAGCCGCTTTTTGGTGGGGGATAGCGCACGCCAAACAAAGATTTTGGTAACAAGAATACCAGTCACGAGAAGTGTATTGTTATTATTTTTTATTATTTATTTTATATTCAAACTTGTTATCGTCCAAACCCAAGATATCTATATGCTATGCACTAAACGCATTATTTATTAACTGATGTAACCCGCGGTCAAGTCATAATGACACCAAACTATTAAAAGATCATTGTCTTACTTGACAAATTTATTTGTCTGTATATGCAAACATCAAATGGGGACTTAACTAAATACACACTTAGCACTAAACAGTCAATCGGTTTTCAATAACAATTAGTAACAGTTACATACGAAAAATAGGTTTCATAATCTAGACATAGTAGGGTATAAGATATAATGATTAAGTGTATGAAGCTGTAACCTTGTCCCCCGGTAGTCAGAGTCAAATTTGATGGCACCCTTTGAAAAGGCTCTCTGCGGTGCCATAATATCCGTTGAAATAACTGCAACCATGATATTAGAAAAAACATAGAAAACCCTACAGGGTAAAGAGCCTGCAAAACACAAACTACGCCCGACACATGCTCTCATATTTGGCATTACAAAGCAGAATAGAGGACGCCATACTTGTGTTTCCATCCACCCAAACGAGTATGCCGCCGCAACAGCATGCATGGAATTACCGGAAAGAAAGCGGTCACTGCTGGATTGACCACCATTGTTTAAGCGAAGGAAACGGGAATGTCTTTATAACACATTACGAAAGAGGCAAGGACTTTAAATGTGCTAACCCACAATAATGATCGACACCATCACTGTTATGGGGAATCTTTTGTTATTCCACCACAAGTCCCCACATTTGTGGACTCGGAACAACCAAGAAAATTGCAAGGTTTTGGACATACGAGCGAATTACCTATTGTCAATTATTGATTGAATAAAAATATATCAACTACGCTGAACAATGAAACTTTTATAAACAGATTCTAACCTCACCAGATAATTATTGTCTAATCTAACGGATTTAGACAATCCCTAAAAAAGCAATATCCCTAAATTATCATCAAAACTAGAAAAGAAAAAATAACAATCCTGATCCAACAGGAAAATAAAACAACTTTTTCCTTACTCTCTTTAGAATTTGACCATCGCGTCGCACGTTGTCTTCCTCAAACTTGAACCTAATTAATTAGGCAATGTACAATTATAAATACATGGTTTAACCCATAAAATACTCCCATCTTCTTTTAAATTGCAAATAATCCATAATCCAAATATGTAAAAAGACTATTAATTCGTCAGTCCTTAGATGTCTCCCGGATGTCTCCTCTCTCTGCGGCAAAAACCCAAGGGAAAAAACCCTTCTACACCTCGACCCAACTGCGGAGTGCCCCCTTCTCTAATTCACTAGCAGTTAAAGAAGGAGGGACCCGAGCCGCGGTAAAGCCGATGACAGGCCCCGTAAACTGCTACACAATGACCAGTCCCCACGCCGTGCGGACCCTGAATCAATTCATGCCAGCGACTCCTGAGTTCCACACCTCGAGGAACCTAATGAGGAGGAAATCTCTGACACGGAGGAGGACAGTAAAAAAGCATCACAAGTGTAGTACACACCTTCTAAACGCCATAAAAACAATCAATACGATCATACGAGCCTCCATTGATGGGAATAAAATGACAAAGGAACTAGTGCCCTGACTTAAAGTGGAGAGCAAGTGGTTAGGCGAAAAACTGGTGAATTAAGGGGGGGGCATGGCTCATTACAAAAATCGCGGCAAAGTCTGGGGAAAGGCTCCCACATGGCCGAATAAGAAGACAGAAATCTATCAATCATGCACCTCGATTTAGAAACCTTGTCCAGTGCAATGCAGCCCCAGATTTCTTCCAGCCTAGACATCCGAATGAAAACCATAAAACGCTCAGGCCAACTGAGCTGTCTTTTGGCGCACTTAGTTCAAAGTCGAGCACCGAGGGGCATCGCGCATTGACGTGGTCGTCTCGGCGAATGATATCATGTGCCCCTGTACGTCTCCAAGCTAAAATGGCAAGGTCCACTCAAGATAGCACAGTAGCCCCGCCAGGGGAGACGAATTACAGAGGAAGACACATGAAATGTGGAAATGCATGTACCAATTACAACCTAAACGGGATGCATCCAAGAAATGCAACCTGTGTTCGTATCACCCTCGCACCAGCAAGTGCATAGCTGTGGACCCAGAGAACTCGAACCCAAATAAGGATCTGCGACACGAGTAACAGCATAAAGACCTGTCCCCGTACACCACTAACATCAGAGAAAAGAGCAGACCGTAGTAATACGTTTGGGCGCGAAATCAAGGGCGCGTGAAGAGCAAAAGCGAGGAGACAGCGCGGGCATCCAAGGGGGGACGGCATCGCGTGCACTAAACCAATGCTTTTTTCTCCGCCAATCCGGTGATCCTAGAGTCCTTCCCAGAACAATCATACCACCTTTACTCCACACCTCCCCGTATAAGAACCATCGGACCCAACTACTTCTTAGGTTTCACATTCTTCAATGCATCTCAGTCGCACCTTACCCTCCTAATCCTTGGGCACATATTCCATGTAAAGTTTCCTCCGCATTCACAACGTGTCTCATGTCACCCTCTTTATGTCCTTATCTTAAAACTGAACCAAAACTCTTTTATCTTATCTTTTTGACATCTTTATCATGCCAATTAATGCCTTCCTCCTGCCTCTGTCTTTGCTTTTGCCATCTTATAAATTTCTTTTTCTCTCTCTTTAGAGTCTAACCTTTCATAAACCTCCTCAAAAACCCTTTCTTTTTCTTTTGCTTTTCTTTCAGACAATTGCAAGGTTTAATCTTTTGTATTTAATTATTGCCTTACATTTAGCATCCTTATACGCTACAAGGTATTCGGTTTTTTGTTGTGTGATTATACTGCCTTCACCTCGTCATTGATCCATCATAAACTATCATTTTTGACAAGAAGGTTGTTTACTACAAAAGCCAATGCTTTAGCTCTAGAATGATATAGAGTAGATAGGAAGATAAGAGGAAGTGGTGTGGGTGGGGGTGGGGTGTGTGGGTTGGGTTGGGGTGGGGGGGGGGGGGGGGTGAGGTGGGGAGTTGGTTGTGTGGGGTGTGGTATGCGCGAAAAAATAAACCGTGAATTCAAAATGTCCATCATCTGTTCCAAATAAAATTTTAACGTACTTCGTATTGTGCAAATTCTAGTTCAGGAATTTTATATAGTTGCAGCAATGTTTTCATTCTTTTTTTTGCATTTATTCTCTCGTCTTATCAGTGATTTGGGTCACTCTACCTGTTTAACACTCAAATGCTGATTAATAGGAGTGCCCGGTAAAGTAAGTTTGTTGGCACTCAAAAAATACAGCGATGGTTATAACACTGGGAGTACAGGTTTTTTTATGTAGGAGTCATACGATGTATTTTGTTGCTACTAAAAGATACAGCGGAAAGTTGATAAAGTGGGAAGTTTTTAAGAAATCTAATGAGAAGAGAGAAGAGAGAGAGAGAGAGAATGGGTATGTGTTGATGGTTTAATTTATGTTTGTGTTTTTTGTTTTAGAATAAAAGAGAGTCCATTTATGTTATGTAGCAAATTGTTTAGCGGAAAACAATTTATAGAGAAGTTGTTGTACTTTATGCTAAATGGGAGCGGTTAAATATTTTCCATGAGCCTTTAGTTTTCATATGCTGCTTCATTCACCTGAACATACCAAAACAAATGGTCAATTTGTAATTTCACGAGGAAAAGGTGAAAGCTTTGAACTTTATAAAATTTGGAGATACACGAAGTATATTCCATTTGTCTTTGGAATCTGATGTCCATAATGATAATGTTTTTTCTGTGACTATAAGTTTATTAACCTTAATGTGATTCCTATCTGGTTTGGTTTTTTTATAATCCTGGCTGGGTGGTTTTAATATTTAAAATCTGCCAACATGTAGACTCCTTGTGGACGCTTGTAGCATTCTGTTGGAGCTTCTCATTTTGAGAGTGTGCCCTTTGGCTTCAAGTTCTTTATACATCCATCATGGTACTGGTCCATCCAATTATGATGGTGGGAGAAGATCCCCAATGTGTACAGAAGAAACAAAGAGTTCCATGCCGGAGCTGGTGAAACCTGTAGCCTACGGTGCCAACCTTACAAAGATCCGTTGACTGAACTGCTTTTAACAACAAAATTAAAATCTCTCCCTAAATATTTAGGCTATGGCCAAGTTTACCTGCTATTGTGGAATCACTGGTGTTCATATACATGAAAAGTAAGTGAAGATGTATGGCGAACTGCTCTAAGCATATATGATGCTTCACCCTTTTTGAGTGGATAATAAAGTCGCAGTCACCGAACTTCAAAGTGGTTCCAGAAATCTGGTCGCAATGACCAGTTCAGGTGATTCTAGTCTCATTGATCGTATAATGTGCAGTGTGCCATTATCACATAGATGGCTTTTTTTTCTTTTTTTTTTCCAACAACTTCTGGCCTTTGCTTCAGCACCTCGTGGATTGCTTGTTTGGGCCTTCTTTTAAAATTTGCTCATCATTTTAGCAGGCAGTTGAGTGTTATACAGAACAGATAATTGGAATGTAATTTTTGTTGATTCTCCTAAATTTATTTTATTTGATTTCTGAAATTTCTTGAATCTATAAAAATGGATGTTTCTGTAAGTTTCTCACAATGAAGCATCAATGTTATGGAAGAAAAAATTATAAACAGTAAATCCTTTTCAGTTTCTCTTTGTCGTCTTAATGTAACATGTAAATGTGTATATCATTTCGATAGTCTATTAGATGTGATAAGCAGATTTCATTGTGCATTTGGGAAAATGAGGTGGATTGTTATGTCAGCTTTTGTTAAATATTGTCTTAACATGGTTGCATACAGGCATACATTTCAAGATATGGCCAAAACTGTTGCACAAAAACACATCAGCTGTAGCCTATTTATCTTGCTAAAATCATGATACCATGTATACAACTGCCTTTCGCTTGAGAACCACTAAGAATGAAATAGGGGAGTGTGGATGTGTTGGTCTCGGAGAGTTGCCTTATCTCCGAGGAAATGTCTTCCGACTCGAGGAGAGTGACCTAGAAATGGTATTAGTGCGAGGGTTTGCCTGTTAAAGCTCTTCTGAAGTTCAAGTTATGTGGTTGCTAGAGAGAACGTTTTGCTCAAAAGAAGACGTGTAAAATTCTGAAAAAAGTTACCTGAAAAGTGTGGATAAGGGACAGTATGATGGCAGTTCTGTAAATAGGCAACAATATTCTGCGTTAAAAGGACCTGGGCCTTCCACAGGATTATAATAGGCCCATTAATGAGTTTCTAGACATCGGTCATTTCAAATGCTATTAGCTCTGACCTCTGACCAAGACCCAAAACTTTAGCCTCATGCGATACGGTTCTGTGGGGGGTGTTATGCAGAAATTTTGCAACACGTATACCTCAAATTTCACCCAAGAGTGGCTTACTTATGATGATGTTTGATACACCTTTTTCATCAAAGGTGTGTACAACTCGAGAGTGCAGTACCGGTGTTTTTTTTGACCTGATGCTGCCGTAAATATGGAATCATGCCTTTCTGATTTAAAATGTTCTGAGTTCTTGTTATTATGTGTGTTTTATTCCAAGGGTGCCATTACCCGGCAATGCATGGATGTTGCTTCCCTAGGAAAGCCCCTCTGATGTTGATGTTAATGTGCTAGAGGAGAAAAGTGATTGCTCTATAACAGGTGCTAATCTATCGGAAAAAGTTACTTTCTGTTTATAAACCAAAGGTATTCCTCATCATTTCACATGCGATTGGGTTTGTAGTCACCAAGGATGCAAACATAACCTATAAACCAAAGGTTATAAAAGTACGGATTTCACATAGTAAAGTCGTGTTATAAATTTTAACTGAGTGTTTGAGTTTGTTTGGTAAGCATTTTGGGAATATGTATGCATATTAAGTAGAAAATTGTGATATCAAACCTATGTAACGCTCTAGAGATCCTCTAGAGTTGAGGAGTTGTAAAATTATATAGTTGTGAGTGTGAAAGTTTTTGAACATTTTTTATTTTACTTAATTTATAATTTTTTAATTTATGAAGGATCAATATTAGCCATTCTTTTTTTTTAAAGGTTTGGATTTGTTGAAATCTAGTTTGGAAGTTTATTGTGGATAGTCACATGGATTGATTATTTTTGAATCATGTGACGACCTCAATTTTGGGATTAAGGCTTGATTGATTGATATAGAGTTGAAACTCTTATTGGGAGACTCACCCACCAAGTAATTAGGTGGACGGGGGTGCGAATGGTGGAATTGGATGTATTGGAGGGCTAACTCCTGAATCGGTGGACATACTAAAAAAATGATCTTTCTCTACCATCCAAATTCTTAAACTCGTGCATGATACCAAAGCAACCACATTAAGAAACGGAAGGAAGGTAGGTGTTTTGGTGCAATAAAGGGTGTAACGTAAAAAACAACAACTGAATAACAGGTCGTATAAACAAATTTCCTTTATTTAATGTTTTGTGCACTATATGTAGTTTTTAATGTACATACTCATCTTTCTGTTGAAACAGATCGTCTATGCTGCTAAAACATGGCATGGGGGCTCTTGTGATGATAATATTTGGTGCGAGTGAGTCAGTCGAAATGTGGACTTAGGTGATGAAATAACTACATGATGTGCAAGTTTGTAGTCCGAGCATCAGACGCCTCAATCACAAAGGAAATTGAGTCAGATTTACAGGGTGGTTAGATGACCTTACTGACGGGAGGCTGTGATACTTGCCTGAAGACGAAGTCAAACAGCTGCTGCTGAAGGTTGAAGATTCATGAGCGAATAGCACTTTAAAAGCTGCCAAAACCACGGCACCCAGGCAAGTCTGACGCGAAAAGTAAGTGTAGTGGAGAAGAGTATGGATGATAGGAGATAGAGAAGAAGAAAATGAAAAAGAGCAAAAAAAGAAGGATAAGAAAAAAAACAAAGAGAAGAAAAAAAAGTAAGGACCTTCCACTTTTCAAGCTAACAGCAGAAGTGGAGCTCTTCTCTTCAAGCGCACGTTATAACAGGATTGGCTGATGTTGTGCAGGATAGAGACACTAAAGTGTATTAACATTTCCCGAACAGGTTTGATGTTCTATCTGCTTGTTTATCATTATATTATGTTTAGGCTGCCTGCAGATTCAGTTTTGTCTTTTTACCTGGATGTTTGTAATTCTCACCTTTGCAAAAAGGTCATGTAAACTTGAAATATGGTTCAAAAAAATTTAATCTACAATAATTTTTTTTTTTTTACATATATATGCGCTGTTATATTACATTGAGAGCTTCGGGATTCTATTTTCCTAGCACCTGCTGAACTGAGTTTGCAATGTTTACCATCTTTTATTTAGAAATTTTTACTCCGTTAAAACACTCCTTTTTTCCTCCGCTTTTCATTCCATTGTTCCACCACCTTGCCTCCTTGACTTTCCTTTCAATGATCATCCTGCCATCATAGCCACACCCATCAACATAATAAACACCAACAATGACATTCTATTCGCACGATCCAAGCCGACCTTCGTCGAACGACGCCCTACGGCAATCTGGCGCCCTCCTTCAAGCTCTCCACAATCCGCCGCGGGTCGCGACACTTCCCCAATCGCCAAAACTGCCGTCGAAGAATCGTCGCTGCTCCCTCCTCCGCTGTCTCGAAAAAACTCGCTTTTGACCTTATCGATCTCTCTCCTCGCCTCACTCCCCACCTATGGGAGTCTCTTTTTCTGGCGTCATCTCCGATTTCCACTTCCCCGATCCCGATGTCTCCGCTGCGTCGTCTCTTTCCTTTCCGCTATCCCTTCTCATCTTCTATCTTCCCTCATTTCTCAGTCTCATCAAGACCATCTCTTCTTTCTTCGACTCTACTAGTGCCAATCTCGAGTTTGTTTGCTTCTTCGACAATACAATTATTGTTGTCGTTTGAATTCATGTTGCAATTGTCAATGCTGGTCCGTGAACTGGGAACTTTTGTTATATTTCGATCAATAATTGAATTTTGCAATCTTGGGATGGAAATGGTTGAAAATATGTTTATAATATTATTTTCTTAAATGTTCACGTTGCTACAAAATTTCTTTAAAATAATGCTCCGATTTGCTTGGTCTATTTAACTCGTATTGGTATCAACTCTAAATTTGATGCTAAATTGCTATAATGTCTACTAGTATGGTATTAATGTTTATTGGTTGCATTAAGAATTTTTGAGCTGTGTAGTTTCTCATGATTGAGTACTACTTTACGGAAAATCCACCTTGCTCAGTCCTCCCACCGCAGTTATTTTGCTGAAATTTTTCATGTTTATACCTGGCCATCAGCATTTAATGTGCTGCAATTGTTGATTTCTCTGGTGTTTGAGTTTCTTTATTTTTGAAATTTCAGCTGCAAAGGTGCATCTAGGATCCAAAATTTTGTGTATGGTTCACATTTTTGGTTTGGATTAATTTTTTGTTGTTTTGGGGCGGAGCATAAAATTATCATATTTTAGGTTTTTTTAGAGAGTTATAAGTTGCTGATGTTTATAACCTGTTCAGAGATTATACCTCCTTTGCTGTCTAGTATAAATTATTTTTAATAATCCAATTAGCGCCAATCTCATGTTCGACGTTGTGTGGCTTACATGTAGGATGAACGTTTATCTTTTTTCATCCTTTGTTAGTATGTTTGAGAATGTGTTCAAGTCGTGATATGGATTGTGATGGTGCTGGGTTCAGTTCTCAATCACAGAGACACGGGGTGTTTCTTGCACGGGATGACCTTGTGGTTCTTTGTGAGAATAATGTCAACTTGCTTTGATCGTGTCTCTAGTTGGTGGGTACGGATTGGGCTGAATATGTTGGATCCTTCTGATGCAGTTTCAAAGTTGCTTTGAGTATGTTGGGAGGTGTTTAAGGAGTTTGAGTCTAAAAGATGAGTCGTTTAGCTGGGATAGCTTTGTGATAGTGAGAATTTGTTGGCAATTCGTCCAATTGGTTTCGTCCATGGTTGACTTTGTTTGGAAAAGGAGGAATTCACTTATGTCTAGGTCTTGATTCTTCCTGTTGAGAGTTTCTCGTGCCAGTGTTTTCCTCTTGGTTTATGGGTTAAGGCTGTGGCTTCGGGCTCTGTTGAGGCGATCGCAAATGTCATCCAAGGTTTTGTGGTGATGGGGTTACACCATGGTGTCTGGGAATGCTGAGAATTTGTGGGTGTTTCAGATGTGGTAGTTCATTTGTCGCCATTTTTAGTCTTTGGTCACTGATCTTTGAGTGGTCTAATATGTTATATGAGAACCGTGAACTACATTAAAACTCTTTTATATTTATTTTTTTTTATACTTTTCTAATGTTATGGTGTTACTTTATCTATTTTAATAGTAACAGGTTATAGACATTTATTGCAAGTGTTTTAGCTATCATATATAATTGACCTATAATGTAGTACTATGACCACCACATTATAGTATACGATTTTCAAAAGACTAAAAAATTAACTAAACCTTGTTTAATTGAACTAGGAGGTAAACCTAGTTATAATACATTTGTATAATTGATTGCAAGTTTCAATGTATCTGATACGTTTTGTATTTAGTAGTTATAATATAATATATATATATATATATATATATTTTTTTTTTTTTTTCTATGATTGATTGTTTTGATTGTTAGTGTCTTATTTGATGTTTTAACTGCTAGAGGTATAGTGCTTGAGGTTCCTTTACTTCCTGATGGCTTAGTTAGTATTAGTGGTGAATGCTAGATTCTATTCATATCTAGATATGTAAATGGTGCAAATTAAATACTAATGTTTTCTTTTCTTAGTGTAGTACCATCAGCTTGATAACGGCAGCGTTATATAAGATACTAACAACCCGTGCCCGCGGTCTCTTCGTATGAAACTAGAAAAGCTGGAAAACAAAAGCACATATTACTCAACACTTGACCAGTTAGGTGTAGCATACGTAAATAGTATAATTATTGTTGATTTGATAACTGTATGCATACGAGATTAGATAGTAAATGCACGTAATACACTGAGAAGATTTT
>PYUH01000223.1:934850-969082 GCA_016808085.1 Suaeda aralocaspica
GGAGACATCTAAGGCTGACGAATTAAACTAGTCTTTTTATTTGGATATGGTATTTTGCAATTAAAATAATGATGGGAGTATTTATGGGTTAAACCATGTATTTTACTACATGTACATTAGTAATAATTAGGTTAAGTTTTAGGAAGAAACTGTGCGCCACGTACTGGTCAAATTTCCTAGAGAGTAAGGAAAGTTGTTTTTATTTTCCTAGTTTGGATAGTATTGTTATTTTGTTTCCTAGTTTTGTAGATAATTTTAGGGATATTGCTACTTATTTTAGGGATTGTTAAATCAGTTAGGATTAGCCAATAATATCTAGGTTAGTTAGAATTTGTCTTATAAATAGTTTCATTGTGTCAGGTAGTGATATCTTTATTCAATCAATAATATGACAATTAGTGTAATTCTCTAGTATGTCCAAAACCTTGCAATTTTCTGTGTGTGTCCGAGTCCAAAATGTGAGGACTTGTGGTGGAATAACAAAAGACTTCCCTATAACATTTAGGTTTATCAAGGGTTAGCAATAACTTTCTTCTGTAATGTGTTATAAATGAAGTAACAAGGTCAATCCAAGATGAGGTACCATAATGCATGCTGTTTGCGGATGATATCTTTTGGCGGATGAAACTAAAGATGGGGTTAATGCCAAATTAGAGCAGTGGAGGCGTAGTTGTAGTTTGCAGGCTTTTGAGGGTTTAAACTAGTTGCAGTTTACAACGGAATTAGGGACTCGCAGATACATTTTCAAAGGGTCCAAAATTTGAATATGGACTCGGGGACAAGGTTAAAGATAAATAAATTATATCATGTATAGATTATGAAATATTTATATATGTACTATTTTTTTAAAAACGATTTAGTCATTGCAAGGATATTTAGAAGATGTTGAATAAGAAAAATAAATGAAAGAAGACAAGATAATAGTGTGCATTAGAATTTGAGGTTTACATAGAAAAAAGAGTTTAGTGAATAGATATCCTTGTTTGGATGAAAAAAGTTTGAATTAATAAAAAAATAATAAAAAATAAAACACGTGACTGTACTGTACAAATTTGTTTGGGGCAAAAAGGTTTTGTCACCCTAAAGCCATTGCCGGCAAAGGTGGTCGGAGGTGTATGGATCTTAGTTTAAAAAGCGTGAAGTGCACTAGAGCCCACAAAGTGACGTGCGCTTTGCGCATCACACTTCGAGCGCCCAAGCATGCTTGTGGGTTCAGAATTTTTTGTTTGGATGGTAAGTAAGCACGTAACTCAAAAAACATATCATATATACAACAAAAAGAGCATATAACAACACAAATTGCACTCTTTGATGTAAAATCGTTCTCTCTAGGTTTTTTTCTAAGAAATTCCTCTCCTTTCCTCAACCACATTTCCATACTAACAGGAGGGAACCCTCATCCTCTTAGGCTCAGGGATCCTAGAGTTAATTGATGTGTCTAGGTTGTACTACTCACTTGTGTTGTTTTCTTTGTTCTCGCGCTACATCGTCCCCTACTATACGGATTCCCCAATGCAAGATTCAAATGAAGTACCTATTTTGTTTCCCCTCAAGCTGCCACCTCTTTCAAAGAAGTGGTAGCCACGTCCTCCCAATGTTTAAGAGAGCAAAAAAGTAATGATTAATTCAATGGAATGGGGAGCCTGAGCTAGAACCACCACAAGAATCACTTAGTGGCATCTTCCTTCCCCCTCAACCAAGCTACGCGAACCCTTGAAGCTAACATTGATGGGAAAATGCCTTGGCTTATCACTACACCCCCATTCATAATCAAGGGCACGTGTAAGGGTGGTTAATGAAACAAGACAACTCGTAAACTACTCGTGAGCCACTCGGTTCGAGCTCGACTCGGGGTTTAACGAGTTGAGTCAAACAAGCCCCTACTCAACTAGAAAAGCTCGTGAGTAGCTCGATATATAATATACATATTAAATTTTTTATGTATCCCAAAAAATTTATAAAATTATACCCTTAATGGCTTAATATAAGTATTGATTAGTTGTTGATTTATTTCCATTTCAACCATCAAGATTTAAGCTAATAAATAAAACTAAAAAATAAAAAAAAAATGCCTAAAAACCAAACCCTCACTTTCTTTCCTCACACTCTCTACCCTTCCTCTCACCTTCTTCCCAAATACCATTAAAAAATTAAAAAATGAACACCCGACGAGCATACATCCGGCAAGGTGAGCAAACAAATATGGTGTGTCAACAGGCACAAAATCGATCTAACAAGGTGTCAGGCCATAAACGATGGTATGTATAATTAGATCTATGTTCAGATCTAATCTAATTTCAGTTTTTTCATATTTATTTGTATGTATAGCAAGTATAGCAACTGCATGGTGAATGGTGATAGAAATTACAATAATAATATTGATAGCAATATGTATGAACGAATTTGAAGAAAGTTAAATGATTTAGTCATTATTTTTTGTTTGATAAGCTATTTCATATATTTTGTTAGTTGATTGTAGACTTGTAGTTTTTATTGAGGAATGTGATTTGAACTGGTAATTGGTTACGTTTTTCATGAATTTGATTATTATACTATGTTTATGTGAATTAGTAAAGAAGATTTGACTCGTGGGGCAAATAAAAGAGCAGAGACGCTAAAATTGAAAGATGAAAGATTAAAGAGTTAGGCAGGTTAGGGTATAAGAATTAAGGGTTTGTATAGGAAGTATGGGTGGGTTTTTTATTGATATTAATGCTAGGTGAATTTATGTTTTGTTCAAGTTTATACCATATATATATGGTGCGCATTGTGTATCATTTGGTTTACTACTTAGCATTGCCTCTCAATTTTTTACCCCTGGATCTTAGTGCAGTCATATGACAATTGTTACTTGTTTTGGATGATGAACATAGCATGTATGTGCAATAGTCGATTTTTGGGCATTGTTCTAATTATTATAATGCATTAATATAAGATAAATACTGTTTGAATATTAAATCTTCAAATATCACATTTTGATGATCAGTGTAGTAACCAAGCTTTTTTATTTTTTTGAAGGATCTGTCATGTCCTAGTGGACCACAGCTCTTCCCACCCCATTGGTGTTTCTAGAATAGAGCAAACTAATTACCTTGGAGAATGTGACTAGGGTATCAAGTGAAGTATGGAGGCGGTTATGAAGAGGATGAACATCCCAACGGAGCAATCTAAAGATGATGAGATTGAAAATCCTTTTGGATCTAAGAAGAGACCCCAACGATCAAAAGTTTGGGAAGATTTCTAAAGCCGGAGCTAATTAAGGTAAATGGAAAGTTAGGTGTAAATATTGTAACTCACCTCTTTATTTGCTTCAATCTAAAAGTACTACACATTTGAATCGCCATTTAGAAACTTGTTCAAAAAAAGCAGCACACTTGAAACATCAAAAACTCATCATTCTACCATCTGGTGAAAAAGACTGAAAATTTGATTGATGAGAAGAGAGAAGGAATGGCCCATTATATCACAATGCATCAGAATCCTTCATGTTGAAGAGGGGAAGGTTTAATTTGATGTTGAAAATGGGATACCACAATCACTAGTGTATCTCATCATACTATAAGATCAGACTTTATAAGGTTATGAATTTGAAAGAAAAAAGTTAAAAACATTTGAAAAAGGTGGATAGAATTTGTTGACTAGTGACTGTGGAATTCAAAGCCACAAAAATTTGAGTATATGGTTCTAACAGCTCATTTTGGGACATGGAATGGAAACTTCAAAGAGAGTCTCAATTGTTCACTTACCTCCACCACGCAAAGGTGCCAATAAGCTGATTGTATTTGACATGTTTACGAGAGTGGGAAATTGAAGAGAAAGTAAGCTGGTTGCGTATGTAGTTTCTTTTTAATTTTTTTTATTTAATGAATAAGGATGTTGTAATTGATTGGTTATGATTATTTTATGCTAGATTTTTTCATTTGGTGGACAATGTTACTGACAATGATCTTGTGTTCATATCTTGAAAGACAATTTTGCATCAAATGGGAGGCTCCTTTGCACATGGAAAGTTGCTTTATATGATTTTGCGCCCACATACTCAACATCATGGTTCAACATGGGCTTGAACAAGTTCAAGACATCATTGCAAAAGTTCATTCAATGGTTGATTTCTTAAGAGGGAGTGAAGCAAGAAGAAAATGATTTGGCGAACTTGTTAGTCAATACAACTAAAAAAACGAAGATTGGTTCTGAATGCAAGACTTGCCGGAACACAACATATGACATGCTGATTGTGCAATCATGTTCAAAAAGGTATTTCCTAGATATGCTTTACATAAACTAATTATGATTGTTGTCCTACTGAAACTGACTGGGGGAACATTGAAAAATTACTTGACATTCTGAAAGTGTTTAAAGATACAACCAATGGTTCTGAATAACCTACTTGAACTTATTTCTTAGTAAGGTTCATAGAATTAAATGTTGTTGGATATAAAATAAATTCTCCTCATATGTTGTGAAAAATATGGTTGAAAACATGAAACAAAGATTGACAAATATTGGGGCAAGTGGAATTTGTTAATGCATTAGGAGCTGCATTAGATCCTAGATTGAAAATGAAGGTGATAGAGGTTACATTCCCCCATATGTTTCCTGTGCAAGAAGCCGAGAGAGCAATTTAAGGTTAAAGATGCGTTGTATCAACTTTAAAGATTTGTGAGGGTGAATTTGCCTCTACAACTGAAAAAAAGTGCAGAATGTGAAATAATTTCAAATGTTGGAGATGGTTCGTCAAGTGGGTTGAGTGAGCTTTTGCGAGTTGTACCGAGTGGTCAAATGGAGGAACCTCATAAACTGAACTGGATGTTAATCTGGATGAAGGGCTTTATACGGCTCAAGATTCAAGTTTGATGCTATAAACTGGTGGAAGAAAAAATGTATGAGATTTCCTACTTTATGAAAGTGGCAGCTATTATATTTGTCCTATAACTACAGTTGCTTCGGAGGCAAATTTAGCGCCGGGAGTCGTGTAATAGATCCCTATAGAGCTTCACTTGCCCTGAAATAGTGAAATATTGCTATGCACAGGTGATTGGTGTAGATCTCTTCACGGAGTGAAAAGAAAGAACAAGGTATGAAGTATTGCTTATTATTATTGGATTATGTATCTGCAATTATTTTTATTTATACATAAGCAATGGCTTGCACTTGAATTGTAGAATAAAGATGAGATTTTAAATTTTATATGGAGGAGCAATGAATAGTTCTACGTTTATGCTCAAATTTGTTCTTAATTTCTTAAATTGTAAACTATTTATTCAGCACATAACTAGTATATTTGTGTTGTTTGGAAGTTTCTAAGCAATTATATGATCTTATATTTCTATTAGTTACTTCTAAAGCCATTTATGATAAACTTATATCCAGGTTACTCATTATCACGAGTTCAAGCTTAATTCGATATTCATTCGATTCGATCTGGAGCTGAGCTCCCCTGTGTTCTTACTGAGTCGAATTCAAGCTCCATTTTAAAAGCTCGCAAGCTTACGAGCTCGAGTCTAGCTTAGGTTTTAGGTTTCGAGTTCGAGTCAGCGTATGATACTCGAGCTCGACTCGCATCATAACACCCTAGGACGTGCATGTGGCGCCTAAGGATCGCCGGAAGTCATTGACATAGGCCATAATGTTTACCTTCTCAGGTTCTCGGACTCCAACGACTATGAAAGTGCCCTCTTTGGTGGCCCATGGTTCATACTCAATCACTATCCGTTGTTACCAAGTGGAAACCTAACTTAGGCCAACATAAAATCCTTCTGAAATTATTTTAATATGGATAAGATTTCCAGAGCTCCTTGTGAAATATGTGACAAGGATGCCCTTTTGAAATTGCTAAGCACGTAAAATGATTTGGGTTGATTATGCCAAGACCATAAAACTTCAACGACATTGATATCAACTTCAACGACCCCTTGTTTCAAAAGTTTGGGCTCAAATGTTCACAAACTATAGAGTATGAGAACATCCATTCTCTTGCTTTAGCGGTGGCCGCATGGCCATGCAAAGAACATTTGTCCTATTCAGGTCCATTGACTTATCACAAGTCAAACCACACGCCAATAACTGAAACTACTCCAACTATGTAGTGGATTCTTCTACCAAACCCACTAAACCACGCGTGCCCCCTAATCCTATAATGCAAGCCAAACCTTGAGAGAATATGGTCCTTGGACACTTGTTCTCAACAAAAGAAGAAGCCCAAAATTATTAACAATTCCTCTACTTCATCCTCTACCTAAGTCAAAACTTCAACCTCCATTATTCCCCACCTTCTAAATTCCACAAGCCAAACAAACGCTAAAGTCTAAACTATTATTAAAAATATTAAAATCACCATCGATAATTCCACCATGATTATAAAATATTGCCCAATGACGACTCCAAGACTAAACATAAGATTACTCTAATGTTCTTCATCCCACACTGATGGGAATTTGAAGAAAAGTCTTAACTAACTTATCCTTAATAGTGGATGAGCATTATCTTATGATGAACCTTGTCGGCACGGAAAGGTAAAACACATGTTTGGGTGACAATAATGAAGAGTGATGACACTGTGGATGATAGTGGTGGCTATTACTATCATAACAATCTCCAAAGGGGGAATAAGTGTTGAATGGTGACTCAATGTTTGACACTTTACATGGATGGTTGGTGGATTTAGGGAATTAGTTGGTGTATCCATGAGGGTAGTCCACTTCACTTGATAGGGTTTTTCTCATTTTGATTTATGTGCGTGTGACAGTGATAGTGTCTTACTTTAACTATTAAAAAAGCGTGGTGAATGGTTTCTCAGGTTTTTTGATTAAAAGATTCATTCTTGGAAGGTTTCTTATTAAAAGATTCATTCTTGAAAGTTTGAAGACTGAAGCACAAATCTTGAAAATCAAGATTTTTGCATTGTGACAGATTAGTTACTAAAAAAGGGAACTATCTTAATTTGGAAGCAATCTGGTCAATTTCTTAAAGCATCTCATAATCACATAATCACTCAGCATTTAACGAACAAAAGATTTGTGAATCCAGAAAATATAGCGATTAAAAGAATATATAATTGCCTATGAATAAACATGTTATTATAATCAGTTTTTTTTTCACCAGATACCCTTGAGGTTTCCAGGTATACGGGGTACCCCTATAGTTTTAAAAAACGTACGGTGTACCCTTATTAAGTTTTTGATTATGTACCAAATGCCCTTCCGTTAGATTTCTCGTCACATAAGCGTTGGTATGAATTTACAATTTTACCCCTTAATCAAATAAGACCATTAATTTCATCATTTCCTCATAGTGAAATTACTATGCCCTCAATTAAAAAATTTAATACTTCCTCAATAATTACTGTAAAACTTTAAGCAATAATGCAGGCATTAAATACCACCACCACTACACACTTCACCGTACCGTCACAACAACCATCGGTACCACAAAAATCACGAAATGTGAAGTTTTAATTGGCGGAAATCAACAGGACATTTGGTGCATAATTAAACTAATAAGGGTACATGGTCCATTTTTAAACTATAAGGGTACCCCGTACAACCTGGTCAACCTTAGGGGTACCCATGAAAAAGTTGTATTATAATTAATGCCATGAATAATTAATCAAAAACAATACGAGGTTTTTTAAAGCAAACAAAAGCCAGACCACGGTTAACAACCACAAATGAAAAAAATGGTATTTGCCACACACTAAAAAACTATAAAAGATGATGAAAAAGAACCTGAAACAAGGTTACGCAACTGTCGCACTGCTTGTGGTGAACCATCCATGAAATACGCGCCCCCGTCAGCCCAACTCGAATATCAATTCGATTAAGTTCGATTTCAGTTAAATTTATAACCTGAAAGATCAATTTGTTTAAGTTCTGATAAGAAAATTTAAAGGCCAATAACATTCATGGAAAAAGAATTTAACCTTAAGGTGCCGAGTCATCCTCCATCACTGGATCTGCTAAATGATATGCTTCAACATAGCATGGATCACATACCAGTGACCGCAAATGCTCTTGGTGGAATCTTAAGTATGTTGAATCTATTTTACTTGAGAGCATAAGTGCAAATTCGCTAGGATCAGGCCTCCAAAGCCCAAGATTGCTTTATGAACTAACCCTTCCAGCTTTCTGTCCTGAGCTGCATATATCATAGAACTGAACAGTCCACTTGTGGTGACTGAATGGATAGTCCTTTGGTTCACTTACCCAGCCCATCGCAAAATGAAAATCTGTGTAAAATATCGAGCTGGCACTGAAAAATTCTGATTATATAAGCAAAAGAACCAACCTGTAACGACTGAATTTAGGGCAAGGATAATAAGGTAGTTTATAAAAATTTAGATATACGGAACTTCTTGAAGCTTTTAGAGTTGTAAGGTAGGGGTGTAGGACTTTCCTATATAGAGTACTAAGTACAGAGGGAAGAAGCATGTGAATTAAGTGTGAGCTTTTAATAGTCGAGGTTTGTAGCGTAAATCTACTGCAGGAGAGTAATAGCCTCAAGCTACCTATCTTGTAACCATGTCTCCAATCAATCAATCAATCAACCAGTTCTAAAGTTAAGTGTTACTTCCAATTATTTAGTAGTATTCTATAGTTTCATTGAACTCAACAACACCAGTCAATTACAACACCACCACACACCCCCCCCCCCCTCCAACACACAACCAAACCACCCACCAAGCATGTGTGCAATGTTATCGGTTTGACATAAATATGTTTCACAGTTAACGATTGGTGTTAAACTCGTTTGTCATTAAGGATGAATTTGTTACAAACCTCGTGGGTAACCCGTTGAAACAGTGAGGGACTAAGGGTGCCTGATGAAAATATGAAACCTCAAAGGCTACCAATGAAAAAGCCGTAAATCTTATCATTTTTTGCATAACCTTCGTTTCATATTCTTTGCAACCTTGCCAAAAATTGATGTTTATAAAAATTTGCAACAAAAGTTTTCTTTGTGTTGTCATTTTTTTCCTACCTTCTCCCATCACATATAACTCCAACTTTTTTTCTCTTTAAAACAAATTTTGCTAGGAATCTATGCAACACTTTTATTGAAAATATATGAAATGAAGGTGTAGCATATAAAAATAAATTAATTAAGAAATAAATGAAATATAAAATTAATACGGTTTTTTCACGAGTATCCTGGGATTTGCAAGGTTACATCAGGTACCCCTATAAGTTTCAAAACGCAAATTATACCTTATTAAATATCCGTAATCACCAAATTCCCTTTGTTAGTTTTTTCATAAAAAAATTTAGTGTGATTACGATTGTACAGCTTATTTAAATAACACCATTTAAACATACCAAACCCTGTATTGTTAGAGCTCTTTTTTTTACTTCACTCGATGAACAACACCATCCAAACACACAAAACCCTAATTCGACCATTATTGCAACCCTACGGCCAACCCCCCAAACCCAATCGACATGCATTGACCTCTAAAAATTCCACCACCACCGAACACCGAAAACAAACCCACAAAACCTTCACAGAGAAAAACCACGATTACCTAGATGAACCAAAAACCCAGCAAACAAAAATTAAGTCAAACAACGACAATGAAGATGTGCTACTCTAATGAACAAAAACCTCCATATAATGGTTGATAGCCCAACGGGATGGTGGCCTCACAATTTCGATGGTTGAAAATTGTTGGTGAGAATGGTGGTGGAAATTTGGAAACATGTGGTGGTGGTGGTAGTGGAAATTGGTAAACAAGCAGTGTGGTGGGTGATGGTAGACCGGCTAGTTGTAGCAGTAATAGTAGTCGTGGACCGGTGGTAAAGACTAAAGAAGAATGAAGAAGAGGAAGAAGAAGATGGTAGTGATGACGAGTTGTTCGCTGGTAGCATGAAATCGACATTTTCGTCCCCTTAGTAGGTTGCAGAGGGAAAAAAGTGGAGATTGTAAATATGCCAACTATTAAATTTGCATATTGTTGAGAGGATTAGATGGCAGGGAGTATAATTTGATGTTGGAGTTTTTTTTTTTGGACAAATTTGATGAGCTCTAGTGACTAAATAAGATCTACTTTTTTTCAAATATAATACGGAGTATAATTTTTGAGATTCGGCTTTGAAATTGCAGAAAAAACAAAGAACAAATGAGAATGAATTAGGAATAAGTTGAATAGCATTTTACTAATATTTATTCGTGAGAATCTCAATTTAACATTGAGTTAACTGCATAATTAACAAAAGCGCATTTGGTGAATTATGGGAAATTAATGAGGGTACAATGTACATTTTGAAATTATAAGGGTACTAATACCTCACGGGTATATCGCGCATTATTATTTGTAAGAATCTCATTTTATCATGGAGTTAACTGCATAATTAATAGAAGGGCATTTGGTGAAATATGGGATATTTATAAGGGTACAATGTGCGTTTTAAAATTTACAGGGGTACATAAAAAAACCGAATTATTTATAGATGGAGATTAATGTTGGAGAATTTTTTAGGGCCTTCAGAGAATCTTGAGAAGAGAGAGAAGGTTGGAGAGCTCTTTTAGAGGGATTTACTAATGTAAATGCTCATAGAATGAGTGTGCTCTAGTGCTTTGTACAAATGACTATTGCAAACGTCAAGGGTACCAGGTGAAAAAAACTGAATTATTTATGGTTGGAGATTCTTGTTAGAGAATTTTGTAGGGCTTCCGGAGGTTACTTAAGGGGAGAGAAGGTTGGAGAGCTCTTTTCTAACGAACATGCTCTTAGAATGACTGCACTCTAGTGCTTTGTACAAATGAGCCTTGGAGCCTATTAATAGGACGACATCCTATTACTCCCCTTAATTCTGGAAATTCCCAACCTCCTCAAACGAACGGTTCTAGTTACAACACTACGTAGAACATCAAGGACATCACATCACATGTGTATGCATAGAAGCTCCTAAATAGATTCTACTATGGACATGAAGACTCAAACATCACTTAGGGTCCGTTTGGTAGGACATAAAACAATTTCCCTCAAAACTGCTTTCCCATTTTACATTGTTTGGTTTGGAGTAAAATGTTAAAATGTAAAAGTTGGGGTGGAAAATCATTTTCTACCATGTTGAAAACAATTTTCCCCGAAATTGGGAGGAAAACAGTTTCGATCACACTTGGAGGAAAACATTTTCCTTCACCATTGAAGTAATTGATTTTTCGTTCTACCAGACAATGAAAAATGCTTAAAATATAAAATCAATTTACATGCAATCAAACAACGAAAATTCTTCATGAAAATGAGTTTTCCAATGTAAAAGGTTATCTATGGAAAACCATTTTCAATTTCATACGAAAATTGTTTTACGCCCTACCAAATAGACCCTTAGAGACTTTTAGAGATATCCTCTCTAGAAGACTCCTACAAGACTTGTCAAGAGAATCCTAGAGATGCCTACACCATCGTGCACAACATGTTGAAACCTTCTGCAGGGTTGAAATTTGCTGAAACCTTCTGCAGGGTTGATCATTAACTCACGCAAGAAGCAAGTAAATAAAATTTGCTGGTTGCTATGAAGGGTTGAACATGTATGCTCTTGTTGAATCATGATAAAAATGTAAAAGAGCAAAATTCATGATCAAGGTTGAAGATTATAACCTCAAAAATTTAACAACATAAATTGAGGGCATTTTTGTTATTTCATATCAAAAGGAGGAAAGATTTAAGAGAAGGACCAAATAACAGAAAAAATGGATGAAAACAGTTAGATGGTACTGGTACCAAACAGAATAGAAATATGTAGGTAGTTGTGTAATTTTAATTAGAACCTCGGTAGTTATTGAAAAAAACTCGTAACTTGTAGGTAGTGGTTGACTAAAAAAGCTTAATAATAAGTGTCCAAAAGTCGTTTATAGGATACTTTATACTAGAACAGTATCTGATCATACCCGTATCGGCTAAATATTTCAAAAAAAAGAGAGTTGGATCCTAGGATCCCTACTCGGATCGGACACTCAAACACGAGTTGAGGTAACACAGCTACCCATAGTTTGGATTATTGATGTGAATTTTTCCAAAATAGTAAGAGTAAAATAATAAAAAAGGATGACGTCCTAATAAAACATATTCCAATTTTCACATAGAAAATTTGTCAAGAATGATAGCTAGAAAATGACACTCAGTAACTCCATACAACTAAACTAAAAGAAAAACTGACAGAAACTAACAGAAAAAAACTAAAACTTACTTAAAAACTGACAGAAAAAAATCAAAAGAAAAATGGAGATGTGATTAACTACTATTTAAGCGGAAAAAAAAAAAAGGAGGAACAAGGATGTTTGTGCCCTTTACGGTAAGCTCAAATAACAGAGAGAAAAATTTACCTATAATCTGGATACAAAGTAGCATACTTAATCCTCTGTAGTATCAAACGACACTGGTGCTTATTGACAGAATCCACTGAGCCATTGTTTCTGAATTCTTCAAGCTCTTTACTCAGCAATTGACCAGCTCTTGAATTTCGAGATCCTAATCGCTGAGCACTCAGAAGAACTACTTGGACATCTTGCAGTCTGTTTGTTGTTATTGCAGATGAATCCATGTTGAGCATAACCTTATGGATATTTGTCACAATAATATTCAAAGGATCATCAGGATCATCAGCTAAAAGAGGATCTAAACCTTCAAGATCAATATGCTCAGCCAGAGCCCAAATGAGACGAGCAGATATTCTAAGTGTATTCACCTACAAAATGAATACGTTTGGAGAAATTAACTCATTTGCAATGGACAAGCAGAGGAAGCAAAGAGAGTGGCAGTTGTGGTAAATCTACGAAACTTAAGTCTAATTTAAAAGTAACATATAATTACCATCGTACAAGTAGCATGTGAACATAAGGCTGCCATTCACAAACGGGCTCTTGGTGGTTTAGCCTATGGGTTTTTTTCTATAGTAATTATGGGGTTTTCTCATTTTAGGTTTTAAATTGCTTTTGAGTGTTTTTGCTTTTTGTGTTTTTAGTCATACTTGGTCTACAATAATGGAGGAACACATTTTAAAAGGTTTCTTGATTAAAGATTCAATATTGAACGTTTCTTGAAGCTTCTAAAGATCGAATTCCAGTTTCGGAGCTATACAATTTGTATGACTTTGACGATTTTTCATTGACAGTTGGTTTGAGATAGAAGACGTGTAAATATGCGTTTGAAATCTAATTGAATCTACTTTAAAGGAAAAATGTTACAAAAATCAGACACAATTCAAACAGAGTTTTAGTCTGCTTTTTATCCGACTATTAAACTAGAAATCAATTTTTAGTGAGATTTGGTTTACTTGGAGTCAAAGTTTATAGTGAGAACAAGTTTGTTAGGGTTTCTTTTTCTAATTTTTTCTTTTTAGTGAGTCCTATTGGAAAGGGATGTTGCCTAGATATATTCCTTGGTTTTCATTAATAAATTCATGAGGATTTGTGTATTTAAAAATTGGCTTTGCCTTTGTGAGTGTTTCCCTTAGAATTTCATTTTTGCAGTTGTGAGTTCAACCACTTTTGATTGCAATCAATTACGTTAACTATCCTTGCAAACATTCCATCTAAAACCGCGAACATCAATTCCATCACACAAATTCGTCGTGTTTCCCCAAATTCACACAAAATCAAACAAGTTACGTTTTTCCCTTTGTCTACCAAACCATCATCATATTGTGTGTATTAATTCCTCTTTAGGGCTTAAAATTCACATCATAATGGGTCAGGAGATAAGGAGGTAAGGTGGGTTTTCTCTTTAATTTGTCGAGGGTGGGCCACTTTTTAGAAGATGGATATAACGTGGGACTATTTAAAGGAAAAACTATCAAATGGCATCTTTTAAAAACTTTTCTTGCGAGTTAGCACCTCTTCTTTTATAATTTTTCTTGTGGATTCATACCTTAAACAAAAAAAAATATTATAGAGTTAGTACCTTAGGCCGTTTTTGGGCAATGTTGTTTGACACCGGTAATTTAAATGATGATTAGTTTTTTTTTTAATATATGTACTCTTTTTTTCACTTATACTTGATTCATTTTATAATTTATATACGTACGCATATACGAATGAAATACATATATATATATATATATAAATTAACACAACCACCACTGCACTTCCACCACCACCCACATTAGAACATAATTACACCCCTCCTCCACCCCTTCCACACAAAACCTTCGCACACCACCACCATCACCTAAAACCCACACCCATTTCACACACCCTACGCACCGCCATTCACACACCATCACCACCATTAGCTCGTAGCTCTTTTTGCACACCACCACCACCTACTATTACAAAACCACCTCCACCAACCACCCACCCCATCAATGCGGGCATCACTACCACAGATTTCCGTATTCACATCAAAAACCCTAAAAAAAATATCATCAACTTGAAATATGCTAATTGAAGTTAGGTGGTGGTTTCCCGTGGTCAAGATGATGGTCATGGCGATGATTAGTGGTTTCGATGAGTTTTAGAGTAATTTTGCAAGAGTCGACTACTTTGTGGGGTGATTAATTAGGACAGGGTGGGGGCTTAGGTCGATCGGTTTGGGGTGGGGGTTGTGGTCAGTCGTTTTGGGTGGGGGTTGTGGTCGTGGGTTGTGGTGGTGGTTATGGATGGGTTGTAGTGGTGATGGTTTTGGGTGTTAGGGTAGGGATGGTTGTGGTTATGGAAACAAGGGAAGAGGGTAGGAGAATAGGAATGGAATTAAACATTCAAACCTAAATAGCTTAAGTTGATGCTTGAAAACGGCAAAAGGTACTAGTGTGCAAAAGAAAAAAAATTAGGTAGCAATTTAAAAGAAAATTATAAAAGGTGCTGACTTGCAAAAAAAAAAAAAAAACAAAAAAATTTAAACGATGTCATCTAACCATTTTTCCTACAACTTAAGCCTTTTGGGAAACACATCAATTAAAGACGGATGCATATCCTTCTGTTAATGTGAGGCAAACATTTTCTACAGGCATTGATCTTTTTGGCTGTGTGACTGAACAATATAAAATACAGACTCATAAAGTCTCTTAGCTGACTCAATTGAATCGTAATTAACTCCAAAGGAACATCTAATAGATTAAAGAATACTTTTTAGCACTACCAAATAACGAATAAAAAAGTACCACTCAATTATATATGTTAATAAATAATTAATTTTTTTTAGTTACACCACATTAGTTATTTAGTTATCACATATCCAACTATGAAGTGATTAGTGAGTGGAAAGGGTAATTTAGGAATCAATAATAAGTTTATTATTAGAATCTTCGAGAACAAACTAGAAGTTAGTGGTATTTTCTATCAATAAGAGCAAATTAAGGAGAAGAATATCTACTGCTATGAATCAACATAGCTCAGGTGCTCAAGCACTCAGAACATTAGATAAATGGAGTGAAATGGAGATTATAAAGATATGCAGATGATAGATATCAATTTTAATCAAGAACACATAAAATGTAAATGATATTCAATCTTTTGAGAGACTTGATTCTCTCCTAACACAACTCTCATCAACATTCCAGATATTCTTCTTGTTCTTAATTTGCTCTTATTCATAGAAAATACCGCTAACTAACTTCTAGCTTGCTCTCCAACATTCTGCTATGCATCAAATCTACCCACATGACCACATGTCACGCTTACGTATGCAAGGAGAAGGAAAAGGCCAGCTCATGAAAATATATAACTAATTTGCACATGTCAGCAAAAAGGAGGAAAGAAGTTGTTAGTTAATGATAGCTAGGGGAGGGGAACCTAAGGAGTTTGTAAGAGAAAGTGTTAAAATTCTGTTATAAATAGAAAGGGAGCTAATAGATTCAGTGCATGAAACAAAACATTACTGTTGGAAACAATTTGGCCCTAATATAATGCCCACATTTGCTTGTAATTGCTAACCCTTGTTCCATAGCAACTTGGTATCGGAGTAGCGCATTGCCGACGACAAGTAAATAGGTGCCATGCCATTCATTTGCTTGTAACTCCTAACCTTGACCCTTGTTGCATTTCTTCAAGCAAGCTTTTCCTTCTTTCTCCGTCACATACTCCCATCAAACCTTCTTCTCTCTGTATCATAACGTTCCTTTTACTTTCTTCAATCTTCTTATTCACTACCATATTTTAATCCATAATCAACAACTAATTATACTATTTATGATGATACACCTAACTGGTAATGTGTTGTGTAAATGTGTATTTGTTTTTCAAGCTCTCATTTCCTCTAAGAGACGGGCAGGTTATAAAGCTATTAAGCTGAGTATAAGCTGATGGTACTATACACTAAGAAAAGAAAACAAGTATATTAATTTGCACCATTTACATATCCTAGATATGAATAGAATCTAGCATTCACCACTAATACTAACTAATGCCATCAGGAAGTAAAGGAACCTCAAGCACTATACCTATAGCAGTTAAAACATCAAATAATGACACTAACAATCAAACAATCAATTCATAGAAAAAAAAAAAATATATATATATATATATATATATATATTATAACTACTAAATAACAACCGTATCAGATACATTTGAAACTTGCAATCACTTATTAACAATGTATTATAACTAGGTATACCCTTAGTTTTCAATTTAAACAAGGTTTAGTTAATTTTTTAGTCTTTTGAAAATCGTATACTATATAGGTGGTCATAGTTACTACTTATAGGTCAATTATATATGATAGCTTAAAACACTTGCAATAAATGTCTATAACCTGTTACTATTAAAATAGATGTAAAGTAACACCATAACACTTAGAAAAGTATAAAAAAAAAATTAAATAAAAGAGTTTTAATGTAGTTCTCACGGTTCTCATATAACATATTAATGACCACCTCAAAGATCAATGCAGGATCCAAAGACTCCAAAAATGGCGACAAATGAATAACCACATCTGAAACACCCACAAAATTCTCAGCATTCCCAGACACCAATGGTGTAACCCCATCACCAACAACCTTGGATGACAATTTGCGAATCGCCTCAACAGAGCCCGAAGCCACAGCCTTAACCCCATAAACCAAGAGGAAAACACTGGCACGGAAACTCTCAACAGGAAGAATCAAAGCCCTAGACATAAGTGAATTCCTCCTTTTCCAAACAAAGTCAACCATGGACGAAACCCAATTGGAACGAATTGCCACAAAATTCTCACTATCCACAAGCTTATCCCCAGCTAAACGACTCATCTTCTTAGACTCAAACTCCTTAAACAACCTCCCAACATACTCAAAAGCAACCTTAGAAACTGCATCAGAAGGATCCAACATATTCAGCCCAATCCGTACCCACCAACTAGAGACACGATCAAGCAAGTTGACATTATTCTCACAAAGAACCACAAGGTCATCACTTGCAGAATACACCCCAGTGTCTCTGTGTGAGAACCTGAACCCACACCATCAAATCCATTCAGACTTAACAATTCCTCAACACTACTAACAAAGGATGAAAAAAGATAAACGTCATCCTACATGTAAGCCACACAACGTCGAACATGAGATTGGGCTAATTGTAATATTAACAAATAATTTAATACTAGACAGCAAAGGGTATAAATCTCTGAACAGTTAAAACATCAGCAACTTATAACTCTCTAACAACAACCTAAATAATGATAATTTTATGTGTATCTGCTCCGCCCCAAACAACAAAAAATTAATCCAAACAAAAATGTTGAACCCAACACAAAATTTTGGATCCTAGATCACCTTTGCAGCTGAAATTTCGAAAAATAAAGAAACTCAAACACCAGAGAAATCAACAATTGCAGCACATTAAATGCTGATGCCAGGTATAACATGAAAATTTTCAGCAAATAATGCGGTGGGAGGACTGAGCAAGGTGGATTTTTCCGTAAAAGTAGTACTCATCATAGAGAAACATCACCAGCTCAAAAATCTCTTAATGCACCCAATAAACATTAATACCATACTAGTAGACATTATTAGCAATTTAGCATCAAATTTAGAGTTTGCTAACCACTACTAGTATAATAGACCAAGCAAATTCGGAGCATTATTTTAATGAAATTTTGTAGCAACGTGAACATTTAAGAAATAATATATAAACATATTTTCAACCATTTCCCATCCCAAGATTGCAAAATTCAATTATTGATCGAAATATAACCACAAAGTTCCCAGTTCACGGACCAGCAATTGACATTGCAACATGAAATTCAACGACAACAATAATTTGTATTGTCGAAGAAGCAAACAAACCTGAGATTGGCCTAGTAGAGTCGAAGAAAGAAGAGATGGTCTGATGAGACTGAGAAATGAGGGAAGATAGAAGATGAGAAGGGATAGCGGAAAGGAAAGAGACGACCAGCGGAGACATCGGATCGGGGAAGTGGAATCGGAGATGACGCCAGAAATAAGAGACTCCCATAGTGGGGAGTGAGGCGAGGAGAAGATCGGATAAGGTCAAAGCGAGTTTTTTTCGAGACAGCGGAGGAGGGAGCAGCGACGATTTCTTCGACGGCATTTTGGCGATTGGGGAAGTGTCGCGACCCGCGCGGATTGCTGGAGAGCTTGAAGGAGGGCGCCAGATTGCCGTTAGGGCGTCGTTCGACCGAAGGTCGGCTTGATCTGTGCGAATAATGTCCATTGTTGGTGTTTATTATTGTTGATGTGTTGTTGGCTATGATGGCAGGATCATGAAAGGAAAGTCAAGAGGCAGGGTGGTGGAACAATGACTGAAAAGCGGAGAAAATGGAGGTGTTTTAACGGGAGTAAAAATTCTAAATAAAAGATGGTAAACATTGCAAACTCAGTTCAGTCAGGTGCTAGGAAAATAGAATCCCGAACTCTCCATGTAATATAACAGCCATATATGTAAAAAAAAAAAATTATTGTAGATTAAATTTTTTGAACCATATTTCAAGTTTACTGACCTTTTTGCAATGGTGAGAATTACAAACATCCAGTAAAAAAGACAAAACTGTAACTCTGCAAGGCAGCCTAACTAATATAATGACTAAACAAATCAGAATGACATTCAAACCTGTTCGGGAAATGTTAATACACTTAGTGTCTCTATCCTTGCACAATACATGCCACTCCTTATAACTGCTGCTTGAAGAGCAGATGCTCCACCTCTTCTGCTGTTAGCTTTGACAAAGTGGAAGGTCCTTTACTTTTTCTTTCTTCTTCCTCTTGTTTTTTCTATCCTTCTTTTTTTTGCCTCTTTTTCATTTTCTTCTCTCTCTCCTCCCATCATCCAACTCTCTCCCACTTACTTCTTCGCCGTCGAGTGTCTGGTGCCGTGTTTGGCAGCTTTTAAAGTGCTATTCGCTCCATTGATATCTCACCTTTCAGCAGCAGCTGTTTTGACTTCGTCTTCAGCAAGTATTCACAGCCTCCGTCAGTAAGGTCACTCACCACCCTTGTAATATCTGACTCAATTTCCTTTGTGATTGAGGCGTCTATGCTCGGACTACAAACTGCACATCATTGTGTTTTTCATCACTAAGTCCACATTTCGACTGACTTCACTCGCACCAAATATCATCATCCACAAGAAGCCCCCATGCCATGTTTTAGCAGCATAGCAGTCTGTTTCAACAAAAGATGAGTAATGTACATTAAAAACTACATATAGTGGCACAAACATTTAAATAAGGAATATTTTGTTAATAGCACCTTTTAATTTCAGTTGTTTTTTTTACGTTACCACCTTTATTGCACAAAACATACTTCCTCCTCCGTTTCTTAATGGTTGTTGCTTTGGTATCATGCACGTAGTTAAAGAATTTGGATGTGAGAAAGATTCATTTTTTTAGTATGTCCACCCGATTCACCGGAGCTTAGCTCCAATTACATCCAGATTCGACCCGTGTCGCACACCTAGCTTATGGTGGGTGAGTCTCCCAATAAGGTTTCAACTCTTCAATCAATCAAAAACCTTAATCCCAAATTGAGGTCGACTACATGATTCAAAAATAATCAATCCATGTGACTATCCACATAAACTTTCCAAACCTAGATTTCAACAATCCAACCTTTAAAAAAATGATGGCTAATATTGATCCTTCATAAATTTAAAATTATAAATTAAGTAAAATAAAAATGTTCAAAAACTTTCACACTCCACACTATATAATTTTACAACTCCTCAACTCTAGAGATCTCTAGCGGTACATAAGTTTTGATATCACAATTTTCTTACTTAATATGCATCACATATACCAGAAATGCTTACCAAACAAACTCAAACACTCATTAAATTTAAACACGACTTTACTATTGTGAAATCCGTACTTTTTAACCTTGGTTTATAAGGTTATGTTGCATCCTTGGTGACTACAACCCAATCGCATGTGAAATGATTAGAATACCTTTGGTTTATAAACAGAAGAGTAACTTTTTTCCAGATATTACACACCTGTCTAGAAGCAATCACTTTTCTTCTCCTAGCAAACATTAATACACACATCAGAGGGGCTTTTCCTAGGGAAGCAACATCCATGCATTGCCGGTAATGGCACCCTTGGATTAAAACACACATAATACACGAACTCAGCAACATTTTAAAATCAGAAAAGGCTGATTCTCATATTTACGGCAGCATCAGGTCAAAAAACGCACACGTTACTGCACTCTCGAGATTGTACACACTTTGATGAAAAAGGTGTATCAACATCATCATAATGTAAGCCACCACTCTTGGGTGAAATTTGAGGTATACAGTGTTGCAAAATTCTGCATAACACGCCCCCCACATCAGATACCGTATCGCTAGAGGCTAAAGTTTTGGGTCTTGGTCAGAGGCTCAGAGCCTAATAGCATTTGAAATGACTAGATTCTAGAATACCCTCATTAATGGGCCTTATTAATACTCCTTTGGGAAGGCCCCAAGGTCCTTTTACACCGCAGAATATTGTTGCCCTATTTACAGAACTGCCATCATACTGTCCCTTATCCCACATTTTCAGGTAACTTTTTCAGATATTTTACACGTCTTCTCTTTTGAGCAACACATTCTCCTAGCAAACACTAACTTGAACTTCAGAAGAGCTTTTAACGAGACAAACCCCTCGCACTAATTTACCATTTTCTAGGTCACTTCCTCCTGAGTCGGAAGACATTTCCTCGGAGATAAGGCACCCTCTCCGAGCACAACACTCCACACATCCCCTATTTCATTCTTAGTGGTTTCTCAGCAGAAACAGTTGTATACATGGTTATCATGAAGTTTACAAGATAAATAGGCTACAGCTGATGTGTTTTGTGCAACAGTTTGTGCCATATCTTGAAATGTATGCCTGTATGCAACCATGTTAAGACAATATTTAACAAAAGCTGACAATAACTAATCCACCTTTCATTTTCCAAAATGCACAATAAATCTGCTTATCACATCTAATAAACTATCGAATGATATTACACATTTACATGTTACATAAGACGACAAAGAGAAACTGAAAGGATTTTACTGTTTAAATTATCTTTTCTTTCCATAACAATGATGTTCATGAGAACTTACAGAAACATCCTTTTTTAAGATCAAGAAATTTCAGAAATCATATTAAATAAATTTAGAGAGAAATCAACAAAATTACTCTCAATTATCTGGTTCTGTATATACACTCAACTGCCTGCTAAAATGATGAGCAAAATTTTAAAGACTAGGCCCAAACAAGACAATCCACGAGGTGCTGAAGCAAAAGGCCAGAAGTATGTTGGGAAAAAAAAAAAAAGAAAAAAAAAGCCATCTATAGTGATATGGCACACATGCAAATTAACAGATCACAGAAGACAGAATTTTACACACCTGGAATCCGGCTACTGTGCGAATGATTGTGAACAAACTTTGTGGAAAGGCTTGGATTCCAGAGACTTCAATCCACTCAAAAGGTGAAGCATCATACTGCTTAGCAGCAGTTGCCATAAAACCACTTCCTTCATATGTATATGAACCAGTGATTCCACAATAGCAGGTAAACTTGGCCATAGCCTAAAATATTCTACGGAGAGATTTTATGTGGTAAAAGCAGTTCAGTCAACGGATCTGTAAGGTTGGCACCTTAAGATCACAGGTTCCACCCAGCTCCGGCATGGAACTCTTTTTCTTCTGTCAATTTGGGGATCTCTCCCCTCACCATCATAATGGAGGACCAGTACCATAGAATGGATAATAAGAACTTGAAGCCAAAGGGCACATCTCTCAAATTGAGAAGCTCCAACAGTAATGCTACAAGCACAGGAATCCTACATGTTGGCAGATTTTAAATATTAAAACCACCCAGACAGGATATATAAAAAAAACACAAACAGATAGGATCACATAAGGTTAATAAACTTATAGTCCCAGAAAAACACTCATTAATGACATCAGATTCCAAAGACAAATGGAATATTACTCGTGTATCTCCAATTTTATAAAAGTTCACACATTCTTCACCCTGTGAATCTTACAATTGACCATTTGTGGTATGTTTCAGGTGATGAAGCAGCATATGAAAACTAAATAGGCTCATGGAAAAATATTAATTCCCCCATTTCAGCATAAATACAAACACTTCTCTATTTTAAAATTGTCGTATAAATGCTACATAACATAAATGACTCCTCTTTATCTTTAAACCATCACAATACCATTCTCTCTCTCTCTCTCTCTCTCCCTCTCTAGATTTCTTAAAAACTTCCCACTTTATAACTTCCGCTATTTTTTTAGTAGCAACAAAATACTTTCGTATGGACTCCTACATAAAAAACTCCCCACTTTATCAACCTCCTTGTTTTTTTAGTTGCCACAAACTACTTACGCGGACTCCTACTTAAATTAGCTTTGAGTGTTAAACAGGTAGAGTGACCAAATCACATGATAAAGAGAGAAATGAATGCAAAAAAAAAGAATGAAACATTTGCTGCAACTAATATAAAATTTCCTGACCTAGAAATTTTGCAACAATACGAAGTACGTTAATTTTTTTGGAACAGATGATGGAGATTTTAATTCACCGTTTTTCCGCATCCACACACCCCTCCCCTCCCTCCCCCCCCCCCCCCCCCTCCCCCCCCCCCCCCCCCTCTCTCTCTCTCTCGCTCTCTCTACTCTCTATCATTCTAGAGCTAAAGCATTGGCTTTTTGTAGAAACCATTCTTGTCAAAAATGATACTTAATGTGGAATGACGAGTGAAGGCAGTATCAAACAACAAAGAAACCTCTGTAGCGTATAGGGATGCTAAATGTAAGGCAATAATTAAATACAAAAGATAACCTTTGTAATTGTCTGAAAGCAAAAGAAAGAATAGGGTTTTGAGGAGGTTTATGAAAGGTTAGACCTAAGAGAGAGAAAAAGAAATTTATAAGATGGCAAAGCAAAGACAAGAGGCGAGGAAGGCAATTGGCATGATAAAGATTGTCAAAAGATAAGAATAAAAAGATTTTGGTTCAAGATAAGGACATAAAAGACGGGTGACATGAGACACGTTTGTGAATGCGGAGGAAATTTACATGGAATATGTGCCAAGGATTAGGAGGGTAGAGGTGGAGACTGCATTGAAGAAGATGAAACCTAAGAAAGTAGTTGGGCTCGATGGTATACCGATGGAGGTGTGGAGGTAAGGTTGGTATTGATTGTCTAGGAAGACCTCAAGGATCCCACCGGATTGGCGAAAAAGCACATTGGTTTAAGTTTATAAGAACAAAGGATATGCTCCAGATTGCTCTAACTATCGAAGGATCAAGCTTATGAGGCCACACTATGAAATTGTGGGAGAGGGTGATAGAACACAGGTTGAGGAGATGTTTGTGAAAACTAATTCGGTTTTAATGCCTTGGTGATCCACTGTGGAAGCATTTCATTTGTTAAGACAAATAATGGAGTTCTATAGGGCGCAAAAGAAGGGCCTCCGTATGGTTTTATTGATCTAGAGAAGGCATATGACAAGGTTCCAAGAGATGTTGATGAGGTGGCAGAAGGAGACATCACGGAGACATCTAAGGCTGACGAATTAACTAGTCTTTTTAATATTTGGATATGGATTATTTTGCAATTTAAAATAATGATGGGAGTATTTTATGGGTTAAACCATGTATTTTACTACATGTACATTAGCTAATTAATTAGGTTAAGTTTTAGGAAGAAACTGTGCGCCACGCTACTGGTCAAATTTCCTAAGAGAGTAAGGAAAAGTTGTTTTTATTTTCCTAGTTTGGATAGTATTGTTATTTTTGTTTTCCTAGTTTTGATAGATAATTTTAGGGATATTGCTACTTATTTTAGGGATTGTCTAAATCAGTTAGGATTAGCCAATAATTATCTAGGTTAGTTAGAATTTGTCTTATAAATAGTTTCATTGTTTCAGGTAGTGATATCTTTTATTCAATCAATAATATGACAATTAGTGTAATTCTCTAGTATGTCCAAAACCTTGCAATTTTCTTGTGTGTGTCCGAGTCCACAAATGTGAGGACTTGTGGTGGAATAACAAAAGACTTCCCTATAACATTTAGGTTTCATCAAGGGTTAGCAATAAGCCCTTTTCTTTCTGTAATGTGTTATAAATGAAGTAACAAGGTCAATCCAAGATGAGGTACCATAATGCATGCTGTTTGCGGATGATATCTTTTTGGCGGATGAAACTAAAGATGGGGTTAATGCCAAATTAGAGCAGTGGAGGCGTAGTTTGTAGTTTGCAGGCTTTTGAGGGTTTAAACTAAGTTGCAGTTTACAACGGAATTAGGGACTCGCAGATACATTTTCAAAGGGTCCAAAATTTGAATATGGACTCGGGGACAAGGTTAAAGATAAATAAATATATATACATGTATAGATTATGAAATATTTATATATGTACTATTTTTTTAAAAACGATTTAGTCATTGCAAGGATATTTAGAAGATGTTGATATAAGAAAAATAAATGAAAGAAGACAAGATAATAGTGTGCATTAGAATTTGAGGTTTACATAGAAAAAAGAGTTTAGTGAATAGATATCCTTGTTTGGATGAAAAAAGTTTGAATTAATAAAAAAATAATAAAAAAATAAAACACGTGACTGTACTGTACAAATTTGTTTGGGGCAAAAAGGTTTTTGTCACCCTAAAGCCATTGCCGGCAAAGGTGGTCGGAGGTGTATGGATCTTAGTTTTAAAAAGCGTGAAGTGCACTAGAGCCCAAAAGTGACGTGCGCTTTGCGCATCACACTTCGAGCGCCCAAGCATGCTTTTCGTGGGTTCAGAATTTTTTTGTTTGGATGGTAAGTAAGCACGTAACTCAAAAACATATCATATAAATACACAAAAAAGAGCATATAACAACACAAATTGCACTCTTTGATGTAAAATCGTTCTCTCTAGGTTTTTTTTCTAAGAAATTCCTCTCCTTTCCTCAACCTAACATTTCACTTACTAACAGGAGGGAACCCTCATCCTCTTAGGCTCAGGGACTCCTAGAGTTAATTGATGTGTCTAGGTTGTACTACTCACTTTGTGTTGTTTTCTTTGTTCTCGCGCTACATCGTCCCCTACTATAACGGATTCCCCAATGCAAGATTCAAATGAAGTACCTATTATTGTTTCCCCTCAAGCTGCCACCTCTTTCAAAGAAGTGGTAGCCACGTCCTCCCAATTGTTTAATGAAGCAAAAAAAGTAATGATTAATTCAATGGAATGGGATGAGCCTGAGCTAGAACCACCACAAGAATCACTTAGTGTTCATCTTCCTTCCCCCATCCAAACCAAGCTACGCGAACCCTTGAAGCTAACATTGATGGGCAAATGCCTTGGCTTATCACTACACCCCTCATTCATCACTTCAAGGGCACGTGTAAGGGTGTTAATGAAACAAGACAACTCGTAAACTACTCGTGAGCCACTCGGTTCGAGCTCGACTCGGGGTTCTAACGAGTTGAGTCAAACAAGCCCCTACTCAACTAGAAAAGCTCGTGAGTAGCTCGATATATAATTATACATATTAAATTTTTTTATGTATCCCAAAAAAATTTATAAAATTATACCCTTAATGGCTTAATATCTTAAGTATTGATTTAGTTGTTGATTTATTTCCATTTCAACCATCAAGATTTAAGCTAATAAATAAAACTAAACAATAAAAAAAAAAAAAAAGGCATACTAAAACTCAAACCCTCACTTCTCTTCCTTACACTACTCTCTATCCCTTTCCCTCTCACCTCTTTTCTACAAAAAAACCATTAAAAAAATTAAAATTGAACACCCGACGAGCATACAATCCGGCAAAGGTGGCAAGCAACAAATATGGTGTCAACAGGCACTAAATCGATCTAACAAGGTGTCAGGCCAATAACGATGGTATGTATAATAATCTATGTTCAGATCTAATCTAATTTCAGTTTTTTCATATTTTATTTTGTAGTATAGAAGTTAGCACTGCAATGGTGAATGGTGATAGAAATTACAATAATAATAATTGATAGCAATTATGTATGAACGAATTTGAGAAAGTTAAATGATTTAGTTCATTATTTTTTGTTTGATAGCTAATCATATATTTGTTAGTTGATTTGTTAGACTTGTAGTTTTTTGAGGAATGTGATTTGAACTGGTAATTGGTTACGTTTTTCATGAATTTGATTATTATACTATGTTTTATGTGAATTAGTAAAGAAGATTTGACTCGTGGGGCAAATAAAAAGAGCAGAGACGCCTAAAATTGAAAGATGAAAGATTACAGAGTTAGGCAGGTTAGGGTATTAAGAATAAGGGTTTGTATAGGAAGTATGGGTGGGTTTTTATTGATTGATTATTAATGCTAGGTGAATTTATGTTTTGTTCAAAGTTTATACCATATAATATGGTGCGCATTATGTGTATCATTTTGGTTTACTACTTCATTGCCTCTCAATTTTTTACCCCTGGATCTTAGTGCAGTCATATGACAATTTGTTACTTGTTTTTGGATGATGAAAATAGATGTATGTGCAATAGTCGATTTTTTGGGCATTGTTCTAATATTATTATAATGCATTAATATAAGATAAATACTGTTTGAATATTAACTCTTCAAATATCACATTTGATGATCAGTGTAGTAACCAAGCTTTTTTATTTTTTTTGAAGGACTGTCAATGTCCTCTAGTGGACCACAAGCTTTTCCCACCCCAATGGGTTTCTAGAATAGAGCAAACTATTTACCTTTGGAGAATGTGACTAGGGTATCAAGTGAAGTTAATGGAGGCGGTTATGAAGAGGATGAACCATCCCCAACGGAGCAATCTAAAGATGATGAGATTGAAAACTTTTGGATCTAAAAGAGACCCAAACGATCAAAAGTTGGGGAGATTTCTAAAGCCGGAGCTAATTAAAGGTAAATGGAAAGTTAGTGGTGAAATATTGTAACTCACTTTATTTGCTTCAATCTAAAGTACTACACATTTGAATCGCCATTTAGAAACTTGTTCAAAAAAAGCAGCACACTTGAAACATCAAAACTCATCAATTTCTTACCATCTGGTGAAAAAGACTGAAAATTTGATATGAGAACGAGAGAGAAGGAATGGCCCATTATATCCAATGCCTCAGCATCCTTTCATGTTGAAGAGGAAGGGTTTAATTTGATGTTGAAAAAAGGGATACCACAATACACTAGTGTATCTCATCATACTATAAGATCAGACTCTTATAAGGTCTATGAATTGAAAAGAAAAAGTTAAAAACATTATTGAAAAAGGTGGATGAATTTGCTTGCTAGTGACTTGTGGAATTCAAAGCCAAAAAAATTGAGTATATGGTTCTAACACGCTCATTTTGTGGACATGGAATGGAAACTTCAAAAAGAGTTCTCAACTTTGTTCATACCTCCACCAAGCAAAGGTGCCAATATAGCTGATGTATTTTGACATGTTACGAGAGTGGGAAATTGAAGAGAAAGTAGCTTGGTTGCGTATGTAGTTTCTTTTAATTTTTTTTATTTAATGAATTAAGGATGTTTGTAATTGATTGGTTGATTGATTATTTTATTGCTAGATTTTCAATTTTGTGTGGACAATGTTACTGCAAATGATTCTGTGTTCATATCTTGAAAGACAATTTTGCATCAAATGGGGGCTCCTTTGCAATGGAAAGTTGCTTTATATGCATTTTTGCGCCCACATACTCAACATCATGGTTCAAACATGGGCTTGAACAAGTTCAAGACATCATTGCAAAAGTTCATTCATGTGATTTCTTAAGAGGGAGTGAAGCAAGAAGAAAATGATTTGGCGAACTTGTTGTCAATAAACTTAAAAAAACGAAGATTGGTTCTAGAATGCAAGACTTGCCGGAACACAACATTGACATGCTTGATTGTGCAATCATGTTCAAAAAGGTATTTCCTAGATATGCTTTACATAAACATAATTATGATTGTTGTCCTTGAACCTGACTGGGGGAACATTGAAAAATTACTTGACATTCTGAAAGTGTTTAAAGATACAACCAATGGTTCTGAATAACCTACTTGTAACTTATTTTTAGTAAGGTTCATAGAATTAAAGTGTTGTTGGATAATAAAATAAATTTTCCTCAATGTTTGTGAAAAAATATGGTTGAAAACATGAAACAAAGATTTGACAAATATTGGGGCAAGTGGAATTTGTTAATGTCTTAGGAGCTGCATTAGATCCTAGATTGAAAATGAAGGTGATAGAGGTTACATTCCCCCATATGTTTCCTGTGCAGAAAGCTCGAGAGAGCATTATTAAGGTTAAAGATGCGTTGTATCAACTTTATAATGAATTTGTGAGGGTGAATTTTCCTCTACAACTGAAAAAAAGTGGAGAATGTGAAAATATTTCAAATGTTGGAGATGGTTCGTCAGTGGGTTGAGTGAGCTTTTGCGAGTTGTACCGAGTGGTCAAATGGAGGAACCTCATAAAACTGAAAGGATGTATATCTGGATGAAGGGCTTTTAACGGCTCAAGATTCCAAGTTTGATGCTCATAAACTGGTGGAAAGAAAAGTATGAGATTTCTACTTTATGAAAGGTGGCAGCTATTATATTTGTCCATTACTACAGTTGCTTCGGAGGCAACTTTTAGCGCCGGGAGTCGTGTAATAGATCCCTATAGAGCTTCACTTGCCTGAAATAGTGCAAATATTGCTATGCACAGGTGATTGGTGTAGATCTCTTACGGAGTGAAAAGAAAGAACAAGGTATGAAGTATTGCTTATTTATATGGATATTTATGTATCTGCATATATTTTTATTTTTTATATACATAAGCAATGGCTTGCATTGATTGTAGAAAAAGATGAGATTTTTAAATTTTTATATGGAGGAGCAGTGAATAGTTTACGTTTATGCTCAAATTTGTTCTTATTTCTTAAAATTGTAAACTATTTATTCAGCACATAACTAGTATATTTGTGTGTTTGGAAGTTTCTAAGACAATTTATGATCTATATTTCATTAGTTTTCTAAAGCCATTTATGATAAACTTATATCCAGGTTACTCATTATCACGAGTTCAAGCTTAATTCGATATTCATTCGATTCGATCTGGAGCTGAGCTCCCCTTGTGTCTTATGAGTCGAATTCAAGCTCCATTTAAAAGCTCGCAAGCTTACGAGCTGAGTCTAGCTTAGGTTTTAGGTTTCGAGTTCGAGTCGAGCTAAGTGATACTCGAGCTCGACTCGCATCATAACACCCCTAGGCGTGCTATGTGGCGCCCTAAAGGATCGCGGAAGTCATTGACATAGGCCATAATGTACCTTCTCAGGTTCTCGGACTCCAACGACTATGAACGTGCCCTCTTTGGTGGCCCATGGTTCATACTCAATCACATCCGTTGCTTACCAAGTGGAAACCTAACTTTAGGCCACATAAAATCCTTCTGAAATTATTTTAATATGGATAAGATTTCAGAGCTCCTTGTTGAATACTGTGACAAGGATGCCCTTTTTGAAATTGCTAAGCACGTAAACTGATGGGTTGATTATGCCACAGACCATATCAACTTCAACGACATTGATATCAACTTCAACGACCCCCTGTTTCAAAAGTTTGGGCTCAAAATGCTCACAAACTATAGAGTATGAGAACATCCATTCTCTTTGCTTTAGCGGTGGCCGCATAGGCCATGCAAAGAACATTTGTCCTCATTCAGGTCCCATTGACTTATCACAAGTCAATACTCACACGCCAATAACTGAAACTACTCCAACTATGTTAGTGGATTCTCTACCAAACCCACTAAACCACGCGTGCCCCCTAATCCTATAATGCAAGCCCAAACCTGAAGATGAATTGGTCCTTGGACACTTGTTCTCAACAAAAGAAGAAGCCAAAATTATTAACAATTCCTCTAATTCATCCTCTACCTAAGTCAAAACTTAACCTCCATTATTTCCCACCTTTAAAATCCACAAGCCAAACAAACAGCTAAAGTCTAAACTATTTATAAAAATATTAAAATCACCATCGATAATTCCACCCATGATTATAAATAAGCCCAATGACGACTCCAAGACTAAACATAATGATTACTCTAATGTTCTTCATCCCACACTGATGTGAATTTGAAAGAAAGTTCTTTAACTAACTTATCCTTAAAGTGGATGAGCCAATTAATCTTATGATGAACCTGTCGGCACGAAAGGATAAAACACATGTTTGGGTGACAATAATGAAGAGTGATGACACTGTGGATGATAGTGGTGGCTATTACTATCATACAATCTCCAAAGGGTGGAATAAGTGTTGAATGTGGACCAATGTTTGACACTTTACATGGATGGTTGGTGGATTAGGGAATTAGTTGGTTGTATCCATGAGGTTAGTCCCACTTCACTTGATAGGGTTTTTCTCATTTTGATTTATGTGCGTGTGACAGTGATAGTGTCTTACTTTAACTTATCTAAAAAGCGTGGGAATGGTTTCTTACAGGTTTTTTGATTAAAGATTCATTCTTGGAAGGTTTCTATTAAAAGATTCATTCTTGAAAGGTCTTGAAGACTGAAGCACAATCTTGAAAATCAAGATTTTTGCATTGTGACAGATTAGTTACTAAAAAGGGAACTATCTAATTTGGAAGCAATCTGGTCAATTCTTAAAAGCATCTCTTATATCACATATCACTCAGACATTTAACGAACAAAGATTTGTGAATCCAGAAAAATTAGCAGATTAAAAGAATATATAATCTGCCTATGAATAAACAGTTATTATAATCAGTTTTTTTTTTTCACCAGATACCCTTGAGGTTTACCAGGTATTACGGGGTACCCCTATAGTTTTAAAAAACGTACGGTGTACCCTTATTAAGTTTTTGATTATGTACCAAATGCCTCTTCCGTTAGATTCCGTCACTAAGCGTTGGTATGAATTTACAATTGTACCCCTTAATCAAATAAGACCATTAAATTTCATCATTTCCTCATAGTGAAATTACTATAATGCCCCAATTAAAAAAATTTAATACTTCCTCAATAATTACTGTAAAACTTTAAGTAAGATTTAATTGCAGCATGATTAATACCAACCACCACTACACACTTCACCGTACCTGTCACAACAACCATCGGTACCACAAAATCTAACAGAAATGTAAGTTTTAATTGGCGGAAATCTAACAGGACATTTGGTGCATAATTAAAACTTAATAAGGGTACATGGTCCATTTTTTAAACTATAAGGGTACCCCGTACAACCTGGTCAACCTTAGGGGTACCCCATGAAAAAGTTGTATTATAATTAATTGCCATGAAATAATTAATCAAAAACAATACGAGTAGTTTTTTAAAAGCAAACAAAAGCCAGACCACGGTTAACAACCACAAATGAAAAAAAATGGTATTATGCCACACACTAAAAAACTATAAAAAGATGATGAAAAAGAACCTGTGAAACAAGGTTACGCAACTGTCGCACTGCTTGTGGTGAACCATCCATGAAATACAGCGCCCCCGTCAGCCCAACTCGAATATCAATTCGATTAAGTTCGATTTCAGTTAAATTTATAACCTGAAAGAATCATTTGTTTAAGTTCTGATAAGAAAATTTAAGAAGCCCAATAACATTCATGGAAAAAGAATTTAACCTTAAGGTGCAGAGTCATCCTCCCATCACTTGGATCTGCTAAATGATATGCTTCAACATAGCATGGATCACTACTACCAGTGACCGCAAATGCTCTTGGTGGAATCTTAAGTAATGTTGAATCTATTTTACTTGAGAGCATAAGTGCAAATTCGCTAGGATCAGGCCTCCAAAGCTCCAAGATTGCTTTATGAACTAACCCTTCCAGCTTTCTGTCCTGAGCTGCAGATACTTCATAGAACTGAACAGTCAACTTGTGGTGACTGAATGGATAGTCTCCTTTGGCTTCACTTACCCCAGCCCATCTGCAAAATGAAAATCTGTGATAAATATCGAGCTGGCACTGAAAAATTCTGATTATATAAGCAAAAGAACCAACCTGTAACGACTGAATATTAGGGCAAGGATAATAAAGGTAGTTTATAAAAATTTAGATATACGGAACTTCTTGAAGCTTTTAGAGTTGTAAGGTAGGGGTGTAGGACTTTCCTATATAGAGTACTAAGTACAGAGGGAAGAAGCATGTGAATTAAGTGTGAGCTTTTACTAAGTCAGAGGTTTGTAGCGTAAATCTACTGCAGGAGAGTAATAGCCTCAAGCTACCTATCTTGTAACCATGTCTCCAATCAATCAATCAATCAACCAGTTCTAAAGTTTAAGTGTTACTTCCAATTATTTAGTAGTATTCTATAGTTTCATTGAACTCAACAACACCAGTCAATTACAACACCACCACACCACCCCCCCCCCTCCAACACACAACCAAACCACCCACCAAGCATGTGTGCACATGTTATCGGTTTGACATAAATTATGTTTCACAGTTAACGATTGGTTAAACTCCGTTTGTCATTAAGGGATGAATTTGTTACAAACCTCGTGGGTAACCCGTTGAAACAGTGAGGGACTAAGGGTGCCTGATGAATTATATGAAACCTCAAAGGCTACCCAATGAAAAAGCCGTAAATCTTATCATTTTTTGCATAACCTTCGTTTCATATTCTTTGCAACCTTTGCCAAAAATTGATGTTTCATAAAATTTGCAACAAAAGTTTTCTTTTGCTTTTTGTCATTTTTTTCCCTACCTCTCTCCCCATCACATATAACTCCAACTTTTTTTCTCTTAAAAACAAATTTTGCCTAGGAATCTATGCAAACACTTTTATTGAAAATAATATGAAATGAAGGTGTAGCATATAAAAATAAATTAATTAAGAAATAAATGAAATATAAAATTAATTACGGTTTTTTCACCGAGTATCCCTGGGATTTGCAAGGTTACATCAGGTACCCCTATAAGTTTCAAAACGCAAATTATACCCTTATTAAATATCCGTAATTCACCAAATTCCCTTTTGTTAGTTTTTTCATAAAAAAATGTTAGTGTGAATTTACGATTGTACAGCTTATTTAAATAACACCATTTAAACATACCAAACCCTGTATTGTTTAGAGCTCTTTTTTCCTTACTTCACTCGATGAACAACACCATCCAAACACACAAAACCCTATATTCGACCATTATTGCAACCCCTACGGCCAACCCCCCAAACCCAAATCGACATGCATTGACCTCTAAAAATTCCACCACCACCGACTCACCGAAACACTAACCCCAAAAACCTTCACAGAGAAAAACCACGATTACCTAGATGAACCAAAAAACCCCAGCAAAACAAACATTAAGTCAAACAACGACAATGAAGATGTGCTACTCTAATGAACCACAAAAACCTCCATATAATGGTTGATAGCCCAACGGGGATGGTGGCCTCACAATTTCGATGGTTGAAAATTGTTGGTGAGAATGGTGGTGGAAATTTGGAAACATGTGGTGGTGGTGGTAGTGGAAATTGGTAAACAAGCAGTGGTGGTGGTGATGGTAGACCGGCTAGTTGTAGCAGTAATAGTAGTCGTGGACCGGTGGTAAAGACTAAAGAAAGAATGAAGAAGAGGAAGAAGAAGATGGTAGTGATGACGAGTTGTTCGCTGGTAGCATGAAAATCGACATTTTCGTCCCCTTAGTAGGTTGCAGAGGGAAAAAAGTGGAGATTGTAAATATGCCAACTATTAAATTTTGCATATTGTTGAGAGGATTAGATGGCAGGGAGTATAATTTGATGTTGGAGTTTTTTTTTTTTGGCAAAAATTTGATGAGCTCTAGCTTGACTAAATAAGATCTACTTTTTTTCAAATATAATACTGAGTATAATTTTTGAGATTCGGCTTTTGAAATTAGCAGAAAAAA